>JANPWT010000002.1:29458385-29472431 GCA_024678245.1 Erythroxylum densum | reverse complement strand
CACCAAAATCATTTAATTTGGTGTACTACATCAAAAGTTATGCTCCAAACATTTTGGACTATTCTTATGCTAACACATTTTTCAGCAATTTTATTCCATCCAAAAATTGACATTCTTAAAGACTAAATTGAAACTCTAGTACTTCATAGAAATTTTAGCCCTATTTCTCTAGTTTAATGCAAATCAAGAATCACCTCATTTGGATTACTAGAGCAAAAGTTATGGCTAAAATACTTTCAGATTTTTCTAATCCAAGACTGAACACTAATCTAAACTTCAATTCAAAAATTGAAAGTCTTAGGGGCTAATCTGAAATTCAATTCCTTCATATGACTTGTAGTCCCATGTCTCTATTTATTTTGCCTCAAGAATCAGTTCAATCGGATCTCCACAGATCCCGAATTCCGCAAAAGACTGAACCATGTTTAGAAAATTATCTAACTCACTTTGATTAAATCAATCTTCCTCAATTTAATCTCAAAAATTTATAAATTTCTCATGAAGATGTAGATAATTGTCTTAGAAATCCAATGCTTTGAAAACCAAGTTAATCGGATGTCGGACGGAAAAGATATAAATAAAAGAGTTAAATATGTTCAGAAAATTACCTTTCTTAAACAAATAGGGAAGTCGTGATCGTGCGCGTGCACGACCGTGACATTCAGGTGGACCAGCGGAGTCGCGATCGTTCGCGTGCACGATCGCGACGTTCTGGTGATCTTGCAGAGTCGCGATCGTGCGTATGCATGACCGCGACATTCGAGTGGACTTGCGACTCTTTCTTCTTAACCGACGTCTCAACTTTTAAATCCCATATCTTTTGACTCAGAACTCCAAATTTTTCAAACTTTGCATCAAAAGAAATCTAAAAGGAAACTCTACAACTTCCATGAGAATTCAAAAACTAATTCCGTCTCTAAAGTACTCAAATTTCCAATCAAAGTTACTGTCTCATTTAATGTCTCCTAAAACAGTAACTCACTTCTCAAATTTCTATCTTTTAACTCCAAAATCCAAAAATGTCATATTTTATATCAATGAAAAGATCAGAAAGCAACCTACAACTTTCATGAAGGACAGAAAAATCAATTTGGCCTCTAAGGAAGTCAAATTTCCAATCAAAGTTTCTGTCCACTTATACTCTTCCCAAATAGTAACAACGATTTGTAAAAATCATAACTCCAAATTCCCTGGTCCAAAAATTGCATACTTTACATAAATGGAAAGATCAAAGCATAATCTAAAACTTTCATGAAGACTTTAAAAGTATATTCAACCTCTATATAAATCAAAAATTCAATCAAAGTTACTGTTCAATTACTATCATCCTGAACAGGAACACACATTTCTAAAATTCATAACTTCTCATCCCATTGTCCAAAAATTCTATACTTTATATCAAAGTAAAGATCAAAACACAAGCTAAAACTTTCATGAAGCACTTAAAGGCAAATGCAACCTCTAACTAGGTCAATTTTTCAGTCAAAGTTTCTGCCAGATAATTGGTCATCCTATACCACATCCAAACTTCCAAATTTCATATCTTCCAATATCCACAACCAAAAATAACATATTATATATCAATGAAAAGATCAAAACCTAACCTACAATCTTCAAGAAGACCCTTTTGTCAAATGCTAACTCTAAGAGGGTCAAAAACTTAGTCATAGTTTTTGCCCATAATGAAAATTTTGATAGCATCTCCCCTAAATTTACACTAGCCAAATTCTTCAATCTTCATCCTATTTTTCCAGTAGCTGCACAACACTTCAATTATTCACATCCAAAAAAAATACACAATACCTCATCTTTTTATCAAACATATGCAAATACAAGGAAACCCAATTGTCTTTCATTTCATCAAATGCTCATAAATTCATTTATACTTTCATTCATTACAAAGAATCATGCCATATTTCCTTATTTAATTTCATTTAATGATTTCTAATTTTCAAGAAAAGTTCGGGGTCCAACATTTCTAGAGAACAAAAGTATGCTTTCTCGAAAGAAACTTCTACGTCTAAATTATGGAACACTGGAGGATTTTTTTTAAAGAAAAGCAATCAGAATAAGCTCCATATGAAGAAGAGACTGCTTTGTTTCTCTCATGTTCTAGGTACCACTATTAATGATCACATCACCAGTTTTAATCAGGTAGTTACTGATTTAATGAATTTGGATGTGACATGTGAAGATGAAAATCTAGCTTTGATGTTGCTAGGATCCCTTCCTGAGGAGTTTAGGTTTTTTGAAACTACTCTACTTTATAGGAAGGTTGTTGTGTCTTTTAGTGAAGTTACAATTGCTTTGTACAATCATCAATTAAGAAGGAAGACAAAGGAAAAACGTACAAGTGGAGCAGCAGAAGCTTTGGTGGTTAGAGACCATTTGCAAAGCCATACTAAAGGAAAGGAAGGGAGATCAAAGGCAAGGCTCAAATTGAGAAAAGATGAATGTGCCCTTTGTCAAGAAAAATGGCACTAGAAAAAGGATTTTCCAAAGCTAAAGAATAAAAACAAACCTGATAAAGGAAAGGTTGTTACAAATTCAAATGTTGCTGAGTGTGAAGATGCAAACTCAGATCGTTCATTGGTTATTACATCCTCAATAAGCCCTTTTAGTCCATGGCTACTAGATTTAAGTTGTAGTCATCATAAGTGTCATAATCGAGATTGGTTCTTTGATTTTAAAGAGCTAGAAGATATAGTTGTTTACATAACAAATGACAATCCTAAATAACATTGGTTCAATTTTCTTGAGGAATCACAATGGAACAATCATGACTCTGGTAGATGTCAAATACGTGCCAAGTTTGATGAAAAATCTCATTTATGTGAGAGTCCTAGAATCAAAGGGCTACACTATAAATGTAACAAATGGAGTAATGAGTCATATTTGGTGCACTTATGGTAATGAGAGGAATTCAAAGAAAAGTAACCTATATTATTACCAAGGTAATGTAGTTATTAGAACAACAATAGTAGATTCTAATGATGATCAAGATCTAGAAGCAACGAGGTTGTGGAATATGCGATTGGGACAGTAGGAAAAAAATCCTTGAAGATATTAGTAAATCAAGGATTGTTGATAGGAGTTCGGGACTACAAATTAGACTTTTGTAAGCATTATGTCAAAGGGAAGTAGACAAGAATGAAATTCAACAATGTAATCCATGATACGATGGGTATTTTGGATTATGATCACTCTGACGTGTGGGGACCTTCCAAAATTGCTTCTTTGTGAGGAAAACACTATTATGTGATCTTTGTTGATGATTTTTCCTGAAGAATATAAGTGTATACTATGAAGACTAAGGATGAAGTATTAAGATTTTTCCTCAAATGGAAGAAGATGGTGGAAACTTAAATAGGTAGAAGGATCAAACGTCTCCATATAGATAATGGTGGGGAATACATGAGTGATCCATTTTTAAAAGTTTGCAAAGATGAAGGTATTGTTAGTCACTTCACAGTCAGGGATACACCACAACAAAATGGGGTGACAAAACGTATGAACTGTACATTACTAGAGAAAGTTGGTGTATGTTGTCTAATGTTGAGTTGGGCAGAGAATTTTAGGCTGAGACTATTACATATACATGTCATGTCATCAATCTCTTTCCATTAACTGCTATTAGTGGTAAAACACCTTTGGAAAAATGGTTTAGAAATCCTGCTACAGATTATGATTCCTTACATGTGTTTGGTTCCACTGTATACTATCATGTTAAGGAGTCAAAGTTGGATCCACCGACAAAGAAAGTAATTTTCATGGGGATCACCTCTGATGTGGAAGGATATCATCTTAGGTGCCCAAAATCAAAGAAAATAATTTTCAGCTGGGATGTTACCTTTGATGAATCTACCATGTTAAGAAAGGTAATAATTGAAATTATTGAGCAGACAAATGGTATTGTAAAATAGGTGGAGTTTGAAGGAAGAATTGTTATCCTAGAAAATGATGACGCAAATGCAAAAAGTCCCATGGTAAAAAAGAAGCTAGATAAAGAAGAGGTTCCAACCTAAGAACCTCCACAGCAACAATTACAGATTGCATTGAAAAAGCCAAAAAGGAACATTCAAGTACCAACTTGTTACGTTAGTACGGTGGCTTATGTATCTCTAATTGAAATTGATGACATTCCTACCATTTATAAGGAAGTAGTCCGAAGTTCAGAAGAAGATTTTGGAGGATAACGATAAATGAAGAAATACATTCCCTTCATAAGAATCAGATGCGGAAGCTAGCTTGTCTTCTAAAGGGAAAGAAGACAATTGGATGCAAATTGGTATATGTAAAGAAAGATGGATTTCCTGACAAGAATAATGTTCACTACAAAGCAAGGTTAGTAGCCAAAGGCTATGCTCAGATGGAGGGAATTGATTATAATGAAAATTTTTCTCTAATTTTAAAACATTCATCCATTCAAAATTTGTTGGCTTTGGTAGCACAGTTTGATGTGAAACTAGTTCAATTGGATGTAAAAACTGTGTTTTAATGTGGAGACTTAGAGGAGGAAATCTATATTACTTGGCCAGAAGGTTTTAAAGTTGCTAGAAAAGAGAATATGGTGTGTAAACTTGAAAAATCGTTGTACGAATTGAAGCAATCTCTAAAGTAGTAGTACCACTCATTTGATACGTTTATGATAGGAAAAAAGTACACAAGAAGCAAATACGATCACTGTGTGTATTTTAGTAAACTACAAGATGGATTCTGCATCCATCTTCTCCTGTTTGTTGACGATATGTTGATAGTTTGAAATAAACTAAGAGAAATTGAGAGATTGAAGATTAAGTTAAATCGAGTGTTTGAAATGAAGGATCTAGGTGAAGCTAAGAAGATTCTTGGCATGGAGATAAGCAAAGATAACGAATTAGGGAGACTTTGTTTGACTCAAGAACAGTAACTGAGAAAGGTACTAAAATATTTTGACTTGAATAAAAAGTCAAAGTCTGTCAGTACTCCGCTTGCTCCTTATTTCAAGCTCAATGCATCTTTATCCCCAAAGAACGATGCAGAATGGGAACACATGTCAAAAGTACCTTATGCAAATATTGTTGGTAGCTTAATGTATACTATGGCATGTACAAGGACCGACATTTCACAGGTAGTTGGAGTTGTGAGTAGGTATATTCATGATCTTAGAAAGGAGCATTAGAAAGCTATGAAATGGATTCTACGGTATAATTTGAACACTATAGATGTTGGTTTCGTATTTCACTGGGATAAGCAAGACGGTTAATCTGTAGTTGGATATTGTGATTCTGACTATGCTGGTGATTTAGACTCGCATCGATAAACTATTGGATTTGTGTTTCCTTTTGCGTTCCAATCAGTTGGAGATCTACCTTACAATCAACCATTGTTTTGTCGACTATAGAGGCAAAGTATATGGTAGCTACAGAGGTTGTGAAGGAGGCAATTTGACTTCAAGAATTGTTTGGTGATTTAGGGTTCGACAAAAGCACATCAAAGTGTATTGTGATAGTCAGAGTATTATCCTTTTAGCAAAGATCCAAGTTTACCAAGCAAGGACGAATCAGATTAATATTTGTTATTACTTTGTACGAGAGGTTTTGGAAGAAGGTGGAGTAATAATCCAAAATATTAATACCACTGAGAATTCTGTTGATATATTGACAAAGGTTGTGACTGTGATCAAGTTCCAACATTCTTTGGACTTGATCAATATTGCTTAAAATTGAAGATGGGCGCTTTGAAGTGCATTTGAAAACGTTATTAAATATGAGTTTTGTGAAAGATTTGAAAAAGTGGAATTTGCTAAGGTGGAGATTTGTTGAGTTGTTAACAATTGTGGCTCATCCCACAATTAATCCCATGTTAAAAATTTGTGAGAATGGTGGAGGTTCCTAAAGTTATAAAAGGAGTCTCCCCTCCTTATATACATCCTAAAATTGTCTATCTTTCTTTAAGGCAAAAATTCTCTCTTTTTGTAATATTTTACCTGTATTATTTTTTGAAAATAGTTAAACATTAATTTAGTAATGTTTGAGGAAGTAGGCATAATTGATTGAACCTTGTTAAATTGTAGTGCTCTTTATTTTTCTATTTAATAGTTATTATTGGGTATGGTTGTAGTAAATTATTTAACTATTAAATTACATGTCTAGGAAAATTCTATCTAGGAGATTGAATTTTAAGTGAGACCGTTTGTGATTCCTCTAATTTTTCTAGGAATTTACCTAGTATAATTTTTGATACAATCGTTCACACTCTATTCACCTAAACAACAGTGCTAAAAATGAATTTATTATTATTGGTAAAAATTTGCCCGCATTTCACAACAGTAGAAGCTAATTCTTCTAATATGTTTGAACGAGCCACGTACCAGAGCCACGTACCAGAAGAGTGTATAACAATGGCAGTAACTTATTACATACCATTAAATACTAGTCTTGTTATGATTGTTCAATTACGCGCACAAAATGCACTATTGTCAGCCTTTGATAAGTAGAACTGCATTGATTCTTCAATGCACGAACGTCCAACCTTTACTTTGGAAAGTATAGATAAACAAGTATGGACCCATGAGAATATGGCGACTAATTTTTTCGAAAGTGCAATCGTTTGATATTCTGAAGGATTTTATGTCTTTATAAATCCAATAACAACTAAGAATTACAAAATCCCATCTATAGCGGTGACAAGCTTCTTTCCCTTCCCTTTCTAAACTTGTTGATTGTGATACTTACCAAAATTGCCTTGGAAAACCTCTGTTCTATCACTGAATCCCTAACCCAAGATCCCTTTAAATTTCCTTAACAATTCATGCTCGAATTCCTGCCGACAAATCTGTGGTAAAGACGGATTCTCTGTGCCTACTATCTTCTCTATGTTGTCAAGTTCATAATGACTCAAACAATAGCAACAATACCCAGTTAAAATTCCGCTGAGATGTAGATCATAGCAACTCATTTAACCAAAATAACTTCTAAGATTGTTAAAAGATTGACAAATCCAAATCCAAGCGTAAGAAAAGCCAGGGAATTGGGATTTATCAGGGTTAGATGTGAACCAACAGGGTAAACAAAAGTTACAAATTTATTACAGAAAATGGTTTCTGTTAACATTATCAGACGTTTATACCTTAAATTTCTGAAACAAATACAATTGATTTAAAATTTTATTCCCAGTTACCAAACTGTGAAATTTCTGTTGGCAATACTAATTTCCTGCTCCTTGACACAGTCTTTTAATCTCGTCTGAGCAAGAAAATCCAACAGCCTATTTTCTATTGTTTTGAAATGGGCTATTTGCATTTCTAATTCCAGTTTCTCTCTTCTAAGACTTTTGTTCTCTTCCATGAGTGGTGAAAGGATGTTTTCTTCAACAGCAGAACTTGCACTCTCTCGGTAACTAGAAGGCTTGAGGTATGCAGGGAAGACACTTGGGCCACATTTCTTTCTGGTGATGTCTGCTAACATGTGCCTCTTGCCCTTTTGAAACTTCTCATGCTTGAATTCCCATCTCTTGGAGGATGTTTTCTTGAATCCCTATTTTGAATTGATAAGTACAGATTTGCCAAAACATCAACAAATATAAACACTCAAGTTTCAGTTAACATCATGAAAGCTTATAGTTCCTAGAGTACTCACATAGGTGTTAAGTTGGCGAATGAAGCTAGAGAAGTTGTTGTGCTTGAAGTATCGAGGCAGAATGTGGTCCGCGAACTCGAGGGGTGACCGTATCACAATTCCATTTCCCTCCGCATTCCACGAAGCAACTCTCTTTCCTTCACCTTCACCTTCGCCTTCTTCCAAAAGATCATACGTCTTGGACAAAAACGGAGCAGGTGTTTGCGCTTTGGTTCTTGGAGATAACTTGTAGCTTCCTGTGCCGACCTCATCCTCCACCTCCATCATCGCGTTTCTTAGAGAGCTCAAAGGCAGTGCAAAAACAAGTTATTCCTCCCCAATCCTATACAAGAAGTCGAAAGTCTCCCTTGGCCAAAAGGAATCGTAAGATTTTCTCTTTTGATGTGCCCCAACGAGAGGATATTTTAGACTTCCAATTGATATATTACGTAATACGTTAGCCCAATTAACTTTGTTTGTTTGTTACCTAATACTATGATATTTTATTCTATTTTATGAATTTCAGCTATTTATTTATACAAATTTTACGTTTATTTATGCGAGATTTATATGAGATTTACATAAATGAATGACTGAGATTCAAGGAGTATAATAAGATACCGTAAAATTAGACAGAAAATCTGAACTCACCTTTTGGATACATACTAAATAAATTTCTAGATTGATACAACTGTCTGTAAATCATGTCAATCAGATACTTTATACTAAGCAAATCTCGTACGATAAACTCGATTGTAAGAATATAAATAAAGAGAATCGAACACAAAACTTTTTAATTTTGTACCTCTTTGCCCCACCAGTTGGACAACTAAAGAACTTCCATACCAAATAATGCCCACATGTAGGAAAGAACTTTCTTCCGCCAATTTGAATTTTAATACAAATAATATCTACAAGTCAATTGATATTTACACAAACTTATTAGAACACCATTTGATTAAGGAAAAAATGTAATCAAGGACATAACCTTTTAAACTAAAATCAATTGGAGAAATAAAAACTAAATTCAATCACAAAAATATCAAAAATGTCTTCAAATTACATGCCTAAATAAGATTAAATCAATGCTAATCATGTTTTTGGCTTCTGCCGACCGGATTAGTTCTTGTGACGTGTGACGAAAAGCACAAAAGAAATACGGCACAGGTAAAGAGGGGCCGATATTTCTGACTTTACTTCCTTTAGAAAGGTCTAGGGTCTGCCATGCCATGCCCGTATTTCTTACCGACTTGGACACTAACTCATGTCTATTTTTTTATATCAAAATTCTAAATTACACACTAACGTTTTTTATAATGATAAACTAAGTTTTTAAAATAATATTAATTATATTTTATTAATTAAGTTTTAGTCAATTTTCGTTGTACTAATTATCAATTTGATTTATATAAGATTACAATTAAATAATTTAGACTTAGTATATACTAACGTGATAATTTATTTAGATATTAATTAATATATATTTTGCACTTTAATATTTAAAAAATATTAAATAAGCTAGTACCGTTAATTTTGTTGCCACTTTTATATTCTAATTTAAAGTGTAATAAGTACAATTTTATAATGTTAAAGTGTAAAATAGTATTAAAATAATGATAAAATTCTGGTTAATTTTTTAAATATTAAAATATAACGTTTGTTAAATTTGGTTTTATCCTCTAAAGTTGAAAATCACTTGAAATTTCCAACTCTCATACTAGTAAGCCTACATCTACATAAACAATATCTGTTTACAATATTTAATAATATAACAAAACAATTTTATTTTATGGGTTTGAAATCATTTAAGATAATTTTCTTTTTATATGATTTAGATTAAGTATAAATCCTATCATTAAGATGAGTAAAAATAAGTCTAATTTAGATACCGTTAGACTAAAGCATATAAGAATATAAACAATAAAACCAATAGCATACAATAATCAAAGGTTAATTACTAAAAAAGCCCAAACTTTCTTCAATTATAACTTAAACTTTAAAAAGTAGAAATAAAATGCCCAAATTTTCAATTTGTTTTAATTATATCCCAACGTTAATCTCACCGTTATCTGTGCTGACATGGTAAAGCAACATGTTGACACTTCTCACTAATTAGACACCTCAGCTGGTTTAGGAGAAGATTGTCTAGTTAGCAAAATGACGTCATTTAGTTTTGATAATAAAACGATGTCGTTTCAACTAAAATTAGATGTCCCTCTCTTCTCCCTATCTTCTCCATCTCTTCTCTGTCGATCAACACTTAAAACTCTTACTCTGAAATCCCTAATCTGTAAACTAAAATCTCTCGAATCCCCCAACATTCATAAGAGAGTGAATTCGTACGTTGGTGCTTCTCTTATCCCAAAGTTATTTGCTCCATCAAACCAGCAAGCGTTTTCTGTGATTTCGTATGTGGGTGCTTCATAAGAGAGTGATTTTGTTGGCAGGTAAAAACTGAAGATTTAGTCGTCAGACTTCCTGTGGTGCTGACTAGGGTATGCTTGATCCTCTATCTCTTTATTGTTCTTTCCACTCCGATTCGCTTTTTGTATGAAATGGTATAATGTTATACTAGGGTTTCAAACTAGATTGTGCTAGGGTTCCCAAAGCATAAATCCAATTTGTTGTACTAAGATTTCAAATTGGATTTATGCTTCTAGAAAATTGACTTGTATTATGCTACGGTTCCGAAAGCACAAATCCAATTTGTTATACTAGGGTTTCAAATTGGATTTATACTTCCAGGAAATTGACTTGTATTATGCTAGGGTTCTGAAAGCACAATTCCAATTTGTTATAATAGGGTTTCAATTTGTATTTGTGCTTCTAGAAAATTGACTTGTATTATGCTAGGGTACTAGGGTTTCAAATTGGATCGTGCAAGGATACGATTTGTTTGTTATTGAAAAGGAGGATTGACTTGTATATGTACATAGCAAATTGAACGGTAAAAACTTTGACTACTCATACACTTGGTTTTCAGTATGAAATGCAAGTCGAATAAAAAAAAACTAGAGTAACTGAATGCATGATGGTCAATTCATACTTTGTTTTATGTTGTATGCATAATATATACATCTTGGTAATTACTGAAAAATATGACATTATATAGTCCATAACCTAAATATTCAATTATGTGATACTTCATCCCAATTTACGGGGAAGAAGCTTCCTCTCTTTCATTTTGTAAATGCAATGGTAGTTTATCTAAATCTTAATATTGGGGATATTATGCTAACATTTTAGAAATTTAATTCTTTGTTGGGTGAATTTATAGAAAGAATCATAGTAGTGTTGCATTTAAGGTAGTAATTAAATATTTGTATCATGAAATTGTAACAGGATAACCATTTATGGGTAGAAATAAAGTATATATAGCTTTCGTTGGTTATGCACCTAGAATATATTTCATATAGGAAGAGTGTCAAGTTGTTGTTAGTGGATTCAAGGATGTTATTTGTTGTTCTTTTAATAGTGTAGCAGAAGCTGGAAGAATATATTCTCAATTTTGTCAAGAGAAAGCATAAAGTTCAGTGGTAAAATAAATGTAATATATATCATTTATTATGTGTGATAATTTATTTGGATTCAAATATAATTAATATTGATATATCTATATATAATATAGATGTTGAATATTAATTGCCCCAATTGTAATGCTTTGATGAAGTTACAGATTTCAAATGCTAAGCCTAACATTGGTCAATATTTTTATAAATGCGTTAATAAGAAAGTAAGTAATTCAATTATTGTTTGTAGTAATGCCAACCGTATAAATTAATGTTAATCAATATTCAAATTGGAGGTCTCTTGTAGGTACTTGGTATTTGTGAAAGAGATGAAAGTTTGTTTTGTAGTAAAATATGTCAAATAAATTATGTGCATTGCGGTAAGAGTCTTGTTCGGAAGATACATTGTTGTTCGCAAGAAATAAGTATAGCGCCCCCTTACCATAGGGTATACACCGGGACACCCGTAGGTCATTCCGATACATATCCTACGATAAGGGTGAACTACGGACAATCACTACCGTACTTCATATGGCATCATAATAATCATGCATCAATATAAAAATCACTAATCTTTTTGAAACCATAAAATTTCCTCGTTTCATTTCATCAGGATCAGAAATTTACATATCTATCATAGTTCACTGTTTATACATTACTCCAAAAGCAATCTAGTACAAAAAGCCTAACTAGGTCATCCCCCAAAAATTTCAACTGACCGACCTGTGAGCCATGACTTCTCTTGCCAACACGATCTACACGGCAGGAAAAGTCCCTCTGGAGCTAGGAGTCTACTCTCTCGGTCCTGAAAAATAAGTTGCAATTTTGGGTGAGTTTGCGAACTCAGTGAGGTAACCATCATTGATGGTTCACTCAATTCATGCAACACTCAAACATAACATAGTTGGTTCATAATATCGCATTCAGAAGTATCACATGATTGTTATCACATAAGTATAAGGCATTTTGCGTTTCATACAATCAAAGAAATTCAATCAAATGCATATGTAATGCGTATGTGACACTTTTCTAATTTATTACGTTGTTGTGACCGAGTGCCTAAACTGTCCCAATGTGGGCGCATTAATCGTTGAGCCTGAGCCTTTGAGTCACTGTGGGCTCGAGGCCCAAATACATTGAGCTTTAAGCTCTCGATGGCTGCTCCGGTCACAACTGTCATTAACTGATTATGCATTCATGCATGGAATGCATATGTCGAAATTAAGCAATGTCAACATCACAATCAATCCCAAATTATCACATTCAAACAAATAGTTCACAATTAATCGCATTTTAAACACGGAGGTCCGAAATTCTGAGATAAATAGCACTTCTATGTCATAATCTCCCAATTCATCTGACCTTCTGTCCGGAATCCGTAATCAAAACATAATCCCACCATTATTCTCCACATAATTATAAACTCGTAATTATAAGCACATAATAATTGAGGAACCGTCTAGGTCACTCACCAATAGCTTCCGAGTTAATGCCTAGAAGTCTCGGCAACGTTCGTATGATGTCGTTCCAAATGTGCCTCTATAACATTCAAAATATACAAACATTACTAAATGTACAATCAGAAATATTTAATAATGCACATGTAGCAATTTAAAAGTGTACAATGCATGTTCGTGACATTCCCGGCACTATTTCAAAAATTCCCTTTATTGTATTTTCCTCTAAAACTCAGAAATCCATAGACATCAAAATCACTCAATTCGGACCTCTATAGGTCCAATTATAAATAAAACCGAGACTGTACACTATACCCAACTTCACTCCAGAAATTGAACATCTTAGGGACTTGTAGCCCCATGTCTCTAGTTTAATTAGGAATAAGAATCACCTCATTTGGATCTCTACAAATCGAGATATCACCAAAATACTGAAGTATGTTCAGACTTTTTCAACCAATCCTCTCACTTTGATCTAATCAATCTTTTTCAATTTAATCTGAAAATCCATAAATTTTCATGGAGAGGAAGAAGAATGTCTTAGGAATCCAACGCTTTAAAAATCATATCAATCGGAGGTCGGATGGAAAAGTTATAAGCAAAAGAGTGGAAAGAGGTCGGGTCAGGAAAACATGACTACTAATGCATGTAAAAATTACATGGATTAGTCGACTAGTCGAAGACCTATTAGTTGACTAAGTCGTCTACAGTGGTTAACCTAGAAAACTCTGGTCATTTTTCTTCCGGCAACCCAACTTTTCCAATTCATAACTTCTTACTCAAAACTCCAAATTGAACAAACTTGGTGTCAATGGAAAACTAAAAGAAAACTCTGCAAATTCTATGAAGAGATTAAGAACCAGATCTGTCTTATCTGTCAGATAAACATCATCCTACACAATGACAGAAACTTTAAACATCATAATTCTCTCCTCCATTGTCCAAAAATCACAATTGAGGACTCATTGGAAAGAGCACAGAAAATCCTACAAGTTTCATGAAGAGCTCACAAACCAATTTCACCTTTAAGGGTTTCAAAAATGCAATCAAAGCTACTGTCTTCACAATACCATTCAAAACAGTACAACAGTTTTCCAAAGATCATAACTTCCCATCCCCTTTACTAAAAATTTCAAGTTTTATATCAATCAAAAGAGCAAAACATATTCTACAACTTTCATAAACATCTTGGAAGCAAATTCAGCCTCTAAACCAATCAAATTCTCACTTAAAGTTTCTGCCTATATAAGTCATTCTCAACAGTAACATAATCTTCCAAAATTCATAACTTCCTATCCCATTATCGAAAAATTCCATGCTTGATATCACTGAAAAGAGCAGAACACATGCTACAATTCTCATGAAGGACTTAAAAGCAAATTCGAAGTCTAACTAGGTCAAAGTCTCCCATTATTGTGGCTGCCCTGTTATAGAGTATTAAATCAGCATAGAACCTAAACCATATCCAAACTTTACAAATTC
>JANPWT010000002.1:29394779-29405478 GCA_024678245.1 Erythroxylum densum | reverse complement strand
CCATTGGACAGAAATTTTCGATACCAAAAATCAACCGGTTCGCCACTTGACGATTTTTTCGGTCTGGGAATTTTCCCCGAAAAATTCCAGAAAAATTCCTAATATTCCCCAAAAATAGAAAACACAGAACAAACACTCCAAATTTGGTTTTCAAGCACCGAATCATATTTTTCACAACAAAAATCACAGTTAGGCACCTCTATATCACGAATGTATATACAATTCTTTTCATGTGCAGATTTTCACTATTCACATATAACGATATGCATGAATATTTCAATTAATCTCAATCCTTCTTGGTCCCTTTTCAAATTATTATTTTACCCTTCCCATCGGGGGTAAGATGTTACATTGACAAGGTGCAAGGTCTTCTATGAGATCTTGATCACCATCTAGCTTCTTTTATTGGGCATTTTGTCTCATGCACAAGTTAAGAATCACACCCAATCCAAAATCAACGTGGTAAGTATGGGTTGATAAAATTTTTAGTCAAACTCAATCCAGAAGATCAATATAACAACAACAACAATAATAACATCTCTGTAAAAAGTCCCACTGATACACAAAGTTTAGGAAGGTTCAAAAGTATGCAGTATTATTTCTAACTAGTAGAGAAGTTGTTTCCAATAAACCCACAAGAAAAAATAAGAAAAGAAACAAGAAAAATTGGAAACTATTTGAAAAAACAAAAGAAATAAGAAATAACTATATAAAAATAACAATAAAATATTAATAAGAATAAAAATTCAAAAATTAGGTTAAAAAGATACATAAATAAAATAACAATAATAAATAACATACAAATAAAGATAATAAAATAAAATAATAAATAAAAGATAAATAAGTAATAATAAACAGATAAGAAAGAAAATAAATAAATAAATAAATAAAACAAACAATTAATTGTAAGAGAGGAAAAAATATTTAACTAATTAAAATGACTAAGGGGTAGGTACTTATGATAGAATAGTTTAGGATAAATATAAGAGAAAAGAATCAAAGGAAAAACAACTTAATTATGTAAATCTCAAATAAACAGGATGACCACATCTTCAAATCTCAATCTTCTGGTACACTGGAGATTGACACTGATGCACTAATTAGTCCATATCAGTCTGATAGTTATTCAGATGATTAAGAGTCACTCCCTCCAGATTATGATAACATTTCAGAAAGACTGAACCACTCTTCCTCTTAACTGGAGAATTCTGAGTATAGTGAGAATCATAATGCCACATCTCCTGCTAAGGAAGATTCTTTTAAGCTGAATAATCAGACTGTTAGCAAAGTTAATTAGAGTAGCATCACTCTCCATACTTCACAACCTACTAATAGTTCCAAAAGGAAATCAGCTCGTAAGAAGAATAACACTACTTCCAGAGGGGATACTCTTGCATGACGATGCTTATCTGGAATGTACGAGGGCTTAATTACCCTCATAAACATGCTATGGTTAAAGATATAGTTATGCTTAAATAGCCTTATATAGTAGGTTTATTATAAACGAAAATTAGAGCTTCAAGAGTTTCTCAGATCTCTAAGATTTTTAGAACTAACTGGTCCATCATTACCAACTTATCTTCCCACTATAATGGCAGAATTCTGTGCTACTATAACATGAAACATGTTCCTGTCTAGTCAATTTTAAAGAGACTTGTTATGGAACTCTATTCAACAATTGAAAAGAAATATCACAGACCCTTAGCTAGTGGCTGGTGATTTCAACTACATCAATTCCACTATAGAACTAAAGGAGGGCAAGGCTTAAAATCAATCGCAGGTAAAGAGTTGGAATCTTTTCTCCAAAGTGTCCACTTGACAGACGTATGTTGTAACAGTAGACTTCTTACCTAGCCAATAACCAGCAGTGCTCTTATTTAATTCGTAGGAAGCTAGACAAGGTCATGGTTAATCCAAGCTGGTTATCTACTTTTCCTTAATCTCGCGCACATTTTGGTGATAAGCTTCTATCTAATCATTCAAGTATCATGATTCGCAATATGTCCCAAACTGTATTCAGAGGAACACTATTCAAATTTTTTAATGGCCTCAAAAAGCAAGAAGGTTTTATGGACCTAGTCATAAACTATTGGCAAATCAATGATGAAGGATACAAGTCCTTCCAACTTATGAAGAAATTATGAAGAGTAAAAACATCACTAAAAAACTTTTCTTCTCAATTTTATCAATAAATCCAAGAGTGCAAAACAAGGTTCTGGTTAGTTCAAGAAGAATGTTATCTATTTCCTCGCGATTCTCAACTCTGGACCTTAGAAAATTTGCAACTTAAAGAGTATCAGCTAGCTCTCTCTTTCAATCAATCCATACTTCAACAAAAGGAAAGAATGACTTGGTTAAAAGAGGGGATCAAAACACAAAATATTTCCATGCTTCCTTACTTGCAAGAAGGAATTGAAGTGAATCACACGTTAATACAATGCTAATAAAATGATATAAGAATGCACGAGAAAGGTGGTTGAATTGTGTATTTCTCTTTTTGAAAATTCTTTCAAAAATGTTTGTTAGAAATAAAATTCTTTTTCAGAACTTCGGATAGATTTTAATTAATCAAAAACTTTTGAAAACTTCGTTTACGAACTAAGTAATGATAAAACTTAGTATTGTTTCACACTTAGCCTCTGCAGGCTATCTGTATTACTTCCTCACGAAGAGTGTTTTGAAAACTTGTTACAGTAAAATTAGCTCTCAGCTAATTTGCACAGTATGCCTTTTACGATCGCGTAAATGTAATTCAGCTAATTTTTCAACTAACTTTGCAATCGTCGACTTCGACTTGTATTTATAGCCTTCGTCTCCAACTGCTTCTTGATTCTTGTTTCTGGATTCTTGCTTCTTAAATCTTGTTTCTTGAATCTTCAAAAGAAACGGTTAATCAACTGAGTTCTGTAACTAACCCGAACTGACTCTTGCGTCTGCTTCTCAATTCGCATCTTCGTCTGTTTTCCTTTTCGCGTCTTCGTCTGTTTTACTATTCTCGTCTTCGTATGTTTTACTATTCGCGTCTTCGTCTGCGTCTGTTATTTTTGTGTCTGCGTCTGCGTCTGTATTTTTCTTTTGCGTCTGCATTTTAAATTTCGTCTGTGTCTGCGTCTACTGTGCATCTGCTTCTGTGTTGCTTCGTCTGTTTTTTTATTTTGTGTCTCCGTCTGCGCCTTATTGTGCGTCTGCGTTGCTTCGTCTGTATTGCTTCGTCTGCTTTGCTTCGTCTGCATTACTTAGTCTGCTTTTGTTTTTCTTTTATTTTTATCTTTGTTATACATCAAAATTATATCTAAGTAAAGTCATTTTGACTTAACAGGAATAGCAATCGAATTGTGTAGCTTACTGATGAGCATGGCATCCAATACTATGATCAGCAATCCCTTATGACTATCACACATGTGAGTACTTTATTCAATTGCTGGGAAGTCCACACCAGACCAATCATCTATCAGATTTGAGTTGTTATTTTGATGACCCTATTATTCAACACACAAAAGACTTCCTTATAGCCCCTTTCTTAGAGGCAAGGATTAGAGAAGTTCTTTTCTCAATGAATCCATTGAAATCTCATGGCCTTGATCCTTTTAAGGCTCATTTCTTTCAACATACTTTAACTATCACTGGACAATATTCACACAAGCTATACGGGAAACATTGCATTTAGGTAAGATGTTGCCAGAAATCAATCACACTTTCATATGCCTAGTACCAAAGAAGTTAATTCCTAGCTCCTTATCGTAATATAGACCTATTTCATATTGCAATACCATTTCCAAGGTCATTGCCAAGCTTTTAGCTAGAAGATTGAAAAAAGTCTTAAAGGACATTATCGTTCATACTGAAGGAGCTTTCATAGAGGGTCGTTCTATTGGAGACAATATAATGCTTATGCAAGAACTACTTAAGGAGTATCAATCTGGGAAAAAACTAAAGAGCTACATCTAGAAAATAGATTTTTATAAGGCATTCGACACAATTAGCTGGACATTTATAAAAGCATACCTTGATGATTAACAATTCCCAATCCAATTTATGAAATGGAATATTTTATGTCTTCAAACCTCATCAGCAAGCATCATTGTCAATGGAAGCCCCATTAAACCATTGAAATGTGAGAGGGGGATTAGGCAAGGTAATCCCATCTCACCTTATCTTTTTGTTGTGGTTATGGAGGGGTTGTCACGAATTATTGGAAAGTTGACTTCACACAATGGTTACTTCTATTACCATCATAAATGATGTGCTCTTAAACTCACAAATATAATGCTTGTTGACAATCTAACCCTATTGTCTGGAGAAGATAGGTTTTTCATAAATATTCTTAAAGACATCCTTGCATGATTCTCAAGCTGGTCTAGGCTGAGAATAAATATCCATAAATGCATCTTTTATTACTCCTTGGACGTGCAAAATGCTCTCAAGCTTGCTGGTTTCTTAGGAATGGAGCTAAGCACACCATTGTTTAAATACCTAGGAGTTCCCCATATCTCATGCTAAACTCACCTATTATGATTGTCTTCCACTTTTGGATCGATATAAATAAAAAATTTTAGCTTGGCAGAATCATTTTCTTTCTATGGCTGCAAGGGTCACGCTTATTATCTCAATTCTCACAAGCTTACACATTCATTGGATAAATAACTTAATTCTGCCTAAGAAAGTGATCAAAGAGCTAGACAGAACTATTAAAGCTTTCCTCTGATTTGGTTCTCCAGATAATGCCAAGAAAGAAAAAGTGAAGTGGGGAGAAGTGACAGTTACCAAGCAACAAGAAGGCTTAGGCGTACTCTCTATAACTACTATGCAAAAGTTTCTTCTTTGCAAAAAAAGTATGGAGGTTACTAACGAAAAAAAACTCAATCTAGATTAATTGGATTCATAAAACATATATCCTTTCTCAAAGTTTTTGGCAATTACCTATCATCAAGAGTGGTTCTTGGATCTTTCATCACAAACTGAAAATGAGAGATATTATTTATCTGTAGATTCATTATCAACTGGGCGATGGTCATTTCATAAGGGTTTGGTATGATAATTGGACTAACTTCAATCCACTAATATGAAGAAATGATCTTATGCATTTTAGATGACACATCCCTCATAATGCAAAAGTTGCATCACTTATCTTTGAAGGCCGATGGTTTGGACAATTCAAAGGATTTCATACACTAAGTCAGTTTTTCCCTTATCTCCAAAATAGAAGCAACAAGGATAAAATTGTGTGGAAACTCCACTCCAATGAATCTTTTACAAACAAGCCATGCTACAACATCCTTGAAACTAGCTACTCAATTGTTCCCTGATACTCTCTTCTCCGGCAGCAATGCATCGACCCCAAAACTTCCATGTTTATGTGGTTAGAAATCAAGAACAAACTAAGCACCAAAGATATATGGCATAAGACTTTCAATCCCATAAGTGAATTATGCAAGACACTAGCAGAAGACAGGAACCATTTATTTTTCAGTTGTATCTACTCCACTACTGTATGGAGTCAACTTCTTCATAAGCTTGCAAGAGTATAGCAATGCATACAACTGGACTAATACACTCCAATGGATCATCAACATGCCTAACTCTTAGAGGACGAACAATTTGCTTTTCAAAGTGGCATTTATGCTTATAATTTATAATATATAGAGTGATAGGAATAGCAGGATTTACAGACAGGAGCAAACTAGCCTTTACCAACTAGCTGGAGAGATCATTAATGAGATTCGTGGCCTTGTGATAGCCAAAGATGTCACTCACAAGCTATTCGATCGTATGAAAGCAAGGTGGTTTCTATAATTTAGTTATTTGGGTTCATTGCAACTAGCTTTTATGGCTTTGCCATTGTAGAAAGTTCTTTTTGGAATTTCATACGGGAAACCCCATTGTAGTAACGTTGTAAATGCTTTCACTATAGCTAATGAAAATTCCTTCAATTTAAAAAAATATATTCAAAAGACCTATAAGAAAGAGAAGGACCTCTTTATGAAAAATCTTTTACTCATATCCTATTTCGTCAAGATTTCTTATTGAGGGTCAAGCCTTCGATATGTTCTAATAGAGTTATATCATTTTTATCACCTGTCCCTAGTTCTTCTTAGCTCTTTCTCTTTTACTGGTCAATGATGACTCTATCAACCACCGTCAGAATCTATTTCATAGATATTTGATATATCTCAATTTCCCTTCAAACATGGGTTTGATTAACACTCCATGGTTATATGAGCGAAAGAAAACAACTTTTACTAGTTAGTCTCGGTAAAGTCCCCCCTCTATTTAATCCTAGGCATAATGAATATAAGAGCCTAAAAAAATTCTTATTTTTTTAATGGAAAAAATTAAAAAAAATTGAACGATAAATGGAGGATAATTAATAAAAAAACTATCAATTTAGTAAAAAATTGCCCATGCCAAGATGCTGATGACTAAGTAAACCAAAGTTGTCTGAATATGTTCGAACCACCTAAGCCTCTTATCACAATAGCTCAAATCCCTCTTCCAAAACATTGTCATTTTGGTTTTAACTATTTAAAACGACTTCGTATTATTTGTAAGTGATGAGGCATTTGAATTCTTAGACAGAATAGGATATTCCCTAGCACATTATCTCATTTTATCTTCATTTCTTTCTCTTTAGGCAGGATGGTAAAATGACTAGCTTGTGACCATGCCTTATCAAGCATTCTTCTTTGAATTTCTTTACGATTGGGCATAATAGAATATTTTCTAGTACGTAATCACCCCTTATTTAACATCCTTCTCTATATGAATTTTGAATATTTTCCTATTTTAATTTTTTATTATAAATTTTACCCAATGCCTTTGACTCCTTATTTTATCTAGAATTCTTCCTAAGATAAATTAGAGTTTTCTGTTTTTTTAGAAGTCTTCCTAAGATAAATTACAATTTCCTATTTCTTTTAAAAGTCTTCTTAAAATTTAGAGTTTCGTATTTTATTATAATTCTTCCTAATATTAATTAGGTTTTATGAAACCTAATTAAACAACTTTCAAAAGAGATTAACATAATTAAACCATTTTTAGTATCTCATCAATTTTTGCTTATGAAAAAAAGAGAAAAATGTATGACTAAGTGAGCATAAAATAAGTTCACTTTGTTGGCTTCAAACCAAGTAAAAAGTTTAAAGCTAAAAAATGATTTAGTAGTCATTTGAAACGGTGACATAATTAAGTAACTAGGAGTAAGTATGACAAGGTGTTTAATTTTCATTTCAAAAGGTTAGGTAACTTTTTAAACAAGCCTCTATGCTCAGGTGTTAAAGTCAGTATTGTACTTTTCTATTAATAAGGGTTATGGAAACTTGAAGCATCTTTCTTATATATGTTCATTTAAGCATTAAGTCAAATTTTATGGAATGAGTTAAAATTTGAAGGATTTTGGACTTAAATTGAATTGATTTATGACTTGATGTAAGTAGTTAATATGCCTGACAAATTAATAAACTTTGCAATTAAATAAATAATTGAAAGTCTTGATTGTTTCGATTGAATTATTAAATTCTTTCTTGGAGTTGCCCCTTATTTAAGTTAAAAGTAATGAAATTGATTTACTTAAAGACGAACAACTTCTTAGTTGTGAAGAAATTTTATATGTATTAATTAAAATATGTTCTTAATATGATTTTGAGAGTGTTTTGTATGTATTTTGATAGTTTTTATAGGTTTTGGTACTTAATTAGCTTATACTTTATCTTCAAACCTTGTTTTAGTTCTCCAATGAAGAAGGAATGAATTTATATAAAGATAAGTCAAGTTAGAGCAATTTTGGCATAATTTTATAGGAAAGATTTAGAATATGATTTAAGACACGAAACTGTGTCTAATTGACGTTGGTTTTATCTTTTTGTATTCAAGATAAACTTGTGCACTTAAAGGATTATTTGATGAGCAAGTTTTGCTTCTAATAAAACCCCTAATATCTACAAGTATACGTATCGTAAACTTGTTGTATTAAAAGTGTCGATTCCACCAGAAAATAGTTAGAACTAAGTGAACCTAACTTTGTCTGAGGTATCGGGATATGAATTGAATGAAAATAAAATATCAAAATTTTAAAACAATTAAATAAAACTAAGCAAATAATCAAATAACAAATGAGCTGCCACAAATATGTGAGGAACATCAAGGATGAAGCTTAGGATTCATTCTATCGTTATTTTGCTCCATAACCGTTATTGATTCAATTATGTGTTGATTCTAGATCTTATAAGGGATTGATTACTCTTTCTCAATACCTAATCAATTAACCCTAATTGATTACAAAATTCCATATTTTGCAACCTCTCGATTCACAAAATCTACCTAACGTTTTCAACTAGTTCTTAAGTGATCTATCAAATAATCAAGTTTTCACACAAGATCTCTCTTCATATGATTACCAATTTGATATTTAGGAGATATATTAGGTCACTAACTCTCGTTACCCAACCTAATTGGATTACTTTTGACTTACTCCCTTGATTTATTATCGAAGTATTAGCACACCCAAACATCACAACACCAGAAAATTGAATTGAAATCAACAACAATCAAGTCACAAAAGAACTCAAGAACAAATCCAAATATAATAATTAGAGCATCCTAAACATGAATAATATATTCAAATCCAAGTTACACATCATATTTAATAAAATAAACAAAGGAAAGAAAGAAAGAGACCAATTAAAGTATCTTGAGATAGAAATGAGCAACTTTGGACAGAAAAAAGATGATTTATATCACGATTCAATTGAAGAACTTCAAGATTTCAAGATCTATGAGAATGAATTATCTTGTTTTGCATTCTTTCTTGATTTTACTAGTTTTCTTTATCTTAATATGAACTAAATTAGGATAGATCTAGATGAGATGAAAACGTTTTGAATTGATTCTTTGATTTAATGAAAGATCCAATTTTTCTTGTGAACTATTCATGATTATTTTTTTGTTTTTGAATTGAAGGTTGCTAGTATTTTAATTCAATTCATATATCATATATAGGTGTATGTTGTTTGCTGATGACATTGTTTTAGTGGATGAGACAAAAGAGAGTATCAACGTGAAACATGAACTTTGAAGGTATACATTAGAATCGAAGGGCTTTAGATTAAGTAAGACTAAGATTGAGTATGTGGAGTTTAACTTTTTGATGTATAAGGTGGTTGTTGATGTGGAGTGAAGATTGGTTCAAAAGTTATACTAAAAAATGAGTGTTTTTAAGTATTTAGGATTGATAATCCAGAACAATGGAGAGATTGATAAAGATATAGTTCATTGGATCATTTCAGTGTGACTTAAATAGAGAAGTGCATCGGGAGTTTTATGTGACAAGAAGATACCACTCAAACTAATGGTAAATTATATTGTTTAGAGATTAGGTATGCCATACTCTATGGGGCGAAGTGTTGGTTATCAAATAGGTATATAGTCATAAGCTAATGGTGACGGAGATAAGAGTGCTCTATTAGATGTGTAACCATACTATAAGGGATAAGGTCAGGAATATAATGGTAAGGGACAAATTAAAGGTGACTAATATTATTGTAAATTTAAGAAAGACAAGACTTAGGTTGTTTGGACATACTAAGAGGAGGCGCCCAAATGGTATAGTGAGAAGATGTGAGAAATTTATACTTAGAGATTGTAATAGAAAAAAAGGAAGGCCTATGAAGAATTGAGGTGAGGTAATCATGAATGATATAATATTGTTGAAACATAATGAGGATATTAACCCGCAATAGAAAACTTTAATGTACTAGGATATTAATAAAAGATGTCTCGTTAGGAGTAAGACTGTATATTATTGGATCTCCTCAAACCTTGCATTTCAGCTAATTTTTTGTTGTGTTGTTGTTTTCATGTATCATATATAGGAACTGATAAATTCATATGTATGAATAGATCTTTGTATGAATAATAAGAGTTGCATCGTGTTCTAAAGATATGGTCACATAAATTGTTTAGGTTAGACTTAAATCTAACAAGAAGTTTTGTAGAATAAGTTAATGCATTCTAAAGAGAAAAATATTTTAATAAATCAACTTAAGGATAGGAACTATATTTCCTAAAAAAATTATAGTTATAATTTTAAAATTTCTACTGGTCCAAAAACTATGATTAATAATTGAATTAAGATAAATTTAAAAATAGAAATATTCTAAAGAGTTTATATATATATATATATATATATCTTAATTATCATTTGATTGTTTCATTCTTTTGTTTACTTTTGTTTGTTATTTAGATTTTAACTAGTTCTTTTAAGTCAATCATGCATTTTGTGAGGTTAAATATTCAAAAGATAATTACTCCGATGTTTATTATTATGTAGGTTTGAAGAGCAATGTTACAAATACCATACCGGACATGGTATCAGATTGAGTTCTAATACGATACTGTACTGGTACCGGTTAATACCGGGTACTATTTCTAGTAATTTTTTAAATTTATGAAATAGTTCCAGATTTTTTTTAAAATCACAAAATAATTCATTGTCATATTGTACAAATGTATTGTATATTTTTAACCTTGTCTCTAAAAATCATAATAATAAATAATAATTACAATTTTAATTTAATTTATTAAATTAATTTAATAATTATTAATAAATATAATTAAATTTAAAATATATTTTAAAAATATATAAATTTCAAATAAATTTTAATTTAATAATTAAAATATACAAAATAAATATTACTTTTATAAA
>JANPWT010000002.1:29379579-29394679 GCA_024678245.1 Erythroxylum densum | reverse complement strand
GTTTCGACAGTAAATGGCTTCCCAAAGTCTGGCAATTGGAGAACAGGAGCAGTACTCAAAAGAGATTTAAGCTGCGTAAAAGCTACAGCAGAACGGTCCGACCATGCAAAAGTAGCCTTCTTCAATAAATCCATCAAAGGGGCAGCTATCGTGGCGAAATTTTTAATGAATCGGCGATAGTAGCCCGCCAAGCCCAAGAAACCTCGAAGTGCTTTCACTGTAGTGGGAACAGGCCAGTCTAGAATTGCAGTAATCTTGGCCGGATCAATCGTGACGCCCTCCTGGGAAATGATGTGCCCAAGGTAGCTGACAGAGGTGAGAGCAAAGAGACATTTCGAACGCTTGGCGACCAACTGATTTGCTCGTAACACCTGCAGCACACTGCGCAAATGATCAAGATGGGACTCCCATGTCGGACTATAAACCAGAATATCATAAAAAAAAACAAGGACGAATTTGCGCAGTACAACCCGAAATACATCATTCATTAGGCGTTGAAATGTCGAAGGCGAGTTCGTTAGCCCGAATGGCATAACCAAAAACTTGTAGTGATCATCATGGGTTCGAAATGCAGTCTTGACTTCGTCACCCAGACGAATTCGGACCTAATGAAAACCAGCCAATAAATCCAACTTCGAAAAATATCGAGCACCATTGAGCTCATCGAACAATTCATCGATGGATGGTATGGGAGAACGATCTTTCACAGTGATTGCATTGAGTGCTCTGTAGTCAACACAAAACCGCCAGGTCCCATCTTTCTTCCGGACCAACAACACCGGGGAGGACAAAAGGCTGGTACTAGGTCGGATGACGCCATCCTCAAGCATTTCACGAACCAACCGCTCCATTTCTTGCTTCTGAAAATGGGGGTAGCAGTATGGTTTAACATTGACTGGCTTACTATCAGGCACAAGGTGTAAGGCATGGTCACAGCTACGAGAAGGAGGCAGACCCATAGGGCGAGTAAAGACATCTTCAAAATCAGAGAGAAGTTGTGAAAGGGTAGGGTCCAAAGATGGAAGCTCATCCCGGTGATCCTCCACCAATTCCAATCGGAAAAAATCAGCAATAGTGTCAATGCGAGATAGCCGGCGGAGACCATGAAACTGAATATGTGCGGAAGTAGAAGAAGAATCACCCGACCACTGAATCCGAGTACCCTTGGAGGTGAATTCGAAAGTGGCAGCGTTGTAATCGGTAACAACCGACCCAAGGGTGGAGAGCCAAGCAATGCCCAAAACCACATCCCAGCCCTGAATATCCAAAACATACAGATCGACAAGTATTTCATGCCCTTGAATCGATAACAAGACATTGCGAGCCACTCCAGAACAAAGAAGCCGCTCCCCACTACCCACTAACACCGAGAAATGAGGCGTCGAATCAACGGTGAGCCCCAAAAACTTTGCGACCCGCGTCTGCACAAAATTGTGCGTACTCCCTCCATCAAGCAAAACTTGGACTGACTTACCCTGAACCAAACCTTGGAACCGCAGGGTAGAGCTGGTACAGCCGCCTGCCAAGGCATTATAGGAGATAGAAGAAAGTGGTTGATCGGACGATTGGTCAACAGCCGGTTCAACTTCGGGGGTCGGGGAATCGGGGGAACCGAGACTGTCGGGTGGGTCAGGCTCGTCTTCAAGCAATAACAACTGAGCCTTGTTTTTACACTTGTGATCCCAAGTGTACTTCTCGTCGCAGTGAAAACAGAGCCCCTTGGAACGCTTCAACGCTACCTCAGCCGGTGACAATCGGCGGATTGGAGCCCGATGAACAAGGGGCGCGGAAGAGGCGAGAGAGGCAGTAGAGGACGATGGTGGAGACTGAAAGGATTTGGGGGTAGGTAACAAGGGTTTGCTGGTGCCAAGTGTGGGCCGGAGCTGGCCCCTTTCCACAGCAATACGCTGCTCATGGATCTAGGCCAAAGACGTTGCATCCGACAGGGACGTGGGCCGGTGGACCAGAACGGAGTTCTTGATGTCCGATCGGAGTCTAGAAATAAAACAACGGACCAAGAAATGATTGGGCAGATGTACCGTGCGATTCAAGATGGCTTCAAATTGGGCACGATACTCACTCACTGTACCTTGCTGCTGTAGCTTAGCCAATAACCCCTTCGGCTCTTCAAGTTCGATTGAGCGGAAACGTTGAAGAACGACATTTGTGAACGCCGACCACGTCGTGAACTGTTGGTTCCGAGAAGCCCAATCGAACCAATCGGTGGCAGCGCCGTCGAAGTAAAACGAAAAAATAGTGATGCGATCTTCCAGTGGGATCTGATAAAAGTCGAAGTAACGATTTGCCTGAGGGACCCATCGCTCTGGATGTTCCCCTGAGAAACGTGACATCTGGACTGGGGCGGGCTTATGTCGGCCCAGAGGAGTGAAGGAAGAGGACGCAGTATGCCCCGGAGGAGAGGGGGCGCGACGCCCCAATGATTCCTCGAGAAGCTGTTTAAGCTCAACGAGGGAAGTGGAAATATGGTCGACGTCCTGACGGATAATAGACTGGTTTTCGGATAGAGCCTTGACACTCTCGTCTAGAACGCGAAGACGGGTATTGTGTTCACCCATAACGAGAGGACAATGAAAGCACCAATGAAATAGTGCTAATTCTGATGGAATAATAGACGGAACAGACAATTATTATATGCTTCTATAAATCCAGAAAAAGGTTTACAGAGCCTTAGGAACGATGATAAACACAAGAAAGAAGACTACAACATCTTCTAACAGAATGGGGTGAGAAAATAGAGTTTACAACGTCAATTCTCAATGGATCCATGATCCCTTTATTCATTGCTTATATAATTCTCTACTCAGTGGTGTGTGCCTTGCTGTTGAGATTTGCTGAGCTGGTTGCTGCATGGGTGATATTCAACTGATAACCGTCAAGCCGTTTGGATGGAATCTTCCTTCTCAAACTTCTTTGCATGGTCGTTATATCGTGGTTGGGCTGGGTATTGGGTTGGGCATCATCACAGCTGGGCTTGCTCATAACATAGACTTTAAATTTTTTTGAAAATTTTGTAAAAAGATTCTCTTTTTTTTTAAATTTCGGTACCGACTGATATTTAGTTGATATTTTGAATATCGGCTGATACTTTAGTCTAATACAGTATGTAGTGACAGATACCAACAAATACGAGGTGGTATTCATAATCTTATTGAAAAGGAAGAAATTCTAGAGTTGAAAAAAATGCACCATCCGTTAACCGAAAGTGAAAAGATAAGAGGGTAAAAGGGAAAATGAGCCATAAGGAATAGGTGAGAGCGTGGAAAGCGTGTGTTGCGTCTGCAAAATATAGAACTGAACTGAGAGACCGAAAGAGAGTAGGTGGGGTGGTGGAGAAAGCAATGACATTATTTACAGCTTACAATTTTGACTAGACTTTTGTATGTCCTGACTTACGATTAAGCTTGCATAAACTACACTACATGTGATTTCGGCTCTCCTTGCAGCTAGTGAAGGGAAAAGATCATGTTGCCGCGTGGCAATCCACTATTTGCCCAACTGGAAGAATTAGTATCTACTATCTAGTATACGCTGCACAAGATCATTACCATCATATTAAAATAGCTCAACCAAAAATTTGAATATCAGGAACATTAGTAGTTGAAAAAGCGCGCCAAAAACACTTGACCTTCAATGTCCCCGCCCAGAAGAAGCTCCAAGAAACGGATCGCCGAGTTGGTGATCGGAAATTCGAAATCCAAATTCTGTATCCAAGACGGTGTAGATATCGATGTCGATCTCTCCAGGTTCTTCTTCTGATCATAGTGACATTTCTCATCTTTTCCCGTACGGTAAGTGAACAGCGAGATGATATTGCAGTGATATAAAGGGGATAATGTCGGCGCTGCACCAGATCAGAGAGAGAGCGCAGAAGAACGGTCAAAAGAAGAACGAGGAAACGATTTTTAGGTGAGCTGACTCGGTTCTGATCAGATCTGACTCCTGTGATTCGGTTCTCAGTTGATTTAGTGTCATTTTGCGAGACTTGATGGATTTTCAAAGATTGGGTTTCTCAAGGCTTTGATTTTTTTGCCGATGGGTGTGTAAACTCTTGAGTGCATATATTGATGCGATCTGAAATGATTTTGTTAAGGTTCCACAGGAAATTCAAATTTGTATATAAATATGCATTATTATCTTATCGCAAGAAATTGCAATTTGGTGGCAGCGTAGCGTCTGAGATAAAGTTAATGATTGCTGATTTGAAGTCAAAAATAGAGAAGGAAAGGTAAACTAGTAACTAGACAGATGTTCTTGCGTAGTTTTCCCCATATTATCTGGTCATTACGTTTCTGTTACTTTTAATTGCCAGGCAAAGTTTTGCCAAGGCGCTTTTAAAGAGCTCAAAGGAGGTTTGTAGAGAAGCATGTGAAAGTCGAACATAATCGGGTGCTTAATGGATTAAATATTTATTTCAATTTTTAACAACGAATTGGTGAACCCTTTTTGTTAGTTCAGTGTGAAAATTGTTTAAAGAACGAGACCGCTAAGCTTACAGAGAAATATGAGAAGTTTTGCGAGGACAAAGAAGCTCATCTCGTGGGCCTAAAAGGTGCTTTTGCCCAGCTCCATGTGCTATGATTTACAACTTTTATTGTTAATGCTCAACTATGATCATTTAAGTGGTCTTCAATAAATCTGGTCATTTTCTCTTTTATCATACTTTTGGGGTGGTTAGCTGTTGAGTCTCATTTGCCTATTGGAGCATCTGTAGAAATTTAACTTTCAATGGCTACAGCTGTCAATAGTTATGTTGACGCCCATTTAACCATTTCAAGCGTGGAATCTGTATTCTTAGAGGTTCATTAAAAAAAAAACTCTTTAATTTTACTAGAAATACTCAAGAATGGGAACTATGGCATTATTCATACATTGCCCTTTTAGATTGATGTCAACTTCTACTCCATTTGATGTGAGTGCTGTTTGATGATTATAATCTTAATTGTACATCCATCAACAGATATTGTTGGCAAATTCGAAGAAGACAAGGAAAGAATGTTGATGCGTTATGAACAATTAAGTGAGTGCTGTACAACTAGACCCTTATTTAACTGTGGTGAAAATAATTGCGTTAATCTTTTTGGGGCCAGGGAAAAAAGAGAAAAGCATGATATCTGAGCATGAGAAAGCATACGCTGATAGAATTGCTAATTTGAAGGAGTCATTGAGCAAGAGAAAGCAGGTAAACTTAATTATTAAACTGACTCCCAAGTTCGAAATCATATTTTTATTTACTTGTGTTATTAAAACACAGGATGATAAAACTTTTAGCATTTTGAGGAAAACGGTTGGTTGCTTTCTTGAAAATGCCTCGGATGAGGACTTCCCTCCAGATGATTGAAGATTGCATCAACAGAAATATGCTGCGTGCTTACAGTCATGTAAAATCCCTATACCACCGTTTCTCTACAAGAAAAGAAACCTGTATACGTTTCCTTCTACATCTCGTCTCTTTTGCATCTCTTTCTCAATAACTGTTGTTATCTTGCTTCATGGTTTGCATGTGACTCTTACTAGTGGAAGAAATTCATGATCTTTTTGGGCTGATGAACCTATCTTGTTCACTGGGTGTTACTTAACATTTATTATTTTCTGAAGCCATATATCTACGGGGCCACGGTTTAACAGCTGACCAAGAGTGTGCAAAGGTGGGAGTGTTAGGCTCCTCTCACAGAGTAATTCTCTAATAGTCGACACAAGGAAGAGTTGTCATTCTAAATGCCAATGGCTACTTGTGCAAACTAACTTATTACTCATCCACAACGATCATCAAAATAGAATGTTCAGTTTAATGTTAGAAATTTCTGAATATTGGACGACAATTAGTTACATTTTCACGGTTTTAATAAATTCACAGCTAAGGGAATCGAATTTGATCCGATTAAAGATAATAATGTAATTCAATAAAAGATTTGGGTTAATGGGTTGAAGTTCGACGAAAAAAATGGACCTTAATAAGTGTAACAAAGATCTATATTGGGCTTGTGATGGAGAAGTTTAATATAGAAACTATATATATGAGGTTAAGATCTTCTACAAGTGCTTAAGCAAATTGTGAATATTCGAATCCTCTGGCCCGTCAAGAGGATCACGTATTAAGAAAGTTGTAGAAAGATGTTAATGACATCTTGGTGATCAACTTTTGTAATGATTGTCAAGAAAAAGGGATCGTTTTGGGTTTGAAAAGCTCTATTGAAATTATGGGTTCAAAAAACTCCATTGAAGTTATGAAAACAAAATTAGTATTTTTCTTGTTGTCTTTGTTTCTTCCCTTTCTTGTTCGATCCTGTGTGTGTAACTAATGCTCGTGTTATGCACTACACTTGGTATCGGAGTAGTTACATGATTGACTGAACATAAATGCAAATTGTTTGAATTTTCTCCATAAGGATATCGAAGAAATCAACCCATTTTTGTGTGTTTAATTGCGTATTCATGCTTGAATTGAGGTGAATTGAGTATAGCATTGAAAAACGAGTTAAAACAAGTTTCAAAGTGTGAAAATCACACCTAAAACTCACTAGAAATTTTCATTTTTCAATGAGGGGAGAGAAAATCGTTTGGCACATGTGGCATATGCGCCAACATCGGTAGGCCCATCTACGCTTATGACATGTGCACCACATGCACCATAAAGGTTGGGCGTGCGTTTGTGCAAGTGAGGCGGGTGCATCTCATGCGCCATACCAAACTGGAGATGCGTCGTGGTAGGCGCGTGCAATGCAGTTGCCATCCTCCGCATGCATAATGTTAATGGCACCAAAACTTGTTGAATGTAAACCAAACTACTAGTTTTATGCTCAAACTGCAAGTATATGGGTGGTAACTTGTAAAAAGCAAATATCGATCCCACAAGGATTATACTTAGGTATCACTTAATTCAGGGCTTTTTTTTTGTTTAAGAAACCGATTCAATCAAATTTAAAAAGATAAGTAAAATAATGACAAACTAAAGGTAAAAGGAAACAACGCAACCTAAACCAAAATCGTAAACTTAAACTTGGAGAAAATCAAGATTAAGAATTATGACTTGTCATTATCTCTATTTGCTTCCCTCTGGTTAATTGATTCAATTTATGCTTGACTCAATATTTCCTAAAATTTTAGCTACCCTCTCTCAAGGTGCAACTAAATGTCATTAGTTAAATAAATTAAGATTAACTTTGGTATCTCTTGATATGCAAAGCTTTTTCTAAACATTCAACTAGATATGAACTATTCTATAGGCAGTAATCTATTGAAGTCTCTTCCTAATAAATCGATAAGTTGTTATTTATAGGTCTATTAAATGTCAACTCTCGTGTACATTTAACACAGATCACCAAGCTCACTCTCTCGATTTGTTGCAATGTTTGAGCTCAATAAATAACACAAACAATTGTATTATTGAATCAACAATTGAAGGTTCACAAATAATTCAAACAACAAACCTTAGAAAATTATTTTAGCCAATCATAATGTCATTAACATCCCCAACAACCAAACAATCCATGATAAACATGCTAGAAGAGAAAAAAATCGAAATAAGAACTATATTGCTCTTTGTTCAATTGGGAATGAAAACCTTGATTCTCTACCTATATCGAGGCTCTCAATCTGTTTTTTAGCTTCCGGAGGCCACTATATTGCTCTTTGGTCAATTAAGAATGAAAACCTTGATTCTCTACCTATATCTAGGCTCTCAATCTATTTTTTAGCTTCCGGAGGCCAGTATCCACAACACCCTTCAGCCTTAGGGATTTTTGACATTATATATATCATAAAATCCTAAAAAAATAAGTGAAACCAGCGTGACTCCTCGGGTTAAGCATCTCACAAATGTGGGAATTATCCTTGCGATTCCCACAATCGTGGGTTAATGTGACAGAAACTTTCTCCATAGATTTCCTATGATCGTGGGAAACATGCCCTTTCCAACGGTCATAGGTTCTTGTTCTTCAGCAACTCTACTTCTCTTCTATTCTCTTGGTCTTTAGCTCAATCACAAAGGTGTCCATCCTCCATTTCTACAAAAAAATGATCAATTCTTACCCTAAACTAACATAAAACACAAAAGAACAACCATGAAGATTAAACTAAACAAAAACACATAAAACAAGTCCTAAAACACTATAATGCTAACCTATTATGCAAGAAACACATGCCAAATACTTAGAAAAACACACACTAATGCACAATTATCAACTTCCCTACACTTAAATCTTTGTTTGTCCTCAAGTAAAATCAAACACAACCAATCGATTCTATCACTTCATTTTCACAAAGATCAAAGCATGCAATCTCTCAAAGTTTGGTCAACTCAAATGTCAAGCTATTACACATATCATGACTATTTTTCATTAGTGAATATAAGCAAACTCAATTTATGGCACCATCACTCAAAGATAAGTATAAACGCATAATGAATCTTCCTCACAATTTCACTCATTTCTCCTAAGTGTTTGATGGTTAGTATTTCGTTCAAGCTCCCTATAAGAAACTACACTTTCATAGGCTTGCTAATACACCAATTCTCCTCTACAATGATTACATGCATAAATAGATCAAAAGGACTTATTTCGAGTTATAATGTGGGTCAAAAAGGGTAAAGGGTTTAACACAAACATTCATAAAGTAATAAGTGAACAAAGGGATAACAAAACATATTTTTGAGATACAAATGAAAATAAATTACTACTCTACACGTATTGATGCTACCAAAACGTTCTTCCTTTTTCTTTTCTTTTCTTTTTCTCTTTTCTTTTATTTTTTAACACTAATTGAAGAAAAAATAAATCAATTATTTTTTCTCTTTTCTTTTCTTTTATTTGAATTATTTTGATTGCATGTTTGGGGATGTCCCTGGTCTTATGTTTGGCTATTTTGCCTACAGGTGTTGATCTTATATAATATTTTGAGATGTGCATAAAGGCATTGGATGGAGGAAGCCATTGTTTGAGTGATTTATTCATCCACAAGTGATAGGATCATAAGAGTTAATGGTGTATACTATGATCGCTTTTATGTGGAGGTCTTATTTTCATGTATTATATATTCATCTCACAGGTGTTTCATAATATATATGATGAGATTCTTGGTACATTTACTATTTATGGCTTTGAGTATCACTGTTTTCCTACATTTGTGCTGAACATTACAATGTCAATTTTGCAGTTACTTTTATATAAACAATAATAGTGTCATGATTGAAACCTTAACTGGTGTGAGTTTGCTTTGGAAATAACAGACATCAATATGACCATAGTGAGGGACAGGCCACCTACATCCACATCATACAGTTTAGATGCTAAAGCAGCATTTGCAGCCTGGTAGAGGTCAAACAGGATGTCCTATCTGACCATTAAGAGATCAATATCGTATCAAAAACTAACATATCCAAAGACTTTCTAAACAATGTCTCCCATAGGTACATGGTATCTTCCAATGCAAGGATAAGTACCTTGATAAAAGAATGATTATCCATGAGGTACATTGGAGAAGGGAGAGTGAGGGAGTACATTATCATAATAGTACATCTCCAGAGTACATTAAAGGCATTGAACATCATTACTGCTGATGCCTGTATTGTACACTAAGCTCTGAATACACTTCCTCCAGAGTTTGGTATTCAGGTTACTACATGCAATTTGCAAGATGAGGATTGGGACTTAATTCTTTGATTTCCCGATGCATTGTTAAAGAGGAGAAGTTAAAGAGTACTGCTCATACGACCTTACTAGCAACCAAGGGAAAAGAAAGGGTAAAGCCTAAGAGGTTTAAAGGTAAGAAATCTAAACTTTCTCCTAGTATGAATATCGATCAACCTAGTATTGCCAAAGGTCCTGTGGATGTTAAAACTATGAGATGCTTCTTCTGTAAGAAAAATGGACAAAAAAAGTCCAGTTTCTAGAAATATAAGTCCTGGAAGGAAAATAGGAACTGTTAAGGATTTATACGCAAGAGAAAATCAAATAAAGAGGAGGAAAAATTGATGGTTGACAATAATGAAAAAGCTTTTGTAATGTTTGTAGGGGATGTGTGTTTGAACCATAATACATGGTTTGTTCTTGTTTTACATGACACATTTTATATACCCTCTTTAAGGTGAAACTTGATCTCTATATTGATTTTGGATAAAGAAGGATATAGTTTTGTTATTGATACTTCTGTTGTACAGTTGTCTTTCAATACGAAACATATTGGTAATGCCTTCTTGTCATATGGATTGTATAAAATGTGTCTTACCCCTCATGAGATCTATGTTTCTTCATATATTGCTGAATAGGTTACTAAAAGGAAACCCCTGATAAAGGATAAGTTATACATGTTGTGACATAAAAGGTTGAGCCACATTTCTAAAGATAGAGTTGAGAGATTGATTAAGGAAAACATTCTTCCAACTTTAGATTTTGATGATCTAGAAACATGTATCAACTATTGTAGGGGTAAATTATCCAAAAATAAAGAAAAAGGGATCAACTCGTGCTTTTGGCTTATTAGATCTCAGACATACAAATATTTATGGACCTTATATAGCCACATTGTGTAATTCTAGATATCTTCTAACTTTTATAAATGATTATTCCTGTTATAGTTATGTGTTCTTACTTAAAAAAATCATGAAGTTCTTGAGAAATTCAAGATCATTAAGGTGAAGGTAGAGAATCAATTAGGAAGATCTATTAAGATTGTCAGATCTGATCATGGAGGAGAATATTATGGCATAGGAGTTTCGAGATAAGAAAAGGGTTCATTTGTCAGATATGTGGAATCAAATGAAATAGTAGGCTAGTACACTATGCCAAGTAGTCCTGAGCAAAATGGTGTCGCCGAAAGGTGTAATCACACTCTAAAGGACATGATGAGGTCAATGTAGAGTAGTACTAGCCTACCTGATTACCTTTGGAATGAAGCCATAAAGACTGCCTTGTATATACTTAACAGAGTCCCAAGCAAATTGATATTGAAGACGCCATTTGAACTCTAGAAAGGTTGGAAGCCCAACCTTGCCCACATTCGAGTTTAGGGCTACCCTGTTGAGGTACATTTATATATAATACTTATGAAAATAAATTGCATTATCATTCTACTCATTGTTATTTTGTTGGATATCCTAACCGTGCTAAGGGCTACATATTTTACTATAGAGAAGAAGGTTCTAGAATTGTTGAATCGCAAACAACTAAGTTTCTAAAATATGATGTCTATGATGAGGGTGGCTTTTCTCACCCTTCAGTTGACAGTAGGACAGATACTATAGTTATTTTGTATCCATCACTCGTATAGTCAGAATCAAAGATCATGGTCTTGGTACTGTATCAGTACAGGAACAAGAATCCATAACTATACAAACTGAGATTCCTGAGGTACAAGAATCAGTTCAGTTAAGAAGATCCACTAGAGTGAGAAGACTTGCAAACCTCGTCTGATTACATAGTCTATTTGGATAAATGAGACTATAACGTTGGACATGTTGTTGATCTAGTTAATTTTTCAGAAGCTGTTTCTGAAACCCATGTAAACTTGTGGTGGGATGCAATAAAAGATGAGATATAATCTATTAAGCATAATAAGGTATGAAAGCTTGTTGATTTGCTTCAAAATTGCAAACTTATTAGTTGTAAGTAAATTTTTAAGACCAAAAAGGACTCTCAGGGTAAAATTGAGTAGTCTATATGGAGCAACCTAAAAGATTTCAGGATCAAAAAAAGCCTGACAAGTTTTGTAAACCGAGAAAATCAATATATGGTTTGAAACAAGCTTTTAGATAGTGGTACCTTAAGTTTGATGAGATTGTTACCTCTTTTGGCTTTGTAGAAGATAAAGTTGAACGATGCTTGTATTATAAGGTAAACGAGAGCAAAGTTATCGTTCTACTTTTGTATTTGGATGATATCTTGGTCTCATCAAATGACTTGACCATGTTACATGAGGTTAATTAACTTTTTGCCAAGCATTTTGGCATGGAGGACCTTTAGAGAAGCATCTTTCGTCCTAGGTGTTCAGATTCATCGAGAAAGGTCTCGACACTCAACATTGAGTGAGTGCTACAAAGGTTTAATACTAATTGTAAACCTACTGCAACACGTATCTCTTATAGAGAGAGATTATCTTTAGCACAGTGTTTAAAGAATGATCTAGAGAGAGAGAGGTTATGAGGAATGTCTCATATTCTAATGCTGATGGTAGCATAATGTATGCCCAGGTATGCATTAAACTAGACATTGTATTTGTTATTGGATTATTGGGTAGGTATCTAGCTAATCTAGGTATGAACCATTGGTATGCAGTCAAACAAGTGTTGGGATGCTTAAGGGAACTAAGGATTATATGTTGACATACAAAAGGGTCAACAATTTAAAACTTATAGGGTATACAGATTCAAATTTTGTTATGTGTCTGGATGACAAAAAGTTCACATCATGATATATCTTTATGTTAGTAGATGGTGCAGTATTGTGGAAGAGTGTCAACCAGAACCTAGTGACTTCCTCGACTATACATGTAGAGTTTGTGGCATACTATGGGGCTACTACATAGGCAGCTTAGGTTTGGAACTTAATTTCTAAATTGTCTGTGGTTGACTCAGTAGCTAGACTTGTTCGATTGTATTGTGATAATATTTTTGATGTGTTATTTAGTAATAGCAATAAAAACACCACAAAATCTAAGTATTTGGAGGTCAAGTATCTAACCATAAAGGAGTTAATCCTAAAAGGTGACATTGAGGTGGAGCATTTGAGGACCGAGGATATGCTTGTTGATCCTTTGACTAAAGGACTTCACTCATATTGTTTTGAGAGACATGTATATAGTACAGGTGTATTGAAGTACTTAAATATTGTTAGTTAGGGATCACTGTGTTTGCTCTTTATACATTTGTATGTTTTTCATGTATTATGACAATATGTTTTATGAATAAAGATGATCATCATTTTGCTCTCAGTCATACATATTGTCATACTTTAAATATAATAAAGTAGCCCAATAAATGATCTGAGTTAATGAGCTGAAGTTCGACGAAGAAAATGGACCATAATCAGTATGAGTATATATATATTAGAAATTTCCAAATATTGTGCAACAATTAACTATAGTTTCATGATTTTAATAAATTCAAGGTTAAACGAATCAAATTTGATTCATTTAAAGATAATAAAGTAGTCCAATAAATAAATGATTTGAGTTAATAAGCTAAAATTCGACGAAGAAAATGAACCCTAATTAGTATGAGTATATATATATGTGTGTGTGTGTTAGAAATTTTCCAAAATTGTGCAACAATTAACTATATTTTCACGATTTTAATAAATTCAAAGTTAAATGAATCAAATTTGATTCAGTTAAAGATAATAAAGTAGCCCAATAAATAATATGAGTTAATGGGCTGAAGTTTGACAAAGAAAATGGACCCTAACTAGTATATATATATATATATAAGTCTTCTATAGTTAATTAAGCAATTTGTGAACATTTGGATTCTTTGACCAGTCAAGAAGCTCACGTATTAAGAAAGTTGTAGAAAGATGTTAACGACATCCCAATGATCAACTTACATAAAAGTTGTCGAGAAAACGGGATCGTTTCGGCTACTAAAAGCTCAATTGGAGTTATGGAAGCGAAATCAGGTATTTTCGTGTTCTCTTCGTTTCTTCCCTTTTCACGTTTGATCTTGGGTGTGTAACTAAGGCTCATGTTACACACTACATTTAAAATTAACACCTTATGAACTCTCAAGAAAAAAACTACAGTCTAGAAATATGGTCCATAAGAATTTTAAATGTATTATAGGTAATGAAAGGAATGCTTAGTTTTGGTTTGATATTGATATTTGATATGAGTTTGACCATCTCTTTCTATTACATAATTATAATATCTAGAGAGCTTACCATTTTGATAATTCTGGAGTGAAAGTTGTCATAGATGAAATTAATTGGAACTGACCAATCATGCTAGCAGGAGATTCTCTTAAATAAGGGAAAGGCTCTCAGCTCTAGTTCTTAACTAGGATAAAGCTAATACCTAAATTTGTCTCGGACATAGATCTAAAATATTTACAAACCAATCTTGGCTGCAAAACTATTTTTTACCTGAACAGAAAGTGCACTGGTATAATCTAGTATGACAGGATTAACATCTTAAAATTTTCTTTCATCTTATGGTTAGTTATATTGGAGAAGCTAAGGATCAAGAGTAGGATTAGATTTAGTATTTCAAATAAAAGATATGGCCTATGCTATAATGAAGATGAAACTATCTAGTATTTGCTTTTCATATACTCCTCTACTATAGTCTGACATAAGCTAACCAATATATTGTGGTATGGATACGTTAGAATGAGAAGTATGTTATTTAAAATGACCTTTATTTGCTTGGTTTATGTGATCTAGATTGAAAGAGTCAAGTTGGAGGAACATATTTTATGGAGTAATATTATGACTTAGATTAGAGAAGCAATGTTAATGAAGGCAAGTGAGATACCGATTAGTCAACACATTGCTTTGTCCTAAAGGCTAAAACAGAACATTTTGTAATCTACTGACTACTCACATTTTAAGACTTAAAATGCTTTTTGGGCTTTTGTATTTTTCTTGCTATCTAATACCATGTAGCCTCTGCCTCTCCCACTTTGTTTTGGCTTTACCCTGTTCCCTTTCTGAGCTTCCATAATATTATTTTAATTTTCTAAATGAACAATTTGAATCTTGCTTTAATAATAAAATTAGAATATTTATTTATTTTTTATTAATTTAATAAATATTATCTAATTATTTAATATTTAACAATAACATAATTTATATTCATTGTAATTTAATTAACTAATAATAAATATTTTATTTTAGTTTTAAAATTATTTCAAAATGAAATACTTTCAAAGTATAACTTTATTTTAATAATTTATTTAAATTTGATTTTTCAACCCAAAATTAATCAAGATGATTATGTAATGAATAAATATTTTTATAGAATTAAATTTATTTTTAATGAATAAATATTTTATAGAATTAAATTTATTTTTCTATAATTAAATTTATTTTTAAGTATGAAATTTATTTTTTGAATTCTAATAAATGCATATTGTTTTTATAATTTATTTAATATT
>JANPWT010000002.1:29360463-29372323 GCA_024678245.1 Erythroxylum densum | reverse complement strand
AGGGGTATCGAATATTTTGAATTTGTATTCGGCTGATGCTGAAAGGGCCATTAGTGGCTGGAGCTTAGTTCTTGTGGTTATTCTACGAGACTATAGCTTTATATATAAATAACATACCTTATTTTCTTCCATAAACGTATCATTGGTGCTTTCATTGAGAGTTACCGGTGTATGCAAACAAGAATGGCTTCACAAAAATGGGAAGCATTGGATGCGCGCCTGACCGCAGTGGAGACAAAGTTGTTGGATCATACGGTCCAACTGAGCAACTTACACAAGGGAGTCGATGATCTTTCCAGGGCGTTAGCGGCGATGCACGCCGAGATGCGAGAGGGGTTCCAACGCCAGAATGTACACCGGCCACCAGGGGAAGGGTCCAGCTCCGTCGACCGTGGGAAATCGGTACAGACGGCAGAAGGGGGAAGCGGTGTAACCTCCATGGCGTCGGAGGAGTATCAGCTCCGAGCCAAACGAATAGAGCTCCCTCCATTCCAAGGTAACGATCCGGTAGGATGGGTTTCACGAGCGGAAATGTATTTTGCAGTTCAAGGCACACCACCCGAGCTTCGGGTACAGTTGGCTCAAATCAGCATGGAAGGTATGACTTGGCACTGGTTTAAGGTCCTCTTAGCATCGAGGCCGGAGATGGACTGGGAGACCTTCAAGAGGGCGTTGTTCGATCGGTACGGAGATCATTACGTCGGGAACCCATTTTCCCAGCTGAAGGTGTTGACACAGCAGGGAACCGTGGATGAATATGTGGAGACCTTTGAGATGTTGATGGCTCAGGTGCCTCCTCTTCCGGAAGATCAGTACATGGGATTGTTCGTCGGTGGGTTGCGCGAAGATATAAGGCTGGAGGTCTTGACGCTGGACCCCTCCTCTCGATATCGTTTGATATCAGCGGCACGTGCGGTGGAAAGAAAAATCACACCGACACTAGCTAAGCCATCTGCGGGTGGAAGAACCGCGGGTCCTCCACGGGTCGGGTCCCCTAACCCGACTCCAGAAGGGCGCGGTTGGGTCGGCGCGCGACCCGGCATGGGCCGATCTCCACCGCCGGCCGATGAAGGCGCAATCCAGTGGACCACCAGGGAAGGAGGCGGGGATCGTCGACCAGGTATGGATAAACCAGATGAGGTACGACCGAGAGGGACCAGGCATCTCTCTTACCGGGAGTTGTTGGATCGGCGAGCTAAGGGATTGTGCTTCAAATGTGGACAACACTTCAGTCCAACCCATGTCTGTTCCGACAAGCACCTGCGACTGTTGATCTGGGAGGGAAATGAGGAAGAAGAGGGACTGCCGACTGGTTCTAGGGATAGCAAGGAAGCCAAGAGGGGTGAGACCGAAGAGATGGTCTGCCATGTAGCCGAATTTGGAGAGATGGCGCAGACCAAGACTCTCAAAATTGAAGGTAATCTGGTTGGAGTTCCTATCTTGATACTCATTGATAGTGGGGCGAGTCACAACTATTTATCGAGGGAATTGGTAACTGCCTTGGAACTGTCAGTGACTCCAACTGAGACTTATAGGGTCAAGTTGAGCGATGGTACCAGATGTTCTTCACAGGGTCGGTGTAAGGGGTTGATGGTGAAGGTGGGAAATGTGGAGCTTATGATCGATGCATACGTTCTTCCTTTAGGGGAAATAGATCTGGTTTTGGGAGGAGAGTGGTTGGTGACCTTGGGAGAGGTAAGGGCGGATTTCAAGCAGAAAACGATCAGGTGGGGTTTTGAGCAGGGAATGGAAGTGGTCACCTTGAGAGGGCAGGGTTGCAAGCAGCCTCAACAGCTTTCTGCCATGCAAGGAATGCTTCAGTCCATTGCCATGGACTCCCAAATTGGACAGCCAGGAAGTGATGCTGATGTGAAAGTTTCGGAGAGTAATACTACTCTACTTCCAGCCCAATTCCAAGACACAAACCGGCTGGAATTTCTTTCCTTCTGCCTTGAGGACAAGGCAGATTCTATAGGGGGTAGAATTGATAGCAATATGGGTCCTAAACCCATATTGACATACTCTAGGAGAAAGAGGGAGAAGGGTACGCACATAGGCCACATTGTTAGCAATATGCAGCCTAGACCCCTGCTGAAATATTCTAGGAGCTTCAAAAAAGCAGGGGGGGATGAGTCAGCATAGAATCAGTTAGAAGAGAGAGAGGGTACTATATAAAGGAGAAGGGAGGGTAGTGGAGGGGTATCGAATATTTTGAATTTGTATTCGGCTGATGCTGAAAGGGCCATTAGTGGCTGGAGCTTAGTTCTTGTGGATATTCTACGAGACTATAGCTTTATATATAAATAACATACCTTATTTTCTTCCGTAAACGTATCAGTATGTGTCAAGGTTCTGCTTAAATACCCAACTAAAGTTGTTGTTTAAAAAAGCTTTTATAAGAATAAAAGCTCTCAATAAATTACTACATGGTATCAGAGCAAATCTGAACCAATCCCTATCACATTCTTGTTATCATACATCGATGACAAAATTTATCAAGTCTGCCCTAGCAAGTGAATAAAGTGACACATCCAACCCAAACTCGGGCCAAATGGCCATACCTACGCATTCTACCAGTGTTTATGAAAATATTTTGATGAAGATTATTGGGCATAAACTTAATAACCAAAATTTAAGCTTGTGGTCTCAATAACAAATGATTTCCATGTGTGGAAAAGGAAAAGTAGACTATTTTACCAGTGTTGTCCAATCAGAGGAAAACAGCCTTGCCTATCGAATCTGGAAGGTGGAAAATAATCTAGTGATGTCCTAGCTGCTAAATTCCATAGCCAGTGAGATAGGTGAAAACTTCATGTATTACAAGACAGTGAAACAAATCTAGGAAGAAACCCATGACATGTATTCAAATAAAGACTACTTCTCCTGTGTTCGAATTTAAAGGAATTCTAGGTGATTTTAGACAAAGTAAGTCATCAGTCACGGAATATTTTAGTCAATTAATTCGGTATTGGCAACAATTAGATACGTTGAAAGATGTCTCGTGGAACTGTGCAGAGGATGGCAAAAAATATAGAAAGATTCAAGAGAGGGAGAGAGTTGACAAGTTTTTATTAGGACTAAAAGTGGTTTGTGGACAGATTTTTAGCACCAAGCCTATGCCCAAGCGTTCATGAAGCTTTTGCAGAAGTACGAAGAGAGGAGACTCAGAGGAAAGTGATGTTGGGAACATCAACAAGACAGCCCAACCTAGAAGGGTCTACACTTGCAGTAAAGTGGCAATTCTCAAACTCTTCTCGTGGTGAACAACTAAATAAATCAGGCAGCAATACCCAGGGGTGGAACAGTTGCCCTTGGTGTTATCATTGCAAAAAACTAGGAAATATGAAGGAAACATGATGGAAAATACATGGAAAACCAACAAACTGGCAGCCTTCCTCTTGATCATTTCAAACAAGCCATAGGAATATTACAGCGGCAAAAAATTGAAAATTCGAAGAAACCAACCCATTCAACCAAAAACAAATAGAAGCCTTGCAGAAAATGATACGAAGCTCAATCTAGAGAACACACAATCCTAATGAAAGCAATATAGTAACTATGGCACAAAGAGGTAACTCCTACACTGCTCTATGTGCAAAGAAAAATTCTACACAGCAGGTTGTTGATTCTGGAGAATCCAACCACATGACGGGAGATATTTCCATATGTAATCAATAAAAACCCATCTTTCTTTTAATGTGAAGTCTATCTAAGGATCCTAGTTCCTTTCCTATTCACCCATACGAAAAATCCCATCTGTTTTATATGATCCATAGTGACATTTAGGGACCATCCAAGGTTAAAAAAACATTTTAGGGCATAGGTGGTTTGTAACATTCATTGATGACTATACTCGAATCATCTGACACTTCTTAATGAAGGAGAAGTCAGAGGTAGGACAAATATTTTACTCGAATCATCTGACACTTCTTAAGGAAGGAGAAGTCAGAGGTAGGACAAATATTTTAAATTTTTCACAAGAAGATTGAAAACCAGTTTCGAACCATAGTCCAAATTCTCAAAACTGATAATGCGAGGGTATTCTTTCACTCAGTTCTTGGAAGATATCTTAGTGAACATGATATTATCGTCTTAGTTCTTGGTATAGTACAAAGAAAAAACAATTGTTGACGGCTCATGTTACAAAATTTGTTTTGGGAGGTAGCAATTATGACTGTTATATATTTAATTAACCAAATGTCGTGTTGTGTCCTAAACTTTCAAACTCCATATTAGTCTCTCATCACCACATATCCCCACATTCGGTTCATGACCAATTTACCTCTAAAAATCTTTGGTTATACATCCTTTGTCCATATTCATCATCAAAATCATAGCAAGTTTGATTATAGGTCCATTAAGTGTATTTTCTTAGGATATTCCTCAAATCATAGTGGGTATAAATTTTACTCTCTAGTCACAAAAAAAGTTCTGTGACACCATGGATATTACATTATTTGAAGAGCAACCATTGTACTCCAAATCCAGTATTTAGGGCGAGAGTTCTGCAAATGAATATCAGATTTGGTCTATAGATTCTAGTGTGCCTATGCTCAGTCTGGTTACTCCAAGCGTCTCCAGTCCAGTTGCTACAAATATGCCCAATTCAATTGCTCCAAGTTTAATGACAGTCCCTAGCATACCTAGCCCTATTATGCCTAGTCCTAGTCCTTCTATTCCTGATGTCCGAAAGAATACAAAAGAGAAAGACCTAATTGTCTATTCCAGAAGGCAGAAAGAAACAAAGGAGACTAAACATTCAATCACCCACAACATTGTCAAGAAGCCATCCCGAGCCCTCAACACCACACAAGTAATGGTTGTACCATATCATACTGGTCTGTTGATTTGAATGATTTGGACTCACCTATTACTCTAAACAAAGAAAAATGAGTATGCACTTTATATCCGATTAGAAACTTCATGTATTATGACAACTTGTCTCCTAACTACAGGACATTTTCTACTTCTCTGAGTGAAATACAGATTCCCAGAAATGTTTAGGAAGCTACTGAACAACCTGGATGGAAGGAAGCAGTTATGGAGGAGGTGAATGCTCTAAAGAAGAACCATATTTAGGACTACATGGAACTAACTGCTAAAAAGAAGGTAATTGGTTGCAAATGGGTGTTTGCAGTCAAGTACAACATGGATGGAAGCACAATCAATTCAAGGCTAGCCCGGTTGCCAAGGGATTTACAGTCCTATAGTATTGATTATGAGGAGAATTTTGTTCCTGTTGCAAAACTCAACTCTATTCGTGTTCTTCTCTCCCTTACAGCTAATCTGGGATGGTCATTGCATCAATTAGACATAAAGAATACCTTCTTAAACGGTAACCTAGAAGAAGTATACATGGAAGTTCCTCGTAGTCTTGATACACATGAAGGGTTTGAAAAGGTCTGCAGGCCAAGGAAATCGCTGTATGGGCTCAAACAATCAACTCGGGAATGGTTTGAAAAATTAAATGGAGTTGTAAAAAGATATGGGTTCACTTAATGCCAAACATACCACACTATGTTTTTCAAATTCAATCTTGAAGGAAGGAAAGCAATCATGATAGCGTATGTAGATGATATCACTCTAACAAGTGATCACTCAGAAGAAATCAAGTTTCTAAAAGATGTTCTAGCTGATAAATTTGAAATCAAAGACTTAGGAAAACTTAAATATTTTCCAGAGATGGAAATTATTCGCTCACTACAGAGAATTTCAATCTCACAAAAGAAATATATTATGAATCTACTGAAGGAGACAGGCATGTTAGATTGCAAACCAGCTCTTACTCCTATGGGCCCTGTGGTAAAGCACCTGATGGAAAAGGAAGGAAGTTTGATAGATAAAGGGAGATACCAAAAACTAGTGGGAAGACTAATCTACCTTCCACATACTAGGCCATATATAAGCTTTGATGTAGGAATGGTGAGCAGATACATGAATCATCCAACAGAGAAACACTTGGAGGCTGTTTTTCACATCCTAAGATACCTAAAACAAAGTCCAGGAAAAAGCTCTTTTCTTTGGAAAAACTACAGATCAAGAAGTAAATATTTTCACCAATGCAGATTGAGCAAGTTCATTAAGAGATCAGAGATCTACTAAAGGGTACTGCACATATGTCAGGGGTAATATGGTTTCATGGAGAAGTAAAAAACAAGCTGTAGTTGCAAGAAGTAGCACAGAGGTAGAACTCAGGACAATGTGTCATGGGATTTACGAAGGAATTTGGCTTGAGAGGATGCTACAGGAATTGAGAGCAATTAACTCGATTCAAATAACATTGCAGATTGACAAGAAAGATACCATCGAAATAGCAAGGAATCTAGTTTATAATGATAGAACAAAGACTCAAGACCAACCGACATTTTCTCAAAGAAAAGATCGAGCAAGGCATACTTAAGCTCTTCTATGTTCCTACTAACCAGTAGACAGTAGTATATTCACAAAAGCACTACTCAGATATAGTTTTAACAACTTAAAATCCAATCTGGGTATGATCGACATCCATAACCCAGCTTGAGGGGGAGTGTGGAAAAGCTAGACAAAATGAATCCAGCTCTTTGCGAGATTCATCTGTTAAGTAGGAGCAGATTCTCAGGGATAATTTTTATATTTGTAACCTCCTTAGCTAAAGGCAGTTTGTTCTAATTCAGTTCAGGAAAATCTTCATGTAATCAAAGAGATAATCTTAACTAATTACGATGTATCTTTTTAAAGAATCATGGATTATGCCTCAAGGTTCTGTTTAAATACCCAAATAGAGTAGCTGTTTGGATAAGTTTATATAAGAATAAAAACTCTCAACAAATTTCTACAAGTGCATTTTCCTTTCAATGCTATTTAGTTCTTGTTAATGACGTTAACATCATTTACAAATCCAAAGTTATAGCTTTATGAACGCACGATCTAAAAGCCAGGTGTCTAAACTTGCAAAGGCATAATTAAGGCAAACACAACAATTCCAAAATGCAAAAGTGCACGGAAATACACGTAGGGTACAAATAAAAGCATACATGAGGAAAGATCCACTCACTCCTATTTCTGTCACAAAGTGGCATGAAGAGCAATGAACTGATGAAGCTCCATATGGATACATCAGCAATACAGTACAACCACCACAGTTAACTTGCCCAACTTCATGAGCTGCAAGTGATGATTGAATTAAATTTCACTAATTTGGCAATCATGTCAATGTTTTAGAACGTAAGGCTTGGCAAAATGACTCTTCAACATTTCGTATAAGTATTCTACCGGTGAAAAAGCATACAAGGGAGAAAGTTCAACAAACAAGACAAGCTATAACACCCTTTGTGAGTGAATATGTCCAATTTCGAGTAAAAACTTCAACCTTGCAATACTACTCCATCTGTATCCTCCCTATAGACCAAAGTGCACATCTGACTTATAGTATGGGCAGAGACCAAATGGAACCTTACATTTAGAGCGCCTAAGTCATGCCTCTAAATACGTTATTAATAAAAGCCCTTAATCAAGATACAGCTATGTGACATTAAAATTTTAAGACAAACCTGGCAGCTAATAAGAAACCCAAAGAACTTCCTTTTTAGCTTAAGCTAAAACACAACCTTCAACTTGTTAAACCAGAGACCAGGACACCAACTCCAACACCCACCAAGAGAAAAGAAAGATAAAAGAACCTTCAAGCACATAGTTGCTGGTCTGACAACAAGAACATTGGACATGTCTGGCTCCTTTTGGATATGAAAGCAGCTTTCGGCAAGATCCACATACCATTTGACTCTGTTCTGCACCTAAAAGGAACCCACAAAATTAGAAGCTGTTTCACATATGAAACTACTTAAATTACGTTCAGAAAAACACAAGCATGTTAGACTGTAATAATTGTATCGAGGAAAAAGACTTTTCTTTTCACTTTATTTGTTCCTTCAATCTCAATGAGAATAAACAAAATTATAGTCTTCCTGCCTCCTACTTGAACTTTTGTTATTTAAGTCATTCTATACATGATATCATTCAAATCCAATGTGGTTCTCAGTGTCGATAAAAGTATAATTATGTCTAAAATAATAACAAACAAACTTAGAACTATAATTATTCATGAAAAGGTGTAGCAAATATCAATTCAGACTGTCAACATAAGTGGTTATAGTCTACATCAACAATTACAAAATTTAGATTTTTCTCCTAGAGTACAAAGGCACTACCAAGTAGCTCCTTGCAACGTACAATATAGGGCACTGTAGAATTGCTGTATAAAAGTAAGTCAAAAAAAAGCACGGCGATTCACCTGAAGAAGACGACGCCGGCGGAGGAAGATGTGAAACTGGAGGAGGTGGGGCTGGAGGGATGGCTTGCCAACCTGGCGGTGGGCCCTCTTCCACATCATCTTCCATCTCCATAGCTGTTGCTGCTTCTATCCTATCTGTAACAGATTATGTCTCGTACCTTCAGTTACCAAAGTGGGTTTTCATAAATGAATGTCTCTCGTTAACCACCCGACCGGCCTCACCAGCTTAAGATGAGTACGGATGTGCTCATGTCAACAAGACGAAACTCCAGAGACAGACGGTGCAAAGTGTTAGAGGGTAATTTAGTCATAATGATCAAGATGAACGAAATGATAGTTTTTCTTTCCATGATTTTAAAAAGAAAAAGAAAAAAATTAGTTTTAAAACTTTTCACGCCAAATCGGGTAAGGTCAGGTTAAATGTTTCATAATCGGGCCCGACCTAACTGATCCTCTAATCTCACATTCCTGGCTGGGCATCAATATGGGCATACTCTGTTTGATTTTCAATACCTAAATCACTTACTATTTGCCTGAGTACTGTCTTTATTTCGTCTCTCCATTTAGATCTCTAACTGTTCAGTGATTGTCATTTCATTATTGTCGGCGTTGATTCTCTCTATCATCTCTGTCGCACGCCTTCGTATGCATTGCCTCTAACGATTGCAAACTTATTTATAGGTTTCTTTCTAACTCCATCTAATCATGTTCTTTGGGCACTCTCATATAATTAAAGAGAAGATGTTACTGATATGTGAAATTTATTGTATGTTCTTAACAAATTAGAGTTTGACAATGCATTTGGTGTTGCAGGTATCTCGTATTTTTAGGTCATGTTGTAAGAGTTTTTAGATAGTCAAATATGATAGAGATTCCATCAACCAATTTTTTAGTTTCTCATGTAGTGCCTCGTATTAGAGTTTCATTTACTGATTTGTAATTCAAGTTAAGTGTACTTTATTCTTATATATGCTTTTTTTTAAGGTCGGTCATAATTACGAGGTGTCCTGAGAGGGTCCTAACTATAAAAACGACACCTTAAAGTCATCCATACTTAGACTAATCTTTACTCACACCAAGTCAGCCTGTAAAGGATAAAGTGCTGATCAAACTGGTCGCTTCATTCTTAGGGCTCAAATTTACATATAAATCACAAAATCAAGGTCAACTTTATTTGTTAAAAAAAAGTAATGACCATTCCTCATAACTTAGGGATTTAACTTTAAATGCCTACCATAAATAAGCTCAAGCTTACATTTTGAGACATTGTAATCCTAAAAAATTGTAAGTACGTAACATATGCAATCATAAATAGAGATTACATTGAAATAAAAAAGACACAAGTATATAACGAAGATATAACATATAGTATGTCATATATCTTTTTTTTGTTAAATCAACATTGTCACAAATTTCATCTTATAAATCTAAAGCCCCAAAAGAAGCGAATTAAAATAATATTGTTAACTAAAGTTAACTAAAGGTTTTTTTTTCAAAATGCTATATTGGCTAATAAGATATAGGTGTGTAGTAATTATCAATTAATTATTAAAATAGTATTATTATCCTGTGAAAACTATTATACAAACTTGAACTTAACAGTAATTAGATACGTTAAACTTAGGTTAAAGTTTACACTTGCTTGTTGGCTTAATGGTCTTATAGATACCATCTGATATCAAATTTATGATTAGTTATTTATGTTAAAATAAAGGTAAGAATATTAATTAACGTACTTACCACATGATAACTATTACAAAAGACTTTATAAGGAACTCCAAGTTCACACCTAAATACACCTAAATCTAAGTACAGTAGTTGAACTTCAACAATTCAACCCAACCTTTTTGATTCCTTCGTGTTTAAAATATTTCTTATAATAGTTTAAGCAAACCAATGTGATTAACTTATCCAACACAAATGGATAACACTAAGAAGAAAATTATGTACAAATCTTACAACAAAAATTACTAACCTTTATAAACTTTTACAATAGCTACAAAAGGTATAGAGCTTTATCTCTTTTTATATGAAGTCTTTACTCGAGCTATTTATAGACATTTGGAGACTTATAAGGCAAAAATACAAGAAATTAGATGATAAGGCCACTAAATCACTAACTTAGTTAATGGTTGAGATCACCAATCACTTTAGGTACTATTTTAGTGAGTAGTTTACATCTCTACTATCTAAGAAAAATAAACATGTGAAAATGAAGCTAACGACACACCATTCCACTTTACCATGTTCTTTTCCATGTCCTCACACTATATTCATCCTTTAACCTACTAACTTTGTCATATTACCTATAATATTCATTCAAAAGTAAAGCTTAGTCAAGTTCCTAGCTAACTTGCATATTCTCAAACTGATGTACACTCATGGTCTAGTTCGCTCATCTATGATTCATCATTTGAGCACCACTTAATCCTTAATAACATGAACGTCTAAGGCAAGTCTAACTCACCCAAGCAAATCAATAGCTTATTGTCCATTACAGCTAATTATAAAGCTCAAACCTTGCTTGATCCCACATAGTGAAGTCATTTTGGTTCATTTGACATACTTAAGCCATGCTAGTATTTGGTCTAAACTCAGCAACGACTAGTAAAAAGGGACCTACAACATTAAAAAACTAATAAATCACCAAGATTGGATAAATCTTATGTTTTCATTGGAACAAATGAAAGGTAAGTATTTACCTAATCTTCTAATATCCACAAGGTTGTGCCTCTCTCCTATATAGTTTTTGTGCCTTTCTCCTTTGTAGTTTCCATCCACTAAATCAAGAACTTTGTTTTTTATTACTTCTTATGTTGTACCATTATTCGATGATCCAAAATCATCTTAATTTGATCAACAAAATTTTTTCTTACAATTGGTGGAGATCTTTTCACTTGACTCCTATTTGGTTTTGTTACATCCTTAATTATAGTGTTTAAAAAACTAATATGTAAAGTTGGATGTATCCTTAATCATTTCAACAACTTAAGTTGATATGCCATATTTTTATTTTTTTAGGATCTTGATGATGTGGATATTTGCTAATTATATTAATAATTTTTGTTGACTTTTTGGGTATATATTCATGTGGAGAGGACATAATTTACTTAGTTTTACATGTTTTGGGCAGGAGATGTCAATCGGGCCAAACCAGAAGTATTTTGGGCTGATTTCAGATTTTTCGCACTAAGCTGTGCCCACGGCTAAGGTCGCGTATAACAGATACCTGACACGGAATCAGAAACGCAATTGGACTCCTAAGTTGGATAATTTTCAGATTTGGAAAGGGATATCTTTGGGGATTAAGGAGGAAGTTAGGAGGCACCAATCAAGAGGCTATTTCTTTCCTACAAGGAAAAGGATTTGAAGGATATAAAAGGACCCCAGCAGGAAGCCTAGAGCATCAGAGTTTTACTTGAGAGTTTTTCTATCGAGTGTTTTATTCTTTAGAGCTTACAGCAGACTCTTTCTTCTTAGGCATGTTTTGTATAGCCATGAGTGGCTAATCCTTCTCTAGTCTAGCAAGGGTTGATCAAGTTCAAGTTCATATGTGTTGAGAGATCTAAACTTAATTGTTATCCTTGGATT
>JANPWT010000002.1:29329396-29343106 GCA_024678245.1 Erythroxylum densum | reverse complement strand
ATAATGATAATTAATTAATTTAAAAATATAATGTATTAGATTATAATTATTACACATAATAGTATAATTACAAAAAAAATATAAACATGATAATAAAACCAGGCATGTTTTTGTTTTCAGTTTTTTATTAGAAATATCAACCAAACAGGTATTTGTTTTCAGTTTTTATATTACAAATCTCAACCAAACAGGTTTTCATTTTTTTAAGGAAAAAAACAGAAATCAAAAACAGGAAACAAAAATAAAAAACAACAACAGAAAAACAGAAGTGGAACCAAACGGCTCCTTAATTTTTGTACCAGTCTTCATTTGCATTAACGATGATTAAAAGATGCCGGAGGTACACGAGTTGGTGTGCAAAAGTGAAGTTAAACCCCTCATGCTTAACAGATTATCACTTTTATTGCAACCGATTAATCCGCCAGTTTTTTGGATTATAAACATAAACCAGACCAGAAATCATGGGGCTCCGATCCGGTTTTAAAATCATCGCTGAAAACAATATTAGATCCACAATCGGTATCATAGGCTTTCTAAGCTCGTATTATTACATTATACAGACATCTAAGACACCAAAGATACAACAAATTATCTCATATCTCATTTCTCAATCGGTAAATGGACGTTGAATCCTATCTTGATGATTTTCCGCACAAATAACACTAATCAACACTATTAAACTTACAAATACAGTGTCAGAAATTGCCTGGGTTCTTTGTGCTCGGCTTGTTGTGTAGAGACCGTTACCAAAATACCATAAATGCCTCAGTATACAGGTAACTGGGAAGTGAAATGGGCACTCATAAGAAGGTTTGTCTAGGCTCCTTTCCTCTTCTGGTCTTTGGCTGACTTGATGTCTTTGGTGAGCATTCTCGGTGCTATGGCCATGGCCATAAGCTCTTGAAAGAGCAGCTTACATGCATAAGGAATATGAACCTACATTTTCATTGAATGGCCTCAATTGCAAAAATATACCTCAATTGCAACTGTATCCAAGGCAGTAAGTACTGCAACACCAAAAATAAATGAAGAAAACAGAAGTTAACCTGGACAATGTCGGTTTTGTTCTTGCAACCTCTACATTCAAAAGAATTCTTCTTCAGATTTGCAATAGCTATCAAACCACAGCGCTCACAGACATGAACCCTGTATGCATCACTTTGGTCAAACAACCTCTCCTTGAGAAAGTGTGCAGCACCATGAGCTATCATGCAATCTCTTTCCATTTCACCAAAGCGGAGGCCTCCATCGCGTGACCGCCCTTCAGCAGGTTGCCTTGTGAGGATCTGCACAGGACCCCTTCCTCGTGAATGTATCTTGTCATCCACCATGTGTTTCAGTCTTTGATAGTACGTGGGCCCAAGGAAAATCATAGCTGTGAGCCGTCGGCCCGTGTGACCATTATACATGGTCTCAAACCCTCGCATTTGATACCCACATTTGTGAAGAGCTTTGCTGATATTATCCACCTAAAACAACACCAAAAGACAATTAGAAACCAAAAATAATAAGGCGTACTTCTGTACTTGATATTAACTATCAGCAAGGTGCTTGGTAATAATATCAGTTTAAGCATTAAAGATTCCTGTAAGATAAACGAAAAGAAACATCCATGATGTTGATATTAAAAATATGGCATGTTATTCCTATGGGCCACAACTACTAAAAATCTCATAAACATATAGTCAGTCTAGTAACTAGTAGAACATCAAAAAAGAGACGATTGAATGATAAAATTTCAGAACCCAGAAACATTTTACAACTTACAGTGACATCAGTAAATGGAGTTGCATCTCCTTCTTTTCCCATGTGGGCGGCAACCTTCCCCATAATACATTCAATAAGCTGGCCAATAGTCATTCGAGAAGGAATAGCATGTGGATTTACAATGATATCAGGAGTAATGCCTTCCATAGTCCAGGGCATGTCTTCTTGAGTGTAAGTCATGCCTACAGTTCCCTTTTGACCATGCCTACTGCTGAATTTATCTCCAATCTGCGGGATCCGAACAGATCTTACTCTGACTTTCACAAACCTTAACCCATCCGCATTGGTTGTCAGCAGAACCTACAAGGACCCAAATTGTAAGGAAAAGAAGATATGTTCCCAGAAACTCCAATAATTAGTCATGATTTTATTTTTTTTCTCACACACACAAGTAGAACAGAGTTTATCTGATACTGTTGTAATATCACTAGTGAATATCACAACCGATGAGCTCTGGTCAATAATTGTCAGAAAGGCAAACTCAATGCAAGCCATCTTACTTGATCCACTATCCCTGTTTCACTGTGACGTAAGCTTATGCTATGGTCACGCCTTGTATACCGCGCAGCCTGACCCTGAGCTTCTTCCTGAGCAATAGGAGTGGTCTTTCCAATGATAACATCTTCACCTGATACTCTTGTACCCTAACAATATGAAATGTACTTTCAGAATGTACCACCAATGTTGATTTATAATGCTGACCCAAGAAAAATAGAAGAAAAAGAAAGAAGGTGATCAAAACAAAGTGGATATACTGACAGGAGGTGCAAGACCATCATCATCCAGTTTATCATAAGAGCCATGACGCATGCCCTGTAGAACAAGTTCAGAGTTGAATGCTTAACATTTACTAAGGTAACAAACATAAACCAAATCGATACAAGTTATCACCATAGTATTAGCCCTGTCTGGACGCCCAAAATCCTCCTTGACAAGTGTACCCATCTTTTTCTCCTCATCCCTGTAAAAGTTGCAAGGATTGTTATTATATTGATGAAAACGGAGTGTGGCATGGACCAAAACAGCATCATGCTCACCTATATGAACGAAAGAAAAGAGACCTAAAGAACCCTCTATCAATGGATGATTGGTTCATAATGACAGAATCTTCTTGGTTGTACCCAGAGTAGCATGCAATAGCAACAATAGCATTCTGAGGCAAAAATGAAGAGCAACAGAGAAATTACAAATGTTATTTTAAAAGTAAAACCAAAAAAGATATTGAAGATGAAGTAGTTACAATGCCAGCAGGAAGCTGCCTAAAGTGAAGGTGCTCCATGGCTCTTGTGGTAACAAGAGGTTTTTGGGGATAGTAAAGAACATAAGCCAGTGTATCCTGTATAAAACAATTAAATTGAAGTAAGAAGTTGCACAAAATGAAGATCAGAGCACAATAGAGCTAAGTGTCAGAAACAGACCATTCGGAATTGGTAGTTGGTAACGTATATTCCCATGGCTTGCTTTCCCATAGCTGATTGATATGTGTTACGAGGGGACTACATAAACCAATGACAAAGAAGTTGAATTCAATGAAAGCAAATAAAACAAGAAGCAAAACTCCTGAAAATAACAAATTTACCTGGTTGTGATCGGGAAATGGAATAATTGAAGCACAAACACCTAAAATCAATGATGGGTGAATCTCACAGTGTGTATAAGTATCAGAATAGGCTTCCTTCGGATTGACCCTTGCTTGCACCAAATCCTGGAACAAATTTAGCAACCATCATAATGCCATTTATCACAGCCCACCAATAAAGCTATAAAGGTTGGATTAAATACTATTTCTTACATGAATAGTCATGGATATCATAGTAGTCTCTTCTTCTTCTGTATCAATATACTCGATGAATCCCTTAGCCACAAGATCATGCCAGCCACCATCTTCCGGTGATTCCTAGGAGAAAAGAATGGTCATGATCTCCCATTGGAAACAAAAGGTTGCCAAAAACATAAAAATCTATTGGCTCACCCTCTGCTGCAGAGCAAAAATGTCCTTCTTCTTAATAAGAAGTCTTTGATTCTCCACGATAAACAAAGGCCGACTGCAACGACCATAGTCAGTGTAGATTCGCAACTCCTTTAATCGGATATCTCTAACAACCCCAACTTCAGTATTGACATCAACCTGTGCAGATGAAGATCGATAACATCAGACTTAACCATACGTTTTACAGTACAGAAGGGCCAAAATGTTGTAACATACTGAACTAGTAAGATCTCAATATATAACGGTCAAATGAAAACTGGAATAACCCACTTGAACTCAGTACTTACTAAGTAAATAACTGGAAGTCTTTGTCACTATTAGGTTTCAAAAGCATTTAGCTCTTAGACCTGTGCTTGATACTTCTTTGAGAAATTGAATAACCACCAATTCGTAATTGGTTCAAGGTGCAACAAAATCCAGAATTATAAAATTTTATTGGTGTCTTCCTGATTGATCTTGTTAAATTTAGAAATTAAAGGAAACATAATTCCCATAAGGATGTTTATAGCTCATTAGCAAAGAGCAAAAGTCTTTCTAGTCACAAACCACTCGCATACTTATTTAATTTGTCTCTGTTTAATGGTTTGTTTGACATACAAAACAAGATGGACAACAAACAGCTTAGATCTAAAGTCCACTTTGCAACATAACAGAAAGCAAATGGTTGCAAAAAATGCACACGTGTGAGTCTCATCAAATGAACTTCTATATACTTGCCAAAATCTGAAAAATGTCATAAAATTGGATACTCACGCGTCTCCTCAGCTTTCTCAATGTCTTCACCAACATATCAGGATTACGATGAATACCCACCCAGCAACCGTTCACAAATATCTTTGTAGCTTGGGGAATAACTGCTGGTGATATTTCCTGCAAGTAAAGGGAAATATCAAACCACGTGAGAAAACAAATATCATCACCAGTTTGCTGAAAGTTCCAAGATATGCACCTCAAAATTCTCAGTACCCCATTCTTCCAAGAACTCCAAAATGGGATATGCTGCTGAGCCAACAGTTATATAGACCATTAATGCAAGATTTTTCACCAGTCCACATGCCTAATGTTAGACCAAAATGATTCCATTAGATCAAAGAATATTGTCATCATACTTAAAGATGTTAGACAACAAACAAGACAGAATATCTACTTGTCCTTCAGGTGTTTCGGCTGGACACATCATTCCCCATTGTGAATTGTGCAATTGCCTTGGTTTAGCCAACTTCCCTGATTAAGAATTGGACAATTATTTAACAGACAACACAATGAAAGAAAAAACTTACGACGGTATCATGCTTAAACATACCTTCACGGCCAATTGGAGAATTTAATCTTCGCAAGTGTGACAAGGTAGAGGCATATGTTAAACGATTTAAGACCTGCAACAGGAAATTTAATAAAGAGGGAAACATTTTAATAGAGATGAGGGTTACTACCACGGTACTATAATAATAATAATGATGATATTGATTTAAACCTGTGACACTCCAGCTCTAGTCCCAGCTGCATTTGCTTGGCCCCAATTCCCAGTCGCAAGTGAGTATTTAAGGCCACTGGTAATGGTTTTTGCTTTAATGGCAAATTGCAGGTTAACATCCTTCCCATTGTCAACACACTGCCATCCATGGAAAATGTCGATAAACAAAACAATGGAAAAACTAACTCATGCTATTGTAAATTAAAAAAAAAAAGGCTTTTTGGGGCAAATACCTTCTGCACATAAGACCTGACATCCCTAGTTAACTTTCTGAATAACTGTAACCACCATAACAAAAAAGTTAGTCATATAGTTGGTGTAGCAATATCAAGTACTGTCCAATATAGCACAAACCATTCTGAACAGGCCTCCAAGTAGAGGGCCAGCAAGGTCAAGCCTCTTATTGCCATAATGATCCCTATCATCTTCAGCTCGACGGCCAAGTGCACAAAGAAGAAGTCGGTGAATAATATACCTGATGAGAAAAGAATATGTTAGTGGAAGAAGAATTGTTTCAACATCTAATAGAATCTATACATACCCAAAATAGTAAGCTTTTTTGGTCTCGCAATATTCTCCAACACCAACATGGGGTAGCATTTCCTTTTGAAGAATCTCTTTGGCATACCTAAGATATTGTGCCAAAAAAATCCATGATGAGACCCTGGTAATTAAAAAGTAAAAAAATCTTGCAGATCCAGAACATTTTGCCAGAAAGCACATACTTAATCCTCTTCTCTCTAGTTACACCAACAGTTGCTCCACGCTTGCCAATGTAATCTAGTGCAACCTGCAGTAAATTATAAGTTCGTCGGTAAGGATCAATTACTAAGGTAGAAAGAAAGAACACTACATATTAGAGAACAAGACGTGAAGATCATTCTGGGAAAAATTGGGATAAGTTCCATTTATGTAGTCCAACATGCTTACTGAAACCCTGACCTAAATTGAAGGAAGCCATTGCATAACACAGAAGTTGAACTAGTCGCTAGCAGACTATCCTCAATTAATATGAATGACAAGAAGGTAAGAATAGAGAAGCTGCAATGTGCATTGAACGTATGTTAAAGGTTGAGCAAAAATAAGTGTCCAATTTAATGATAGAGTATTCTCATCCTACCATAATGTTCATCACCAATAAAACAAATATAAAAGCATCTCCAATCATAATCTACCACAGAAACACAGGTGGCACCTGTTGATTTTGAATAACAAATGCCTCTTCAAGAGAGGGCCGGAGCAACTCCATCATTTGGGTATCAGAAAAGTCATAGCATATGTGCTCTAATATGTCCTTATCAGCAACAAATCCCAAAGCCCGAAACACAATAATAATTGGAATCTCAGTTCGAATATATGGTAGAGTAGCACGAATATACTGTCCTGAAGAGCCCTGCAGTAACATAAATCATGTACATGCAGAATGAGATACATATACGGAATAGTATTCATTTCTTCCATGAGAAGATAAGGAGAACTAAACGGGAAGCCCTTATGAAACAGTGGCTCCTATTACCCCTTTGGCACTGGTTCGAGAAAGCATCCGGACAAACATGGTACTGGGTGGCCGGTTCTGAGATTCTGCCATGGAACGAACTTCTGCCACAAAGGCATATTTGTTTGGCTGCCTCTTCTTGAAAACATAGACATGATTGGTACTCATCTTCTCTTGAGCAATTAAAACCTTTTCACTTCCATTTATGATAAAATACCCACCCTGATCATAGGGACACTCCCCAAGTTCTGTTAAATCTTTCTCGGAATTCTGGAATAGTGTGCAATAACTTGACCGAAGCATTATCGGGACCTGTAAATACAAGATAACAATTTCAAAAGAAGCCAGAAAGCAGTACAATCATAAGTTTCCAGTGAAAGATTCATATCACACCTTCCCTATAAAAACTTTGGTGAAATCCTGGGTTTCAGTGATTTCTTCACCATCATGACCTTTCCTTATAACCCTCTTGGTAACATCAACATACAAAGGAGCTGAGTATGTTAGGTTCCTCAACCTTGAAGCTTTAGGGAACAAAGTAGCATTTTCTCCATCAGACTCCGTCATCATTGGTTTACTCAAGTAAATCTGACCAAAGGTGATCTTATAGACAGTCTGCAGGTGAAGACAATTGCGTCAACTATTAGAAGCTAACCACAAAAAGTACAATTAAATCCAACTATCTAGTCATTAATCAAAGCAAAATTCTATCATTGGATTCCAGTTCTCCGGCCTCAAATGAGCTTGAACGTCAAAAGCCAACTACTAGAGAAGTACTTAAACCATATTGGAAACCACCAGGAGCAAAATTAATTAGAACGTTACGAATCAACTATAAAATCCATGGTATTCCAGTTCGCACAAACGCCAAATTCCATTTTCACGGGCAACACTGAAGAATCTCCAAATCTCAGTGTCTAGAAAACGAAAAAAATTTAATCCGTAAAAGGAAACTGTATATTACCTCGGCAACATCAGACTGGTGACCCGGATTGTGTTGACTCTCGGGTCGAATCTCGATGTCAGCCGATTCGTCGACGATTTCCTGCATTGTGTTTTGGATGAACTCGTCGAAGGAATCAAGCTGTTGTCGCACCAAACCCTTCTCTTCGAAGTAGGCGGAGATGACAGCCCAAGCATCCTCCTGTGTAATATCCTCCTCACCGTCTTCCTCCTCATCGTTCATATTCTGATCATACTCCTGATCGTCCTCCATTGAAATGAACTCAAATTCAACTATGAATACTTTACAATACGAATCCTAGGGTTCGGCTTCACGCTAGAATTTTTGTTCCAGATGCGAATAATTTGAAATTGGTAACGAAGTTGAAGCTTTAATTGTAGTGAATTAGGGTTTTAGTTCAAAATTCAGATAATTTAACAGCGCCCAGTGAGTCTGAACCCTAGAAAGGTATTCGAGTTCTAGCAAGTTACACAGTTCGGCTATTGGCCAAGAATTAGGACTCGGGTGTCGTTACAGGCCTTTAATTACGACGCAAGTGACTAGTTGACCTTGTTACATTTTATAGGCTGCTCTTTTCTTATTTCCTTTTTCTTTTTCTTTTTCAAATTTATGCATTTATTAAAAAGGTGTAGATTAATTTTAGGGATGGTAATTTTGATCCTAACCGAGCCACGGGCGGGCCATGAACCAAAAGTGGTTGGCTGACTTGGTCTTGCCTGTGCCCCGATCATACTCAAAAGCGATGTCTTTTCTTTTTAACATTTTAAAAAATATAAGATAGGTCGAATTAGCTCGGCTTATATAGGTTGTCGTTTTTTTTATATTTTTTAAAAAGTATATAAGATAGGTCAGATTGGCCCAGTCCGCACGAGTTGACTTATTTTAACCTGTCGGGCCACAAGTCGGCCCACAGGTAACCCTAGCCCATGGTCAAGCCTTGCTCGACCCATTAACATTTCTAATTAATTTACCAAATTAATTGGAATTCAATAATCGAGTGGCTAAATGAGTGATGTATAAGCTTGATAATAGATTAGATTTGATCCAAAGCTTATAAATTTTAATAAGTTTAAACATGTCTCGAAGCATAACCATAATTCAAGTTTAGGCTGATTTTTAGTAGGTTGGGCCCGAGTTAGAGCTAATTTGAGTGTCTCGACTCAAATCTCATTTTTTATTAAGTTTGAATTTAACTTAAATTCGGTCAAATTGGACTTTGTTTATTGACTTTGGATTGCGTCAATCAAAGTTCAAACCTGTTTATCAAATCTAGAAATATTTAAACCTTTAATGAGTTTTTGTCAAAGTTATGAAATTTGTTTAGTATTAATCAAAAAAATGGTACGAGGAGTGATGTGACAAAAGTATAGAACCTGAAACTTAAATGGTTGTAAACAAGAAAAGGAAGACATTAGAATATATTTCTTTTACATCATTTTCACAAAAAATGAAACATTTAATTATCAAGCAAGTTATCAGTGATGCAACAGAAGAATTTAGAAAGTATTGAAATCCGATCTCCTAAATCTGGCTTAATGCTTCATCTTTAAACAAAATTAATGGATTTTTTAAATTTTGATGTACCTTACATTCTTTATGAAAAGAAAGGAAAGTAATTAATTCCAATGGCACTTGTTTGTACCAAGAATTTTGTATAGAGAGAATTGTATGAATAATTGGATAAACTTTATTTTGATATGACATTATTGTTTTCTTTTTTATATATTTCTACACTCATTTTTAGAACTAAATTGAAGGAAGTTCAAGTACTCATCGCATTTCAAGCTCTTTATAAAGATTCGATAACTTAACTTAAGTTCATGCAAATTTGGTTCCTAATATAAGAAACCATATTATATGCTTGTATCTTGAAAAATAATTGCAAGATGGGCGAATCACTAGGTTCAAAAACTAATATGTTGGACCCCGTTTCCGGAGCCCAACAATTTGGAGTCCTAAACCTCGAGCTTGCGTATTACCTTGTAGGGTTAAATTCAAAGAACCCTTATTAGCCATCATCCCACAAGAGTGGTGTGTCCACACTAGTTGAACACCAAAATCATAATTGAATTCTTCAAAAAAAAATGTAGCTCTAAGTATATAGTTTAATTTGAGGCAAGAACCATTTCATTCGGAGCTTTATAGCTCAAGATATGCTTAAAAATCTAACGTATGTTCATAACCCTGTTATACTCTTCCAACCGATCCCTCATTTTCTTCCCATAAAACCTTTTCAAATCAACACCAAAGCTACCAATTTTTATGAAGAGATAGAAAAATGTCTTAGGAATCTATTGCTCCAAGAACTACTTCATTCGGAGGTCAGATGAAGAAGTTATGGCCAAAAGAATCCAACATATTTATGTCCTTAATCATTTTGTACCTGTCTTGGCACAATTGCCATAACTTTTACTACAGATGTCGGATTGATGTTGTTTTTAGACTGTTTGAAAGAGAACTTCAGGATCTACAACTTTCATGAGAACTCGAAGCAAGATTTTGCCTCTAAAATAGTCAAAGTCGTGATTTACTGTAGCTGTCCCGTGAATGTCCATTTAACGGACATACATGTCTGCCTAACGGATATAGACGGGCTTGGGAGCCATTTTTCACCCGAGACGGTCTGTTTAACGGACTTAAAGTCCGTTAAATGGATATTGGCGAGGTTGGGGGTCTTTTTTCACCCGAGAAGGTCCGTTTAAAGTCCGTTAAACGGACATGAGGGTTTCCCAGACCCCTCCAAAGCCCCTCCAATGCTTCCTACATCCATTCTATCATCATACTTACTCATAATCTTTCTAATTTCACTTCTTCTAATGCAATAACACTCCTAAAACATTCAATTACCAATTTAAGTACATAAAACTCCCAAACCTCAACTCAAAGGACTCATAACATATACAACTCTCATCATTCACCATAGCTGTCATGTTCATACTTCCCATGCAGTATTATCACTTATAATGCTCATATCTCTCAACTCCGATACCCAAAATTTACATACTTTATAGTGTTGGAAAGCTAAAAAGGTATGCTACAACTTTCAAGGAGAACACTTTGTCTAGTTCTATCTAGATCAGTCCATCTTTTCCTCTAAATTCAAACGCAATTCCTATCTTTCTTTTCCATAATATATTTCACTTATATGAAACAATAATTTGTATTCAAAATTTATCATCTAAATTTAGTAACTTCCTCAAGTGTACCTAATCCCCACTTAACCTCATCCTTAATTACTTCACATTTTAACTCTACCTCATCCATACGCAAATTCACATTTTAACTTAACAATCATCCATACACAAATTCATATTTCATTAACATCATAAAATAAGAGTTTTACAAAACTTTAATGACATTTCCAAGCCACATTACATCATCAATATCAAAATCCAAAATCCAAAATACAAAAGATGCAAAACCCAATAATTCTTGAAATACATTTGAACCCTTGTTTTACATAAACTACTCTAAAACAAAGCAAAACATGCAAATTTGGATTAATGTCTTGACTTTCTTGCACTCGGCCTCTTGCTCATCACCTAAATAGGGGAAGGAGAGAGGAGGTGAGCTTGAAAGCTTGTGGATAACAGGTTTATAACAAGAAACAAGCAAAAACCATTGGAATATTTATTTGAAAATTTCACATTGAAATCCATGTAACACATATTTCCCAATTCACAACTTATCAAGTAATTCATAAACAACATGAATCATGCACTCATCAAACTTGTCACAATCATAAACACATAAGCACGTTAGAAATAGTTTGCGTGGTTCCGTAACAGAACGTACTACACATTTCTCATAAGGGTCCTGTGTAGCCGTGAACAGAACGTACTATCGCAATCCTATAAAATGATCTTGCGTAGCCATGAACTTATGGGACTCCGTGAAGGAGCTCCATGCTATCAGCGAGCAAATAGGAGAAGCCTTTAGACAAGTGCATTTGACTGACAGAATAGACCACCACAAACCCACATAAAATGTAATTCTTGACTTGAAAACCAATTGCCCAAATGGCACGTTTTTTAAAACTTATCTTTCATGAGCATGGCATATCTCATAGGCATTTCTATCATCATTTCACAATTCATCATCAAAATTTATACACCAAAACATGTAGCAATTTCACAAATCAATCAAAAGCAATAAAAACAAAATTTATGAAGTAATTGAAATCATTTTTCTTTCTTGATTTGGACAAAAACATCAATGGCTCATTACTCAATTATAAACATGAAACCCACCTTGATTTCCTTACTTGAAACTTTGCTAAAAAATGTCTCTCCCCTTGCTCCCCTTGCCTCTCTTGATTTCCTTCATCAAAGGCAAAATCCCTCATTCAATAGGAATTCCAATTGGAGAACCCATAAGAGCATATTCGTAAAATTGATCTTAGAATCCTTAAACCCATACATTTCTTAAGCTATATGAACCAAAACCCTATCAAAAATCTTAAATATTAAGATCAAATTTACCTTGAACCTTCACCAAATGAAGAGTTTGTTAGCTCTAATGGAAGCTCTCATCTTCTTCTACCTTTTTCCCTTCTAAAGCAACCACAAATTCCTTCTTGAAAACCAAGCAAAGTTGAAACCTAGCTTTTCTTCTTTCGTTTCTCCTCTTCTCCACGATCTCTCTCTCATTTCTCTCTTCAATTTCGTTTTTCTCTCTCTTCTCTCCCTCAATTTTCATTTTTGACTTCTTCCTTAAAAGCCAAACAACCCTTCTTATTTCAATTATGCCATTAATGATTCTAAATTGTCCATTTTGCCCTTCCTTCAAAGCCTTATAACCTTAATGCTTAAGTGATCTTCCCAAAATACCCTCATACATATATACTCTTACAAGACTACTTTATTTCAATTGAACCATATGATAAAATCCTACAATCATTTACATACTACTAGCTCTAAAAATAATCCATCAAAACCTCATAATTAACTAGTCTTTCCATATTTACCCTTTTTTGTCTTTATAACTAACATCTTATACTTCTAACTCCTTGACTAATGATCATGGAAAAATTGAAGGAACTTGATAATACTTCCTTCTAGAGATATTTTTCTCATTGTCTTAATTTTCCAATGACACCAAAATCATTAATCTGGTTTGAAAATCTGAAAGTTATACCTTAAACATTTTCAAACTATTCTTATACTGAAATAGTATTCTATGCTCAACTTCCATCAGAAAATTGAAATTCTTAGAGACTAAATTAAAACTAAATTTCATCATAAAATTTGTAGCCCTATCTCTCTAGTTTACTTCAAATCAAATATCATCTCATTTGGATATCTAGAGAAAAGTTTATGGCTAAAACATTGAATCTTACTCAGTGAACATGTTTGAACTTATAACTTCCAAATTTTAACTTCCAACCTTTCACATATAATTTTTCCAACTTCCAAGAAAAGTTTGGGGTCCAACAATTCTTCCCCCTTAAAGAATTTTGTCCTCGAAATTCTTATTTGAGTCATCAACAAATGGAGGTAATGATGTCTTATGTTTTCCTCAATCTCCCAAGTAACTTCTTCACTCGAATACTTTCTTCCAAAAGACCATAGTCAATAGACTCACTCGATCTTTCAATCACTTATTTAGTTATTCACTTTCTTAACTAATTCCTCAATGTATACATGTATCTCAGTTTACTTACAAATTTCCACTTCTTGAATCAATAACACCAATTTCAGATTATAACGATATTTCTTAGCATATTCACATATAACACAGCATGAATATAAGACAACTTTGTTAGTAATACTAACTCATAAGTCAATGGTCCGGTTCTTAATAACTTTATATGGACCAATACAATTCAATCTTGTTTGCTTCTTAAGCCTAGCTTGAGCACATCTTGCACTCAATCTAAGCGCACCTTGGGAACCTAATACCCTTAGAAACATTCCATCCTTTGCTTCATAGTTCACATCTTTTTAGTGTCCGTACACTTAGCTCTTATGTCTATCTCACTATATTCCACACCTTTGGTGTTAACTCAACTAATTCATTCA
>JANPWT010000002.1:29279746-29296186 GCA_024678245.1 Erythroxylum densum | reverse complement strand
CACACAGGTCGGTCAGCTGGGTTAGCTTTTGAGGATGACTTAGGATAGATGCTTGTATCAGTTTCCTTTTTGGTTTTATTAGGAGACTGATAGACTTGTCTATTCTGACATTGGATGGCTATACCAGATGATTATTATTTTGGATTTTAATTTACTGATTTCTGATATATTGTGATTTAATTTATTGCGATACCATATGAATTTTTAGCGAAATTTTCTGGTAGTGAACCTTTATCGTGGGATACGCGTCGGAGCGACCTTCGGGCGTCCCAATGTGTACCCTACGGTGAGGGGGCGCTACACTTTCATTAGAGACAGTCTGCGTTGATCGTTATGGTTTACAAAAACCTAGTGCGGAGACGATTAAAGAATGAAGGAGATCGTCAGAAAGGTATGTAAACACTTTACATTTCATGTTTTTGTTTTCTATATCTATATGCATAAGTAGATCTATTTTTTGAGGTTTCGTTTTATTTTTGTTGCGTATATTTGATATATATTATGTATGAGATACATATCGGAACCTAATATTTGGAACATTACTTGTATGTCAATGGAAATTCTCATTGCAATGATTGTATAAGTGATCATTTAACTTGAGGTCTCCAAAGTAATCTTGTATGGGGATTGCTATGTTTTGATACTACTTGTAACTTATTCTAATCATATGTAGTTTAGTTGATAAACATTAGATATAGCATAAACTATATAGAGGTAGTTGAGTGATTAAGACAGGATTTATCACCCTAAAGTATTAGAAAAAATGTTATGTTGTCCTCGATTAATATTGATTCAGGAAATCTTTGTCCAAGATGGAATTATATTTTGAAAATATTTTACAAATATCATTAATTGAATTAATAGCTAATGTTGAGAACTAAAATGATTAGACTCAAAATATAGTAGACATGTGCTCTATGTCTTATTGGAATATTGTATAATAAAATGATTGAATTATATGAAGAAAAAATCATACATGAAAAGGTTAGTAAAAACCACTTTAGCATTCTTAAATATTTGGGTGGTCATGATGTGTTGCTAGACACCAGTCTTGATCTATAATTATGATTAAATATGAAATATTTTATAAATAAGGATTAATATTAGATATTGGATCTTATTTGGGCATAATTGGTATTTAAAGTTTAATTCAAATTAAAATTTAAAAATTACTAAAATGTCTAAAACTTACTATAAATAGGCTTAAGCTCTAATATAGCTATTATAAATACTTTACTCAAAAAAAATTTAAAATTATTTAAAATTAACATTCAAGTCCAAAATTATATTAATTATTTTTTAATATGATTAAATTTAATAATTACATTGATTTCTAATTTAATTTTAGAAAATTAGTTTCCAAAATTAAAATTAATTAGTTTCAATTATATTGAAATTAATTAATTATATTCCTTAAATAATTAAGAAATGTATTTTCTTAATTAATTTATTTATTTCAATATGATTGAGGTAAATTAATTTTATGACTTTATTAGTTTAGAGAATTATTATTCAATTTTATTTATAAATTTTTTCTTTATTTATGAATAATAAGTTTCGTGATTTATTAGAAATGATATTTTCTTGATTAAATGTTGAAAAATATTTTCATTTATTAATTAAGGAAAGGAGCTTTCTTCAATATTTTGAAAATAGTTTTCTAACTTATCAAAGAAAGATTTTCTAATTAATTAAGAAATTAATCTATAGATAAATAATATAAATGACATTCTTAATTAAATTTACAAATTTTTATTTAATTTTGAAAGTAGTTTCCTTTTAATATTAAAAAATAGTTTTCTAATTAAGGAAAAGTAAGTTTTAATGAGATTAGAAATAGTAATTTTTAATTAGATTAAAAATAGTTCTCTAATTGAATTAGAATATATTACTTATATAATTTTTAAAAATAGTTTTTTTAAATTATAATAAGTAAGAAGCATAATTTACTGAAAATTGTTTTCAATTAAATCTTGATAAACGAGTTGAGATAATTGGAAATAGTTTCTAGTTAGATTTGAAAATTGTTTTCAAATCAAATTAAATTTATATTTGGAATAGGAATTTAATACATTTAAGAATCAAAGGATTTAATCTAATTTAATTTTTCAAAGAGTTGGAAATATTATTTTAGATTACAAAGATCAATAACTATAATCAAATGAGGCATGATATTTTATCCATATAATTGATTATGAGTGCATACGTTATATACTTTATTTTTATATTTGATATCTATATTGGATGCATGTTAAATTGTATATTTTATATGAATGATATTTTACATGCAATTTTATATTTGACGAGACGAATGAAATTAAATCCCTCATTAAATTATTAAGTGCACATTGAGAACATAATTGTTTCCTTCCATTGCTATAAGATAAACTAGAGTTTTGTTTATTGTTAGGCTTGAGGAGCAAACTCAATTCAACCTGAATATAGTTAGTCTCATAACAGTGGGTCCTACTTAACTAAATTTATGTGATTTAGAAGAGTAAACTCGTGATCACTTGAATTTAGAGATAAGGTTAGGAATATCATATAATATATATTTTGGAAAGAGTTTTCACCTAATAAATCTAAGAGTTATATGAGATGTAGTTGATAAAGTTGTTATATATTTAATTTATTATATATCTACTTTAAGTTTAGTTGGTTTATTGAGTAAACTCAAGATCAATTATATTTGAATGGGATCCTAGACTACTAGAAAAATTAGAGTAATCTTTCTGAACTGTAACGATGGCTATTATTTAGAAAAAAAATTAGTAGGAGTAACCAAATATATGACTAATGTTCTAATCTCATTTGGTGGTTATGACATATAATTAATTACTTATTATTCTTACATTTATATTATGTTCTAAGTGGAATTTTGATATATGCATATTTGATCATATTTATACCCCATATTTAATGTATTTTTCCTTGATATTTTTTACTTTTATTGTATATTTGGTACTTAATTCACTCCAAGTGTGTTTATAGTTTATAGATGCCTTCATAGACCAAAACAAGGATTCAGATGAAAATGTGGCATAAAACAAAGATTTGAAGCAAAGAAGGGATACATAACTACGTATCTGACCGTATAAGTTCCTCAAGTCGTGCAGATTCACAAATTCTTGAGATTTTGGATTATACACAGTTTAGTACACGACCATGTAGTTTGATATCTCCTAAAATCTTAAAAATTACTATAAAAAGACATATTCAAAGGCAAAATAGAATAGCAAATGTGCAAAATCATTTAGAGACCTTTAGAGGCAATTTAAGGGGCAATTTTGATCCAGAGAAGTGGAAAACACAAAGAAATCATCAAAAGATCTAAGAGAATACAAGATCAAACATTTACCTTGCAAATAACATTCGATAGGAGATAAAAGGGAGATAGAATTATGAACTCTTCATTTTCTATTCATTTTTAGTTTTGTTTATGTTTGATTTCATTTTCTATTATGTCTAACTAAACTTCTTTAGTGTCTAGGTAAGATGAACCCTATGTTTATGCTATAACATATTTTGATTCTTTTATTTAATGCAATTGTTTTGATTAATCTATTGTGATTCGATTACGTGTTTAATATATATTCTAATAGATCTGAAATATTAGTGCATAATATGATTTCATGATATAGAGAATAAGAAATCATGTATATGAATAGATCTATCGGAATTGAAAGAAGATGATTGCAACCTTAGAGATAGGATGACATAAACTTTTTAGATTAGGGTCAATCGTAGTAGCGGAATTCACAAATCAGTAAAGCAATCTTAGTACCTTTAACTGAATAATATAGGTTGATAATTCTAAGATTCGTTATTAATAATCTCAAGTGAGTTATTAGCATACTCTAGGAATTTTCACGGTCTAACAAAAAATAATTTCATAATAAAAGGTCAACTATATAAGGTTATTAGGGGGATTTATGACCTAGACAATAATGCTTCATATCGATAGTTTTGTAAGTGATTCCTTATCTCTATTAAGTTTTTCTGCCGATTTTATTTTATTGCTTAAGTTTTATTTTCTTTATTTAAAAATCAAAAGTAATTTCGTAGACTAAATAATAAAATAATGGTAATTATTAATGCTCATCGTCTTCGCGGGATCAACTTGTACTTATCGATATTAGCTACAGCTATGCTATGCACTTACGGATAATTCATAATTGACACACTTAAAACTGGCCAATCAAGTTGTTGGCACCGTTGCTAGAGACTTTGATATCAAGTTGTTGGCACCGTTGCTAGAGACTTTGATATTAGGAAAGCCTTAGTTTTATTAATTGAGTCATTACTTTAGTTTTTTTAATTATGTTTTATTCTTGTTTTTGCTTGACGTTATTTTATTTTTTATTCTTTCTATTTTATTTTGTTTACGTTATTTCTTTAGTTTTAGAATTAGGCTCTTGGTCAATTTATGACCAAAAGTACATCTAAGAGCTTACTAGAAGTGTACCCTAAAATAGAAAGAATAACACGAAGGAATCTTCGTAGGACTAATCTATGAGAGTTTAAACTAGGCAATTGGATAGACGGCTTAGAAGGTCACGTGGATATAGAGGAACCTTACAATATGATGGACCAACTCCGTATGATGTTCAACTATGCTAGGGGGACCTAACTGGTGCAAAAGCCAACTTAGTGAGACCAACTGTTCAAATGAACAACTTCAAAAACAAGTCGAGCATCATCCAGATGGTGCAACAGTCAGTCCAATTTGATGGATTCTAGGACAAAGACCTAACGTGCATATCTAACTTTTTAGAGATTTGTGATACATTCAAGATCAATGGAGCAAATGATGATGCCATTAGACTGCGTCTATTTCCATTCTCCCTAAAAAGAAAGGCTAAATAATGGTTGAATTCTATGCCATGTTCGTCACTCACTACATGGGAATAAGTGGCAAAATTTTTTTTGCTAAAATACTCCCCGTTGTAAAGACTGCGGTTAAAGAATGACATCTCATCATACTCCCAGTATGAAGGTGAATCACTATATGATATGTGGGAGAGATTTAAGGAGATGCTCAGATGATGCCCTCATTATGGATTACCACTGTGGATGCAAATCCAAGCCTTAAATAATGAGCTACGTCAAAGCACATGGCAGTTAATTGATGCAGTAGGTGGAAGGATGTTAAATAATAAAACACCTGAAGTGACCTAAGAGTTAATAAAAGACATGCCCATGAACAACTACCAGTGGTGCTTAGTTAGAGGATGAACTATTAGGCCAGCGGGAGTTTATGAAGTAGATATGGTGGCATAATTGACAAGTCAAATAGAGGCCCTGAATAATAAGTTGGATAGATTGTCTATGGCTCCACAAAGAAGGGTGATACAATGCAAAGGGTGTGAACTAGATCATTAAGGACAAGAGTGCCAAGCACGTGGATTATTGGGGGAACGCTCCAAGACCCCAAAACAATCCTCATTATAATACTTACAATCCTAGTTAGAGGAACCACCCTAACTTTTCATGGGGTAATCAAGGACAACAAAGAAACAACCCTCCACCTAGATTCCAATAATAAGCATTATAGCCAAAGAAGCCTAGGAATTCATTCGTAAATCTAGGAAAAAATATTAGCATACTAATGCATCCATACGAAACTTAGAGGTTAGAATTGACCAACTAGCAAAATCAGTGGCTTAAAGTCCAAAGGGGAGTTTGCGAGCATAACTAAAACAAATCATATGGAAAGAATAATAGCATTCACCCAGACTACTGAGAAGAAGCTCTAAAAAGAAGAAAAGGAAGTGACTACTGAGAGTCACTCGAATAGGAATTTAAACATATAGGAAAGATAAATTCATTGGAGGCACAGTTAGATAAGGTCTTGAAGAGATTCTAGGAGTATCGATCTGCCATTCCATATCTTATCAGAGTAAAGAGAAGTCATTGGAGGTAGAGTTATATAAGGTCCTTGATCTTTTAGAACAATTGAAGAATGAGTTTCTTTAGTTAAATCTGTTTTGTAGGGACTAAAGAGTATAGAAACATTGGAAGAGATATCACTGAACAAGGAGGACTCAAAGAAGTTGGAAACGAAAGTTTTGAGCAAGGAGAATGCCAACAAGGAGACCAAACTACTTAAGAAACTACCAGACTTAGGGAATTTCTATATCCCTTGTATTATAGGTAGTTTGAAAGTGGATAAGGCTTTAGCTGACTTAAAGGCCAACATAAATATAATGCCTTATACCTTATTTGAAAAAATGGGAATAGGAGAACTTGATATGTTCAAATGGTTGATATAAAATTAAAATGTCCTAAGGGAATAATAGAAGATGTACTTGTTAAGATTGATAAGTTCACATTCCTAACTGACTTTATAATTCTTACTATAGAGGAGAATTCATAAATGCATTTAGTCCTCGAGCGACCTTTCCTAGTAATTGCTAAGTCAATTATAGACATTAAGCGCTAAGTTTTAAAATCACACATATTACAGAGAGTTACACGCTCTCTAAACATGTTGGTGTACCATTACAAGTTTTGATACACACCCGTGTAACCTCGAAAAAAGCTATAACTCAGTGACATATTTGGTTTGATACACAACCGTATATCAAACCATATATTCTCGTGATACATCTTTAAAAGCCCTAAGCCTTCAATTTTTCTCATTTTTCCTCCTATTTTTCTCTCAAACCGCTACTACCCCCTTTTCTCCACTTCCAATTTTTTGCAATTTTTGGCCAATCTAACGACATCAAAGTAAATAATCCTTTTAATTTCACTTTTTCATACTAGTTTAATTGGATATTTTTCTATATTTTGGTGAATCTTACGTGAAATTTCTTAAATTAAGAGTTTGGAGGTTTATGGAAGTTTTTGTGATTTATTGTTTGATTATAGCTTAAAAGTTAATTAATTGTATTACCAACTGATTTTACGAGTTAATTTGACAAATTGCATGAAATTTGGGTAAATTTTTAACTTAATTTGAATAAACTTGTGATTGTTGCTCTTTACATGTTTAATTATCATATTTCTGTATTTAATCATATTAATTAGTTATTTTTTACGTTAGTTAAGACTGAGTTTGTGTTTAATTACATGGATTTAATGTTTAATTCCATCAATGTTGTGTAATTGGTAATTTAAGATTTTTAATTTCAATTTTAGGGTTAGAATTGTAATTTAACAATTAAGTTAGTCTAATTTGTTAATTGCACAATTTAATTTTAATTTTGAGATTAATTAATTTGTTACTTGATTTTCTAATTAAATTTGTTTATTTATTTATATGCATTTCTTTATTAATTATTTTTAGTTGATTAATTTTTTGTATTTAGTTATTTTCAAAATTAATAATTTAGTGAACATGATTGAATTTAAGTGTAGGGAAAAGCATATCTTTATAATTTATATGTCAATTTTCTCATACTTCTTTTAAGTTGCAAGCAAAATGATAAGATCATATTGCCTTAGCCCACTACAATCTAGCCCCAAGAGAGGTCGCGAATGCTACTGATCAACATAAGGGCCTAAGAGGAATGATATCAGCAATTAAAGGGCAAGAAGTTTTGCGCCAACAGATGTCAATTGGGAGGCATTAGAGCTAGTTTCCTTAGCCCAACAAGTTTGAGAGCTTGTGGAGATTGGTGCATGGTCCTGATTTTTTGAAACCATAAAACTTTATATCGAGAGATCATATTAAAGGTCCTATCCACATTCTTCATGGAGAAAGGATGCTACGATGGGAATCACCTAAATACAGTCTAATTCTAGATAATGGTGGAGATGCATTACATGAGTTACACAAAGTTCTCCATCACTATGGATCTTTATGATTAGGAGTACACGGTGATGCTGAAGTACCTAGCACTACAGATTGATCTTCCAAACAGTTTATCTCTACAACACTTCTAGAGTAGGATCAGCATTGAAGACGATTACGATTTGAATAAGTCCAAAGCCTCGACCTCACACAGCCCAGCACTCAGATACATCTATGGTATTCTAAGCCATACTTTGAGTGATTTAGGAGGTAGCTAAGGACTCGTCGAGAATGTGAATGTCTACTACCTTTGAAACATAAGCGAGTAGACCCTAATTCACCTAAGACATGCACTTGTCCAATTTATCTGGCGTTAGAGTGAAGACAGGAACGTTTGCATGATTTGTATTGGACCTTATATAACCCAATTGGCATGCCAGATTGGTCTATTTGATCGGTTACCACAGATGCGGGGGATGACAAAGTAGTGTTTAATTTAACAGTGGTGTAAAAAATGCATATGGTACGACGATGTCAGAGGCCCACAAGAGATGTTTACAGACTTATTGGGGAGCCTGAAGAACTAGCAGTGGAGGGTGGAGATAAAGAAGAGAAACCACCATAATCATAACCATAGCCACCACAACCACAACTGCCACCACTAAAACCGAATGAGGCATTACCGAACACGGAGATCTTGAGAGGTCCTCGACTTAGGTTGTACAATCTAGCTATGTTAAAGATAACTTTATTAGAGAAATGAGTAGACCGACTTATGGGAACTTAGTAGACACTCTGATTTTAGCAAGCCAAGCTTCTAAAGTGGGTAAGGCAGTTAGAGGCATCAGTTATGAAGTTAGGCGAGTTACAATCTGCAATTGGATGGATGGGCCTCTTAATAACGAGTTGTTTAGGCATTGATTTCTAGCTTCCATCATCCAGTGAGGACACTTTCTCTATGGCTCCTCCATCTAGTTAGGATTATCATCATCAGAACCCTCCTTCGATAGACCAGCTAGGATCACAGGATGCAGAAGATGCTTAGTTTTGTATATTCATTCTTTTTTTTATCTTTTGTATTATTTCTTATTTTCTTTTCATTAATTATTTTGTTCTCTCTAACATTATAGTTAATGATATTTTTATTCCTTAATTATTTTGTGTAATCTAGATTGGAATAGAATTCAGAAAAATCGTCACATTAAGGAAAGTACCACTAACCCTTCTCACCTATAATATATAGTTATATTGTATACATTGGGGATAATGTATAACTTTAAGTGTGGAGTAGGGGTTAATGACTTTTTAATGATTCTTTAAGCTTATTATAATCTTAGTTATTAAATTGTATGTACTGATATTATGACTTAATTGAAATATGTTTATTAATATTGTATTTCATTATTGAATATTGATTTGACTTAGAACGCAAAAAGATGATAGTTAAAATAAGGTACTGTTTGGCAATCAGTGGATTGCATTAGTTATTAGTTGATTTTATCATAAGTTAGTTGATAGCAGATTATATCAGTTGATTTGATCAGCGGATAATATCAGATGTTTATTAGGGATGTTTGTTAAGTAATTTATCTAAATTATATAATTTATAAATTATTGCGTACATCTAAAAAATATAAAATAATATACGTCAATATTTCTTAGAAATAATGAAACATTGAATGCTCAAATATTTGTTAGTAAACTAATAGAAAATGAGAGGGACAGAGAGTATAAGAACTAAGAGATTGAGTTGTAGTGTGGAAAAGGAGGTGTAGAAGAACTTAGTCAACACAATCATTGTCAAAAAGCTAAAGGCAAAACGTTGGTAGGGACAGAGAGTATAAGAGATTGAGTTGTAGTGTGGAAAAGGAGGTGTAGAACTGAGTCAACACAATCGTCATTATCAAAAAGCTAAAGGCAAAACGTTGGTATTCTTGAGCTTTTTAAAAGTCAGCTAGTTGGGTTGAATAAGTCAACCCACCACTTGATAAACAAACAAATATAATTAGTTGTTTGACTACTAATACCCTCCAAAATGCTTAAATATGGTTGAAAAGCCATCAACCAAACAGGGCCTACAATTGCTTTTATAAATCATTTTTTTAGTATCATTGAAATAATTAAGTTGAATGACATTGCATATTATTTACACACATAAACCATTTTTGTGTGCTTTTGAGCCTAAGAGCAAACCTTCAAAAAAATTAAGCTCTTTTTATTCTTCCATTCATGTTGTCATATATAGTTGAAAAATTCTAGAAATTGCTTTTATTATGCATATTGAGATCATATTTGTTAAATTGGAATCATTGAATCATTGAATTGATAAAGTCATATAGATTCAACGATTTGTATTAGCCTATTTATTTTATTATTTCCTTACCTATAAAGTATTTTTTAAGAATAAACAAGTAGATCCTTAGCCTTTTTTATTGATTAAAACCATATATTAACCTTTATCCTGTTTTTATTTGAAGCCTTTTTTAATTGTTTTGAACCTTGAAAGTTATCTACAATATGTGTTTATTCTTCAAAATTTCTGAAAGGTCCGTTATTTCTTTAAGTGTGTTACATGATGAATGCTTTAAATTGTTTTGATTTAAAAAAAGAGCATAAGAAAAAAATTGTGAATAAGTATAAGGTACTAATAAAGTTGCAATAAAAGGAACTGTGTATTTTTAACAAATTTTCTAAATTTTTTTAGTAAATTTTGTTCAATTTTTAACATATTTGATCATATTCGTACCCCATATTTGATCATATTCGTACCCCATATTTGATGTATTTTTGCTTGATATTTTATACTTTTATTATATGATTGGTACTCATTTTGCTTCAGGTGTATTTATAGGTTATAATTGCTTTCATGTACCAAAACGAGAAGAATTTGGATGAAAGCGTGACATAAAACAAAAATTTGAAGCAAAGAAGGGATACATGATTGTGTATCTGGTTATGTAAGTTCAGCAAGCTGTGTCGATTCATGAATTCTAGAGATTTTAGGCTACAGTCTAGTACAGGGTCGTGTATCAGACTGTTATCTCCTAGAAAGCTAAAAATTACTATAAAAAGACGTGTTCAAAGGCAAAATAAAAGAGCACACATGCAAAATCATTTAGAGACTTTCATAGGTGATTTAAGGGCAATTTTGATCCAAAGAAGTGGGAAAAACACAATAATATCATTAAAAGATCCAAGAGAATACAAGATCTACCATTTACCTTGCAAAGAACATTTTATAGAAGATAAAAGGGAGATTTATAATTATAAACCCTTCATTTTCTATTCGTTTTTCTTTTTGTTTATGTTTGATTTTGTTTTCTATCATGTGTAACTAAATTTATTTAGTGTTTAAGTAAGATGAACCTTATGTTATGCTATAACATGTTTTTATTCTTTTATTTAATGCAATTATTTTGATTGATTTATTGTTTTATTACGTGTTTAATATATGTTCTAATAGATCTAAAATATTAGTGCATAATCTAATTTGATGACATAAAAATTAAGAAATCCTTGTATGAATAGATCTACCGTAATTGAAAGGAGTTGATTGCAACCCTAAAGATAGGACAACATAAATCCTCTAGATTAAGGTCAAACCTAATAGTGAACTTTACAAATCAGTAAAGCCATCTTAGTACCTTTAACCTGAATAATATCGGTTAATAATTCTAAGATTAGTTGCTAATAGTCCCACGTGAGTTATTAACATATCTTAGGAATCTTCACAGTTCAATAGTCAATAAACAATTGCAAAATAAAAGGTCAACTATTTAAGGATTTTTAGGGGATTCATAAATTAGACACTAATGCTTTATTTTGATAGTCTTCTAAGTGATTCCTTATTTCTCTACTCATTTTTCTTGCCTATTTTATTTTATTTGCTTTAATTAAAAATCAAAATTAATTCCATAGAGTAGATAATAGGATAACAGTAATTACTAATACTCATTGTCTTTGTGGGATCGACCCATACTTGTAGAAATTAACTACAGCTAAGTCCTACGCTTACGGATAATTTATAATTGACACACTTAAAACCGGTTAATCAAATTTACCTTGTTTAGTTGATACTAAGATAGTGAACCAAATTTATTAGACTTAAGATATGTTTAAGAATAGTTCTCAATAATAGATAGGAAATTGAATGTCCATTATGTAATTTTGCTATAATTCCTATTGAGTATTCATTGAAAGAGTTTTAGATATATGTCAAAATCATATAGATGAAACAATGTATTGACATTTTAAGTTGACTAATGTCTCATAAACTTTGATGACAATATGTAAGAAGTATGTCAACACCATGATTGTAAAATGCAAACAATTGCATAGAGTAGAGTTAAAAGGTATATTACGTTGATGGAATTATTCCACTTAATTTAGCCTACTAAAAGCATAAACATGGATATCAATTAAAGCTATAGCATGATAATAGTTGTCATAAGAAGAAAATGGTTGCATGATTTTTCTTGCCTATACGAGATATTATAGAGATCATATATATTTATAGTTCATGCTTATGAGTATTTGATATTGAATATATATTCAACATTATTATAATGTTCAAAGTATGATAAGAAATAGAATCTTAATTAACAACAGTTGATCCAATTTTACACAAATAGTTTGTATGTGTTGGATCAAAGTAGATTTATACATAGCATAAATGTCAAGAATACAAATTTGGATAACCGAGACTATCCTTCTATGACATTTGGTTAAATCAACACAATGAGAATCATAAAGTTACATACAAGGATATATGTATCCTTTTAATTATGAATCATATGCAACTTGTGAAATTTGTTAAGTTGAAGAATAATCAAATCAACCTTTGGTGAAAGGATGAAGATGATATTGAATTGTTAAATTTATACATGTGATGTATTGGATCGAATAACAATTAATAAAAGGATGATATTTATGTTTAATCATATTACTAATGAATTTATGCTATATAGTCAAATGTATCAAAGTGAAATGTTAATTTAAAATTTTGAAAAGTTTAAATTGTTTAAATCTAAGTAGAAATTAAGTATTGAGAATATTGAAGCACTTTGATGAGATCATTGTGGTGAGTTTTAAACTTTTTGTTATCTATAGGGAATGATATTCTTTGACAAATACATTCACAACTAAATTCATAGGAGTATGGATTTATGTAATGAGAAAAATATAATATGAGATATTGTATGATGTAATATTATTTCTTCTACAGTGATGTCTAGTATAATGATTTTACCTTTAATCATTTTAATTAGATTAATTAGCAAGATTTTATATTAGATATGAAATGATAAGTCTTTGAAAGAGTCAAAGTTAATGCTTCAAGATGTGATGCTTGGCTGAAGCATACATTATTCATTAAGTTTAGAAATAAATTGGGTAATAAAAGGTTATGAGATATCCAAAAGGTTGGATATAATCTTACAGATCCATTGAACAAATTGTTTTGTTCAATGTATACTTATAGGAGAATGGTTCTCAAGACAAGCATTAGGAGTAAGATGAAATTTGAAAAGTTTAAATCTCATGACAGTACATCCAATTGGAACTAGTGCCTATGTTGATACATTTGATGTATAGTTGAAAGGCTACGAGACATTAAAGCTTAACTTTCATAATGAGTTCAAAGAATTTATTTTAAAGATGATGGTGAATTTATCATATCTACAAGAAGGTTAGTGGGAGTATAGTTGTCCTCATCAGTGGGAGTATGTAGAGAAATATTGCTTATAGAGAACAATAATTCTAATTTTCAATTGTTGAAAAAATAATTATCCAATAACAACTCTTGTTGGATATGAAAACAACTTAATTATGGGAATTACTTGCATAAAGATATATTGAAATTTGTTCACCTATTCTAAGTTCAAGTGTATAGATAATGTAGTAAAGATGTTTAGAATTTAAAATATTAGATAATTATGAATTATTAATGATATTCATTATTTTATGTATGAGTTGATATTTAAGTTCAAGGAGATAAGGATATTTACTTTAGAAGTAAATCCTAATTAAGGTTATTTTTACTTAGAACAATATTAATTTAAAATTGGAAAGATTCCAATGTAGCAATGGTTGCTAATTAAGCCATAATACTTTTTTATTTAGTAGAAATGATTATTTGAATTAATAAGTTCTTTAATAAACTTGATATAGTTCCTTACATTATTTAAGATAGTAATATACTATAGAACATTAGAAAGAATATTTTGTTGTTCTCGATTAGTATTGATTTAAGAAATCATTAGCTAACGTGGAATGAATATTTGTAAATAGTTTATAAATGCCATTAATTGAATCAATAGCTAATGGTTGAGAACTAATATAATTGAACTCAAAATATAGTAGACTTTAATTTTATACACTACCTCTTGTCGAATCATTGTATGATGAAACAATTGAATTATATAGAAAAATCATGCACGGAAAGGTTAATCAAATCCATTTTGATATTCATAAATATTTAGGTAGTAATGATGTATTGCTAGACTCTAACCTTGATCTATGAATATAACTTGTTTAATTAGAAAATTGTGGCATTCCTAAATATTTAGGTCGTAATGATGTATTGCTATACTCCAATTTTGATCTATAAATATAACTTGTTTAATTAGAAAATTAAAGATAAATTAAAGTTTTAATTTATCTAATTCTAATTTTGAATAAGAATTAGAATTTATAATCATTACCAACATATTTGAGAATATAATAAGTATCACGTAAAGAATTAATTGAAGAGAGCAAAAGTATTTTAATCATGTTCGATTTGATTGTAAACTTTGAGAAACCTTATGATTAAATATAAAATATTTAATAAATAAAGATCAATATAAGATATTATAACTTATTTAGACATAATTGGTATTTAATTATAATTAATTCTAATTCTAATTAAATTTTAATTTCAATTAAATTACTAAAATGTCCAAAATATATTATAAATAGGCTTAAGATTTAATGGAGTTATCACTTCTTGCTTAACCCTCTCCATAAAAGTTATAGAGTTTGCTCAACTTGTTTTGTGGATACAGTTAGAAGCCACTTACATAACTACGGTAGTTAAGATGGATTGATTTCATAAACGTCTTGAGAGATACAACAAGAAAACGACAAAATTTTGAAATAAGATACAAATTAAGATTCATGATTTATTATAATTTATGTTCTATTATATATAAAATTAAAATGACATTGATTTCTGAAAAAGTAAAATATAAAAAAATTTGTAATTATTCTATTGTGGTTAAAGTCAGATCTCGTCCTGATTTTCTAACACTTTATCCTTAATATCAATGAATATCAAATCGTCTCATTTCCAAGCGAATTCATTATCACCAACCGTAATATCTAACCACCACTCTTAAGTCTTGTATCGCCAGAAAATATCCACCTAACTTAATCAACCTTTATTTTTTAGGGACCATGCTCAAAGAATAGTCATAGTGATTTTAATCTTTTACTTTTTATTTTTTTGAGATTTTCATTTAATTAAAAGGAGCATGCAACATTTAGTTTTGTCAAACAACGGTGGCATTTTAATGAGAAATAATATGTTTCTTTTCTGGTCTTTTCCTCTCCTCTTTTTCCCTTTTACTCCTTACGACTAATAGAGAAAAGGATTAAAAGAAATTTAGGCATTCACCTTAAGTGTTGGCAAAGTTTCTTGTTACAAAATTGATGGTGTTATATATATATTTAAAAAAAAAGGGTTTGGAGGTTGAAACAAAGGAGAGGAGATTGATGGTATTCAAAAAGGAAAATGCAAGGTTATTATTTACCAAAAAAAATGCAAGGTTATTCATAGACGGTCAACTTAGGAGGGGAAAAAGACTCTTATCAAATTGGCAATGGAATACAAAAATTTAAATTGAGAATTTTTTAAATTAAATTAATTAATGTTATTTAGATTGAATTAGAGTTAGTAGTTTTAATTAAATTTATTACATATAATAAAAATTAAAGATAATTAATTTGAAATAAATTTAAATTTAAGTTAAACGTGTTTAAATTATATGAATCAATAAATTAATATAAATATTAACAAATCATAAATATATATTTTAGTAACACTGATATACAACGAAATAAAAACATAATTCTATAAAAAAATTTTAGTCATTTAAAATTTAAATTAAACAATTTCTATGTATTATAATTTACTTTAAATATTAAAGTTATATATATATATATATATATATATTGGTTCTGTCGGATTCTGGCTGAACGGTGCGTTGCCGTTTGGATCCATGAGTTGGCAACTTCTGTTGATGGATTTCACGTAAAGATACCTGCAAAACAAATAAGGCTGGTCGGGGGTTGTGTCCTGATTAGCCCCTCCAATGCTCAAGTCAAGCTTTTGGTGAAGGTGAGGTTGATTCAATCAGAGAAAACAACTAGGTTATGATTTCGTACCTCTGTTTGGAGAGAATAATACCTTATATATGGTTTTTTGCTAGGTTTTAGCTCTTCACGTCTCTTCACGTACTTGCATGGGAGGCTTCTCTCCGCTAATGGGCTATAGATGTGTGGATCGGGCCCAAATAAATCTATGGGGATGAGGTTGACCGGTCGGCCTGTGAAATTGGACTTGAGCCCAATGTAGCCGACCCGACCATAAGCCCCCCTACTCCTCGAGTCTGAGCGAAGAGAAGGGTCGAAGGAGTATGTTGGGACGTTGTTGCTCGTCTGTT
>JANPWT010000002.1:29234258-29251638 GCA_024678245.1 Erythroxylum densum | reverse complement strand
ATTTGAGGTATATTGTGTGATTGCTGAAGTTAGAGTGGTGTGTATGTGTGATCCCTCATCTAGAATAGCAATGTGTGTGTATGATATTGTCATGGGCTAAAGGACAGTGTTAGTGAGTTGCATATTTTATGAAGGTGCATGCGTAACTCCTTCTTTGCCTTGTTTTGAGTTGGTTCTTGTCTTATTCTGGGTTGGTTGTTGGTGAATGACAGATCACGTTGTAGTAGGGAGCATAATATTTCAAGGTAGCAGCAGATTAGGTAAGTGCAACTCTATAGGTGCGTGACTTCTTGGCTGCAATGTTATTGGTTAGCTGTATGTGGTGTGCTTGTTTAACTCCTCTTGGGCAACAACATTTATCGATTGATTTCCTTGTGGGATGCGGGCTTTGTGTTTGTGTTTATGTGAATTATCTTAGTATCTTTATTAATTCTCCAACGTAGATTGGAACTTGGGAGTTGAAATATTTTTTGGACTGATTATGATATTATTATTGGTGAACAACCGTCATATTTATCTTTGGAAGAGTTGAAAATATTGGGAAGTTGTTCTTTTTCTATCCCAAGTGCATTCGCTTTTGTTCCTAGTTATTTTGATCACTTGAGTTATTCATTTATTGTTCTTTCCTTAAAAGTATAAGAGAATATACACAAGATCGAGTCTAAGCGAAGCGGAAAGAATAATTTTTTTTTATAGAATCAACTTTAACAAAAATTAATAAGAAATATAAAACAAGAAATTGACATAGCCATACTAACCTGTTTCGATTTCTTGTTACAATTTCCTATTTCTTTGAATTCGTCAATCTATGAGCCGTTCAATCTTATTTTTTATGTTCTTGGATTTTAATAAAAATTATAACTAATGTCATACTTTAATTATAATTATGAATTAACCCTTATAAGATAAAATATCACATATTGATTCTTAAAGCTTTTAAAACTTCTCAATTAAGTCCAACTTAATTAAAATTTCACTTTCTCCTTTATAGACTTTTTATGTGCAACCCATTAGATTTCTAATATGTTAGCCATGATTATAAATTCTAATTCTAATTCATAATTAGAATCAAATAAATTAAAACTCCTTTTAATTTATCTTTAATCCCCTAATTAAATAATTTATAATCATAGATCATGATTGACGTCTAACAATATTTCATGACTACCAAAATATTAGGAATTTCCAAGTTGTTTGACTTAACCTATCTGTCTATGCATGTCTATAATGTATAAATTAATCATTTCGTCATCTAATGTTCCAATTAGAATTAGAGTATGGAATTCGTGTCTACTCTAAATAATCCAATCATATTCGTTCTTGCTAATTAGTAAATGATTTGTAATTGATATTTGAAAACAACTTTTCCAAATTTCAATTTACTTTGGCCAGAGATTCTCAAAATCATTACTAATCAAGAACAGTAGAACATTCACCCTAATTACTTTAGGTTAACGAATTCTTTATTGATTTACTCAACTATCTCCACATTGTTCATACTATATCCAATAGCTACTGAATTGAACTACTTTAAGAATAGAACATAAGTAGCATCAAAACATAGTAATTCTTATATGAGATAACTTTAGTAATCTCAAGTCTAAGGATTAATTATACAACCATCATAATGAGATAATTCACAGATACACAAGTAATATTCTATTCGGGATTCTCATAATTGAGTCAGTTCAGTGAACTTATTCTCTAATAAGCACCCACATGTTTGTTTAATATCTCCACACTTTAATATATGAAATCGATTACTTTCTTCATAAGAAAGAAACAAATATGTGCTAGTCTTCATCAATATCTCGTCTTGATGAAACTATGACTAGGAATAATATAAAAATATAATTTGAATATCATAATTATAATCACATTATAATTTTTAATTGCATAACAATTATTTCACAGACTTTATCTTTATAATTAATAATTAAATAATTAAAAATACACAAAAATAAAGAATGTCTTTTATTGAATAAAACAAAAATTATACAATTAAATGTACAACCAAAATTGACTACAAGGGCATAAACTAACAAAACAGAGGAACAACTAAACAAAATACTGTAAGAGATATGTTATTCAATAAAAACAATGCTATTTATAGGCACTTTATTGACTTAACAAACTCAGCAAAATGCTCACTCTTCCTATAGACTCGGTAATGACCTATAGACTAGGAACAAAAACAACAACTTAATTAAGATTCATTCAAACCTAAAGAAAAGATTTATTTATCCTCAATAAATCTAAGATATTTTGAATCATTTTTTCAACACGCTTCATGCGGGAACCATACATAAAGGAAAGAAGAGACATCATAGTACATGGTTCTTCGCAAGTAGATTTCTTGGATGTGTTTATAGCGAATGGATTTGATGATGACAAGATTAATTGGTTGTTTCTTGTAAGCAAACAACCTTTGTTATGTTTCCTCTTCTCATTCTCTATGTCTGCGCATTTTTTGATCTTGTGAACTTTCGTTACTGTAAGAACTGCTCAGTGCAGGAACAGACACAACTACCTCAACAGTTGAGTGGGAAATGGCTGTGCTGCTCAAGAGGAAGACATGACCAGAGCTTACCGAGAGCTAAAAAAAGAAACCGAAAAACGAACCCATTAAAGGAAACTCAAGTCTCTCAACTTCCATATCTAAATGCATGTGTGAAGGAAGCACTAAGGTTGCATCCTCCTGTGCCATTTCTCGTCCCACGTTGTGCAGGTGAGGCTTGCGAGGTTATTAATCACACAGTTCCAAAGAACTCTCAGGTGATGGTAAATGTTTGGGCAATCGGACGTGATCCTTTAGTTTGGGAAGACCCTTTATCATTTAAACCGGAAAGATTTGTTGGAACAAGTTTGGAATTTAAGGGTCAGCATTTTGAGTTCTTAACTTTTAGTGGAGGAAGAAGAATGTGCCCAGGACTACCCATGGCTGCCAGGCAAATTCCTTTGATTTTAGCAACCTTGATTCGTTCCTTTTATTGGTTTCTTCCAAACATTGAGAATCCTGCAAAATTGGATATGAATGATAAGTTTGGCGTCTCATTACAGAAGGAACAACCTTTGCTTCTTGTTCCTAAACGTCTGTAACTTTTTTTTTCAGTTTTGTTGCTCTTCCTGATAGCTTAACCAAGCGGTACTTGTGTGATTCCCCCCTAACTCTTTGATTAATGCTATTGATATTGCCTTTATTTCAAAAAAAAAAATTGATAGGAACAACGAAAGGTCGGTCAGGCCAATAGTCAATTAGGCAGGTCCGAGTTGATCGGATCTCATGCTTCGGATTGCCCAAACCTAAGGCTTGAGGCCCAAAAAATAACACAAAACGACATCATTTTATCTTTATTTTCTAATAAAATAAAATATGATCATGCTCTACCAAACACAATTAAACCCGATCAATTCATTACCATCTCTACATATTTAATAATAAAATTGGCAATTTAAGTTTTAGTTAATCTGATGTAAACGATAAAAGTTTATAATGATTTACTTAAATTTGGCCTAAGAGATAAGTTTAAAATTTATAAAAAGACTAAATTAGCTCGATTTTTTTTGTTAACTTGTTGTTTTAGTTTAATTATCTAAAATGATATTATTTTAATTTATAGATTTTAAAAATTTAAAATCAAAATAACACTTACACTAAAATAATATTAGTTTAATACAAAAATCGTACAAACTCTAATTAAAATTTTAAGTTAAAATAAGATCTCTTTTAGCCACTTTAAAAAGGGTCCGACCCATTCAAAAGGCTTTGCAATTGCAAGGTAATGCAATTTGATGGGCTTACAAGTCCAAGTCTAGGTTACTTTCAGGCCAAGTGTAGACCCGACAAGGTAATCAGCTCTTAGTTAATTTTTTAACTAATACAAGTCATTCATATTAAAAGAATATTAGAATTACATATTTTTAATCAATTTAAGGACCAGGGGTATATTTGTCATTTGCCTTATATTTGTTTACTGTCCCCTGCAACCAAACACATTCTGTCCACAAGACAGAGACATTTTTCTCTGTTCTGTCAACCACAACCAAACACTACCTTGTCTCCTGTTTCTGTTCTGTTCTGTCCTGTCCTGTTCTGTCTGCAACTACTGGAGTCTGCAACCAAACGCAGCGTAAGGGCAGGCTTCTTACACGATGACTTTGACGTGATCTTGAAAGACCCTTCCCCAACCTCAGCAAACTTCTGGGATAGCCTGGATCAGCAGTTTTTGTCTACCATTCAGCAGCTTTTGTCTACCATTCGATTACTTTTAAACAGACCTTAGGTTGTACATTTCGTTCATACTTATAGGAAGGGAAACCGTTGTGCTGATTGACTAGTCAATCACGCTTTTCAGTTAGATCCTGAGATTCATTATTTCTCGACGACTCCTTGGAATTGTTCTACCATTTGTATGGAGGATATTTGTGGAGTCTTTTTTTCACGAATGTGTCCTATTTAATTATTTTCTTTTAGGGCTTTGCCCTCCTTTTTAATCAAAAAAAAAAATGTTGTCTGAAGTTACAAACTGACAAAAAAGTCTTGCACAACTAAAATTAAAACTTCACGAAAAGTGGCTGTGCCTTTTGTTTGGGTCCATTAACTCCATTGTATTTGATGTAATTCCATGCAATGATTTGATGACTTAATCCCAAGAAAATGTCATCACCAATTGGGAATTTTAATTTGTGCCTCCAAATGACAAGTTCCCTTTATTCAAAGGATTTCTTTTGGGAGTAAGCAATATGTGAGAAGAGATACCAACATTTGGAAATGATCTGCAATTTTCACCTACGTAACCATGGGTAGCATGCAAAGTTCAAACTTATCTAACATATAACCAGAAAAAGATGCTTTTTCCAGAGCGAAAATCAACTATATTCATCAATATGGGAAAGTTGAATCAAACCTTTGTGGTTTATTCATTCACGGTAACAGCATCAGGACAGAAAAGTGGTTTACTTGCAACAAGTAAAAATCCAAACAATACATGGTCTGTGATGCCCATACCCTCTCCTTCACGTTTATGCAATAACCTACTTGAGCCATCCGCAATCAGTCCTTGGAACCTCTGACAGGAGCACCTTCATAAGTTGAAAAGGATCAAAAGCACCAGAACCAGGGGGAAATAATTCAGAAAATGATTATATACGGAGAATAAAGAACCCTTGTCTTTTCTTCAGTTTACTTTTTCTCTCAAACTCTCTTAACAAATCGCAATATATATGCTAACAGGACCAAAAATGCAAAAGATGCATTGACAACGATCAACATATATTTGCTAACAGTTTTATCAATAAAAATGACTTGCAAAAGATTTTGACAAAGCAATGCTACAATTTCAGAATGATAATCCATTGAACTGATTACTAACTCCACACAAATTACACTTCACAGAGTTATGAGAAACACCTTTACCTTAAACCTCATTATATGCCTCGAAAGAAGATATTCTGGAACGAAAAATATAGAATTCTAAGCAGATGCGTCTCCTTACAGTTCCTCACTGCCAGCCACAGGTACCATTTCGTATTCAGAAGTCTTCAGGAAACTCCTGGGAACAATACAGCGGCCACCAAGCCACTGCTGCAAGTAAATGAGGATAGCAAACAATAGACCACAAATAGGAATTATAATGTCCCAAGCTGTGGAATAGATATCCTGCTTGTGATTGGGATAAATGTATGAGAAATCAAGGTACCAATATGAACTGTGGGCCCGATAAAGGTCATATGCATGGGGTAGTAAACGGACAATTGTTGTTCCAAAAAAGAAGGTAAAGGTAAGAGTCTTTTCTTTAGAATTCAACATAAAGTTGAATATTATCTGTGGAAGTAAGAAGCCATCCAGAATCAATCCAGCATAAGATCTAAGTTCTGCCCACTGATAATGCTGCTGATAATTCATATGGCGTAGTCGTAAATATGAACTCCTATGAGAATCCTTCCACTGATATAAAAACCAAGTAATCAATCCACCACCTATGTACAATGCTGAAGACAAGTAAAGAACCCTCCTCTCAGAAGTCCAAAACATTTTGAGGCTCCCATCCCTCTGTCTGGCAGACCACGTAAGTTGAAGAAGACGTAATTCCAAAAGAAATGCTACCATTGTAACCACCCTTATTATCACCTCATTTACTTTGACCCATCCACCAGTCTCAAGAAAAAAATTCTGTCCGCTATGATTTTTTGCAAACAACGTTTCAAAATTTAGAAGGAGAGGTATCATATGACCCAAAGTGAGGACACCAAGCATCATAAAGGAAATAAAGGGTAACACATTTGGATGCTGTTTAACATGATGGAGTTGCATCCCCACAAACAAACAGGCAAGTGTATTTGAGATTAAAACCATAAGAATCTCCATATCCATTCTCCAGATGGATTCTGCTGCTTGGCTTGTATAAATCGACTCTGAGGATATCTCAAGCTGCTCAAAGTGCAGATGGTCTGATTTCTCCCTCATGCTTTCAATGGTTCCCTTAACATTACCCCTACCCTTTGCATTTAGGGGGGAAAATTGGATGTGGACAAAAATCTCACAGTCCTCTGAATCATCGCTTATTGATTTTTGAACATGTGAAATGGGATGTCGACATCCTATCATACACAGGGTACCAGTCTTGTTATCATATGTCCCTTCAGCAGAAATTTCTACTGATTCATTTGATAAAACCACACCACCCAACTTATATTCAGAACCTGCTGTGAATCTCATCTTGTAGCTTATATTTAGAAGACCACTTTCGCTATTGCTCATTCGATAAGGCTGGTAAAGTTGATCACCAACAAAGAAAGGGGACAAGTAACCCCGTGCTACTTCTCCCTTGACATTTTTCACTGACATATCAAACCTCATGTCTAATGAATAAACATTTGGGTATTTCTTTCCTTTGCCTTTGACAATCTTTTGCCTGGAACAGGATTTACTCACTCTGTCAAGAACAGTATACTTGTATTTCAGATCAGGGTCTCTCAATATCCTATTCCCAGAACCATGAAATGCAATTCTGCTGAAGTAGCCAGTTTCATCTGCAGTTTTATTGCTCCAAAGTTGGCCCACAACTGTACTGCCATTTCTAACTGTCAAGGTTTTGGGGAATCGCAAGCTTAACCTGATTGAGCAATCATCAACATAAGCATTAGCTAATGAGTTCTCATGATTCGAGAGTCGACATGCCACAACACGGAGCCTATTGTTATTATCATCCCAGGTTCCCTCACCAATTAACATTGTGTTGGGATCAAAAGATCTCTCGAAACGAGAAGCTGGACCATGATAATCAGAGATTTGAAAACCTACTAAAAATCGGATACCATGTTCGTAATCACATCTAATACCTTGAATTTTCATGAACTTAGGCAGAGTTGCAAACCTCTCACCCAAAGGATTGCATTTACTACCACAATCACTCCCATACTCCAATTGAAAGAAACTAGCATACCTGTACAAATTAGTTAAACAAATACTAGGATCTAACAACATAAAATGTAGATTTTCTTTCTTTCCATCAATACCGTCAATGTCTGTACCACTGCACATAGTCCCATCCCCATTGCCCAACAAAGTATAATTATATTGAGCATAATGAGGTATAGCCAACACCGACACAGGCTCAAAATAACCAAAACTACCTTTAGCACCCAAACTCTCCATAACCCCATAAATCAAACCACTAACATTACCATAATTCTTGGGATAATTAAGCTTCAACACCGCAGTCAAGGAATTCAAAGAACCCAAATTAGGATAACTCGACCCAGATCCCACCATACACAGCCTCCTAGTACTCATCGACCAATACCCATATAAGTCAAAAACCAGAGACCGTGGCCGCACCGGAATCTTGGGTCCCCGGAACCTAATGTTTCTCAAATTGCGGCGCCAAGTGCCGTTAAACCGAGGAGGAACGTAGAACTTGAGGGAGGCTTGGAGCATAACCAGGTCACCTGAATGAGTAAGCGAAATGGAGTTTCTTTTGGGGTGGAAGGAAATGGATACAGACGAAACGTCGGCGGCAGGGAGAATCTGGGGACCGCCGGTCAGATAAGCATAGTCGAAATGGAGGGCCTTGTCGTGCGCGAGGGAGAGATTGATGGGTGACACAGTTGAGACGGATTGAGGGACGAAGTGGTGGCAGTGGGGCGTGTAGTAATTAAGGAAATTGGAAGACGAGATGGTTGGAGGATTGACCGTGGTTGTGGAGACTGTTGGGGTGGCAAGGAGTAGAAGGAGTGTGAGGGAAAGAAGGGATGAGAGGGTTTTGGGGGGGTTTAGGAGGTGAGTAGATATGAATTTGATCCTGGGGGATCTGCTTGTTGTTGCCATTGTTGTGGTTGTGGGGAGAATGAGATCCTGCAAACTCCCTCAACTTTTGTAGCAGAATGAAATGTATATAAACTTAATTACTTGTGCAGTGCACGTGTTTTTGACCTTGAGACCAATATCCGTCTATCTAATCTGATATTCTTATTCCAATACAAATGAACATAAAATAATAAAGGAGTTATAACTTACACACACCAATCCAAAGCCTTTTATTTCTTATTCATAGTTGGATCAATACATATAGCACATAGGAATAGGGATTATTATTCAGTTGAAACACCACGAAATTTGTTTTAATATGATACACAACAAACTTCAATTTATTTTTGGAGGGGCAGTAGAATGGAAAGGAGGAGTGCAATCTCTTTACTCAGAGAACTGATGGCAATCAATGCCTCTGTCAGAAAATGCCTTGACGAGTTTTGGAAAGAGCTTTTGAAGCATGATTCTGAATCCTGTAGAACTGCACTTCTGATTGACCTGCTCAGTCCCTTGAGATGCAAAAGCTGGTGAAGCTCCTTCCATGTAGGCCTTCCAAGCCAAGAGAATAGCATGTGAGCGTTGCCTCAAGTGTTCATCCACAAGACCTTGAAAATGCTGCATGCAAACAATTCATTTGTAATAATGAAAACTGACATTACACAATACAATTTCCTCCACAACTGCTTATATCTTTACCTTGGGTGGCCGCCCCAGTAAGTAAAGCATAGACTTCCAGGTCACCAGGAAAGCATTTTCATTATAGCTCACAGAGTTCTTCTCACCCTCCGCTTTTCCTAGCTGCTTGTCATAACCAGCCTCATTAAAGTAAGGCCTTTCATTAAGCACAAGTGCCTGGAGAGAGATAAGAACTTGAAGAATACTGGAGCTCTCTGCATCCCATACTTCTGTTCCTGTGCCTGTCCATGTGTTGAGGAGACTCAGGCAAACCTTTCCCGACTCATACAAGTTCGGGTTCAATCGAAGCCCACCAGAGCGATAGTGCACCAACTGCATCACAACATATGAAAACCATTCATATACACTGTACAAGATTCTTACACCTTAATTCTAGTAGAAAAATAAGGGGACAACTTTACAGCAGATAAGGAACCAAAAGGAATATGTTTTAACACCTTAAATTGCCAACAATCAGCAGCTACTTGTTCAGGCACTAACATGAACATGACAAAACTTTGGAAACCTAAATCAAAACAACTTACAGGCGGTTCATGAGGGTACTCTGGCGGAAGATATATATCAAAAAAGAAAAGACCATCATGATAAGGAGTTCCAGGTGCACCAACAATAGCTGCTCTAAGTAGATCCATCCTGTTCTCATAGATGCGGAGATAGATTGATTCTGTTCAAATTATCATAGCTCATATGTATTATAACCAATACAAAAATGGATATTCTATAAAATTGAATTCAATAGTTAAGAGTAACAAGTGCAGACTATTACCAGGTAGATCTTTCTCTAAAATGCTCCACTCTAGTTGAACCTTCTTCAACCAACCTCTCTTAAACTAAGCAAACAAAGGATAAACAAAAATATAACGATCGTAGTGCCACCTTAGAACCACCATCTTGCAATCTATATGAATACTGAGTTGGATTTCTTACCTGAGATGCTGACAATCCTTTGCCTGCACCGTCAATGAAATGATGGTCAGAGCAATCATCAACAATGTCAAATTTCCTGAAAAGCTCTTGCTTCGTGTTCGCTGATGAAGAAGGAAATTCTTTATTCTGATAAACAGCATTAACATCCTTGAAACTGCTCTCTTCATATCTCTGCATCTCTGCTGCTACCAAAGGTTGCATTTCTGTGCAGAGATCAAGTGTCTCAGAGGTTTTCTCTTCATTTTTGTTGGACCCACTTTCATCTTTAAGAATCTGTCCAGGTGAAAGTGGAGCAGACAGCAAAGTGGAACCGAAGGATCTCAATATACTTGCTCCAAAACTCATGACCAATCCAAAAGGGGATTGAGGAGAAAACAAGGAACTACATTCATATTTTATGCGCTCTTCACCAGTTCCTTCAGAATTTGACAAATCCTACAAATGAATATGTTTCTCAGTTTCCAGAAATTCAAACAAGCTTCTGAAATACAACATAACATTATACTGGTTGAATGAAAAATGAAAATCCAGAGTTTCATTTATGCTTCTGATATTTCCAGCAGGAGCTTTCATTTGTTAATTTCTTTTACCAATATTGTCCAGGCACTTCAAAGATTCTCCCTGATAAACAAGTTTCTAAGCACAAAAATAATCTTTCCTGATGATTGTAAGCCTTATCATTGCCAACTAGAAATTTACAAGGCACTTTTCTCCAAAGTTCATCGCCATAATTGAGTCAACCTTTGACTCACTCATCCAGATTTGGGAAATAAGTAACATGGTTAATCCTTCAAGTTTAATCATTTACAGATCCATGCTTTCAGAAAGTTTAGAGTACGTAAATGAAAGTTCTCGAGAGAATAAGAAAGAGACAATGGGAAAGATTTTACCTTCCCTTTCAAGCTAGAAATCTGTTTTCCATCATCAACCAACTCTTGGCTGGATTCTTCCACATTTTGTTCAAACAGCAGGGATGTTGTGGTTGAGTCTTCACACTTGTCAATCCTAAAAATATCATCAGGTGCAACCTGTAATGAAATTCAAAACCTATTTCTTACAAGTAAAAATATATCAGATTAATCTTTTAATCAGAAACTAGTTGATCAATAAGAGAGTTCAAAACCTAAACCAAGAAAACTTGCATGTTTTAAGGTGTTTACTAGCATATTCTTCTTAACAATTTCATTATACAAAGATTGCACAAACAACAGTACCAGCCCATCTGTCTCCCTGCTCCAATTTCCTAGATAAGATTGGCAACTAGGCAAACCTTAGTAAGTAGAAAGATAACAACACCGAGACAATATCTTCACTATATACAGTTTCATCTTTTTCAGGTCATGATTGAATGTTCTACATTATTGAAAAAAGTAACCAACATGGCTTGCCCAAATGGTGCCGTTATAGCGGTTATGTCACCATAACCGTTGGAGGTAAATATTTCCATAGTTAAGGTTTAAAGCAATCGACGACAAACTAGTGCATTCACCAACTTTGATACTTAAGTACAACAGAATGGAAATAAAACTGACTAAAATTCTAACCTTGGTTGTAAGACCAGAAGCCCATGAAACCTCAACAGAACCATCTTTGAAGCCCGTCACGTAGCCGATGCAGGACAAATGATCTTTAGAAGCATAACCAGTGGGACTTTCAGAGCTATTTTCATCTTCAAGAGTTCCTCTTCTTACATGATGCCTATCATCCACATTTTTAAACACTATATCCCCAAAACAGTAGGAGTAGTCTGGGTGCTCAACTATTTCATAGGCACTCACAGTTTCCTCCATCAGCATCCCAGTGGACTTCCATTTTACCTTAACAGTTCGCTCCTTTGAATCCACATTACACACAACACCCCATCTTTGGTTGCTGGACACGTGTAGATCATCACAAGCGCTTTTCTCAAGTACAAACTGTCCAGGCCAGAATTCATGAGCATTAACAGCACTTACAGGGAGTAAGGATTGTGAATCTAATTCTAATGAGTAGCCACCATCCTGCCATGCAACATCAACTATGGTCTTTACTTTCACAATAACAAAAATTTCTTGGAAATTGAAGCGAAGTTCTTGTTGACTAAATCCAATTCCTTCCATTTGGCTATTAAGAATTCCAAAGGTCGAAGCATTAGAATGAATCTGCTCCTTCACATAGTTACAATCAGCTCCAGGAAGGATGCACAAGTCACCAATCTGCCAATTTTCATGCAAAAAGCATGACAACAAAGTCAGATTCTTAGCATCCTGCATGCGGGGTGGAACAGGCAAGTTTGAATGACATCCAAGCCAATCAACATACACTAAGCCTGCTTTTACTGCTGAAACTGTGCCTACAATCTTATTTTCCTTCCAAGCACCACATAACCATCCAGCTGATTTAGGGGCAGTGGAGAGTCTAACTTGCACTCTCTGGCCTGGATGATATGGGTAAACTGAATCTTCAAGTAAGTTGGGAGCTATAGGCAAGATTTTGTCCTGATCCATTGCAATTACCTCATCCTTTCTCCCATCATCAAATAAAATAGTCAACTTGTCAACAACTTTATTGACCTTTCCAATCCATGGCCCATGTATCACATAATCTCCCACTGAGATTGTGCGGATTTTGAGAATTCTCTGTGAATCTACATTTTTTATTATTTTTCCATGCAGATTTTCCAGATCAACAATCATTTTTACATTTACAACTCTGCCCATCTGTCCGGATGGATCAGTGACAGAGCAAACAAAGTCTCCACGAATAAATTCCCTCTCAAATGACAGGAAATCGTCAATTTTTCCTATAGTCTCCTCCAGGCCTGTCAAAATGCTACTAGCCTGCCCGCCATAGGAGAAGCCAAGTTGTTCTGTATCCTCACTGCAACCACTGTCACTGGAACTTTCCCAATCAGATTCACTAGGGAACATATCCATCACCTGAAAGAAAACGTACATTTAGCATCGGAACAACTTATTGAAGAAAAGGTACAACACAATAAGAGCCTCAGATTATTCATTTGCTAGGAAAGGTTCCCACCTTAGGATTCACGAAAAGAAATCCCTTTTCTTGAAGCAAGTTTTGCTGAGAAGGCTGGCTATTCCAGAACTTGTAGTGGACCAATTGGAAAGGAAACAGCCCAAGTACCTATTTGAATTCAGAAATATATCTAAATTTGGCAATTTGATTCAAAATGCAGAAAAAGTAGAACTGTTATGTGCGTACAAAGTTAAGTAGGAACACAGCTTACTGCAAAAGTCACACTTGCTTGAACAACACAACGTTCTTCACTAGAACAACAATAAACTTAAACAAACTTCAGTAATTGAGCCCTCTGTCAAATGACCATACAACAGAAGTGAGACTTGAATGTTTAGATCTCTTAAGGCAGAGATCATATGCCAAAGAAGATTTGCCTCGAAGCGACAACAGGGAGCCAAATCAGGACTAGTTTTGCCCGAACGAGATAAGAGTAGTCAACTAAGGACTGCTAATTGCCAAAGGAGATTTGCCCTAAAGGGATAACAGGAGTCGACTTGGACTCCAAATGCCAAAGGAGATTTGCCCAATCAATGGACTGAAGTTTCTGCACACAGAAACTTGAACAGAAGATTGCACCACAGAGGTTGTTATCAATGAGCTATAACCCTTGCAAGTTGAAGCAAAGCTTGCCGTTGAAACAAGAGTCAGTGCCAAATAAGATACTGCTTATGCTCCTCATGTGTGGGAATAAATTACAGATACTGGAACTATCAAGTCTCTTCTTTTGTTTCACTGTCAGGTGCTGTTGCCCAGGCAGAAGAGACTTCAGTAACTTTGCCAAAGGAGATTTGCCCCAAAGAGCTGAATCTTGATGTGGGAATATATTACAAGCTGTGATGTAGAAGATACAGAGGTCCTTTTTTTTTTTTTTTCACTAGAAGCCAACTTTTAATGCCAAAGGAGATTTCCCTGTTTGAAGCTACCCTATCTGTCAGGTTGGTCCAGTAGCTGGGGAGATGTCAAAGCACCGCCTATTTGTAGGATGACCGAATCAACCAGAAAAGTATCGTGCAGCTTGATAAGTTCAATCTCATCCATGCACTTGATGAAGTTTAAAGTAAGAAACCATCAACAGCATGCCAAAGTGAGTGGTAATCGATTCAGTTTAACAAATGCATGCAACCTGAAATAAAACCTGATTAATGGTTTTCATAAGAAATAACAGGAAAATATGGAAAACAAATATGCCCAACGTGGGAGGACTGAGAGTATGTTTGTGATTGTTGTGACAAAATCATCCAACAATTGGAAAAGAAAAAAAAAACCATGTAACATTTCTCGAAAGTTAGCCATAGAAAAATGGGAAACATACAATTTGTACAAGTATTTCTGCTAAAAATTAAGTTTCAAACAGACTACACTTCTTGGTTTGTTTCTTATTTGCCAATACATACTTGACACACTGCCCTGTCCCACTCCCTCACAGACAAGAAGACGTTTTTGTGTGGTGGAAAAAGACAAATGAACCGTTATCCACATCACAAAGAGAATTAGCAGACATTCTTTTGCAGATGAAATTTTCCAGAATCGTTCCGTTCAACACAACTAATTCACGGCAGACCCAAAGCAGCAAATACCTCTTAATCTCTCAACCATCAGGTTGGAGCAACAATATTAAGGATAACACAATAACAAATAAAAACCTCAAAAGACATAATCCTCTAACTACACAAATAAACAAAGCTACTATGGTTAAGCTTTGATGTGAACACATAGTTGATAGAATTATTACGTATATGCAAGAGTCGTGTACAATGAAGAATCGTAGATGGAATATAAAGGTCATAAAAGCGAGCAAAGCTGAGGAAAGAGTCGTACCATTTCTCATTTCTATATACAAGTGAAACCATAAAAAGTGTAACCAACAGAAGTCGACCCCGTTCGTTGATGGCAGCCAAAACAAAATCCCTCTGTTTTCTCTTGCACTTTCTGGCTCGCTTTCTTAGCCAAGAAAATCAACCCACGAATTCAGAGAGGCTAAGTTCCTCCCTGAACCCGCTCCATCACGCCATGAAAAAAGCTGGAGAACATTCCACAATGACCTGTGTCCACCCTTGTGACGTCTCTCTCTCTCTAGAACTGTATACGTCGTGGATTGTTTCTCAGTCCTCACTCTAATCAAATGTGGGAAGTTGCGGGCCTTGGAGAGACTTTCACATCCAATAAGATATAGACACTGAAAAAAAGAAAAAAAGGGATACGCCACGGAATATACCATTACCAGCCCAACAGGCAGCAATACCATTTAGTATTGTATAGTATAGTATAGTATAGTACAGTAAAAACCAGAACTCAGTCGACAGTTGCTCAATTAGTCCATAATGAAAACTTTATACGGATCAACAACAGTAGTAGGACTGAGCTGTCATATGAATTGAAGAAATTTATGTTGAGTTGGTAGTCTTAAAAAGTTTTGATTGTGATTTGAACTTAAAACACTCTGCATTTTGCCCTGTTATTTTATCGCAAGTGCTGAAAAGCAAACGAATCACTAACTTGGTGCCTTTTAGGTATCGTCTTGTTCATTGAAGAGATGTACTCAAATAAGCACTAGCCTACTGTCTATCTAGTTGGAAAGGCAGATGCAATGCTAAACTATGGTTGTGAAAATGACTAGTTCCTAATTACCATCTTTTCCACTTCCAAAATAATATTGTATGTATTTTTGTTGGATTACAGGTGCCAGTTCTTGACGCACCTTGCTCTGTATGTGGCCTGGAAGTGATCCTGTGTTCCTGTGACCCACTTCCTCTACGCACTGTTTCTGAAGATCAGCTTCCTTTCTCTTATTACATGTTCTTACCAAGAAGGAACGAAATTTTAAGCAAGCATTACGAGCTTAAGCAACTTTTGTCCCATTCTCAAAAATTAAGGAAATTGAATCATCACAAAGCAAGTGGTATGTACATATATATATACACACTTGAATGAATAGAATATACTTGAAAATATTAGTATACTTCGATAGTAGGAATAGACGTGAAATTATAAATATAGGACAAAACAAGCTACTCTCCACTAGTATTGAAATGAGTGGTTTTGGCATCTAAACTTATACGGGGAAGGAAGTGGGAGATGCTGCTTTCTTGGACCAGCTTACACCAACGAATGTGGAACTGCAAAATCAAAATTCCTTCATATCTTCCACTATAAGCCTAGACCTCACTTCCTTTATTCTTACAACCAACTTCACTTTCTGTTATGCTCATTATGACTCCAAATTTTCCTTTAAAACCAATCAGAATGAAGTCAACTAAACTGTTTGTAAGGGGCAATATGCAAATCTTATATATGTGGATGTGTAGATGGCCAAAACTTATCCATATGTAAATAACTTTACGGAGATATGAAGAAGACTTGTAGAGAAAGATCACTGTACGAAAAGATATGAAATGATATTTTGTCTCTCTTATTCTTCTTACAGTCTGTATAAAGAGGCTTTAAATACAGAGAGTTATTTACAGCAGTAAGTTACGTAACAGTAAATCGTTATGGCTGAACAGAAGCAGTTAGTGGGTAGCAGTGATTAGTTACAGTGAAAAGGACGTAAGTGACAATTAGGCCTTAATACGCCCCCGCAAGAGCATGTCGCCATTGAGGAACATGCATCTTGTGTCGTAGTGAGGCGTGTCGGCGAGAGTGCAGCTGTGCAGGGGCTTGGTAAGAGCATCGGCTAACTGATCATGAGTGGAAATGTGAGCGACGGTTAATTTTCCGGCTTGTACAAGTTGTCTTACAAAATGATAGTCCAAGGCAATATGCTTTATCCGTGTATGAAAAACCAGGTTTTTACATAAGTACGTCGCTCCAAGATTGTCACAGAAGAGAACTGGTAACCCTTTAAAAGGAAGATGGAGTTCAGATAAAAGGTTTTGCAGCCATTGAAGTTCTACCACTGTTGTTGCAAGGGATCGGTACTCAGCTTCAGTTGATGAACGTGCAACTGTGCGTTGGCGTTTGGAGTGCCAGGAGACAGGATTACCACCAAAGAATACAAGGTAGGTTGAAGTAGACGTTCTGTCATCAATGTTGCCAGCCCAGTCTGCATCGCTATATGCATGAAGAGGGGACGGCGGTGCTCCAAATGCCTGAAGGGTCATCTTTTTCGGCCTATTTAGTTGTAAACCAAACTGTATTGTACCTTTGAGATAACGATAAAGTCTTTTAATTTATTGTAAGTAACACTCGGCGCATGCATGAACTAGGCAAGTTTATTCACCGCAAAGACAACATATGGTCGGGTGTGAGATAAATACTGAAGGGACCCAACCATTTGTTTATAAAGAGAGACGTCAGTAGCTACAGTGCCATCGTCAAGGCGGAGAGGCGTGGAAAGGCATAAAGGTGTGGATGCTGGTTTGGCATTAGCCATACCAAAACGAACCAGAATGTCCCTGATGTATTTATACTGTGACAGAAACAATC
>JANPWT010000002.1:29115109-29133701 GCA_024678245.1 Erythroxylum densum | reverse complement strand
TGCATCTTCAGAACGTCCTGATTGGAGCATATAAATCTCTTCTTCAAGATTTTCATGAAGAAAATTCATCTTTACATGTAACTGCTGTAGATGTAAGTCAAACCTAACATATATTGCTAGGACTACTCAGATTGTCGTAAGTTGAACCGCAAGGAAAAATATTTCATTGAAGTAAATCCCTTCCTTTTAAGCATATCCTTTCACCATCAATCTTGCACGATACCGCTTCACCTAATCATCAAAATTTCACTTGATCTTATAGACCCATTTGTTACTAATGGCCTTCCTTTGTTATGGTAATGACACAAGTTCCTAAGTCTTATGCAGAGCTTCAATTTCTTGTGAAGAGATTCAATTTCTTCCTGCGTTACTGTTATCTATTGAGATGCATCTGACCTATTCATTGCCTCATCAAGAGCTGATAGCTTCTTATCCTCAGTTAAGAGATAGTAGGCAACATTGCCCTCCATAATATAATTTAAATGCCAATGTATTCGATGAAAGAAGGAGTCATTTTGAGCAATTTGATCAACGAGTCTCTAAAGCTTTAGACTTTATTGGTTTTGTACCTCTTGCTTTGATATTTCTTCAGAAGAATCCATCTGGATTCCTTTTCTTCTTGAACAACAATAGTCTTTAAATCTTCCTTTTATGTGATATCATCTTCTCTTTTCTTTTGTAACTTATTTATAAAGATTACATTATTGTTAATGATAACCTTAAGAGCAGTGGGATTCCACAGGCAATACCCTTTAACTCCATTAACATACCCCAAAAATAAACATTTCCTAGATTTTGGATCTAGCTTCATAGTTTCTTGGGAATTGTATATCATATATAAAGTGATTTCAAATATATGGAAGTTTGCATAATCAATTGGCTTACCAGTCTATATCTTTATCGGTGTCTTCAACTTAATTGTAGTTAATAGGGCTCGATTTACCATACAACAAGTGGTATTAACTGTTTTTTTCCTAGAAAGTCTTGTCTAAATTTTCAGTTGCCAACATAGTTTGGTTCTCACTAGCAGAGTTCTATTCATCCACTCTGCCACTCCATTCTATTGAGGAGTGTATGCTATTGTGAACTACCTATTGATGCCTTCTTACTTGGAAAATTGATCAAATTCACTGTCAATGTAATCTCCTTTATTATTGTCCTCAGACACTTGACCTTCTTCCCAGATTCAAGTTCTACTCAAGCTTTGTAAACTTTGAAGAGTGTAAACACATCTACCTTCCTCTTGATTGGACATACCCAGCATCTCCTAGAATAATCATCAATAAAGGACACAAAGTTTTTTGCTCCTCTGAGGAAGAATCGATGTTTGCCATACATCTGAGTGAACCAATTCTAGAATTGATTTGCTTCTAGAATTTGATTTGTTGAACTTCAACCGATGCTATTTGCTTATACCACAATGCTCGTAAAAGGGTAGAGATACCTTTATGAGCCTTAAAAGTAGCTTTTTCTTAGCAAGAATCTTCATTCCCTGTTAAGACATATGTCCAAGTTATTAACGCCATATCATTGCATTTAAACATCCTGAAACAACTTATACTTCAGCCTCCAGCAAAGTTTCTCCCTTTAATATATACAAAATTGGAACTATCTTTTCTCCCTTCATAAGTACAAGCATACATTGAATTATTTTTTTGATCTTGTTTTCAATTTCAACCTTGCAACCAAGATCATCCAGTTGTCCAAAAGATAACAAGTTCTACATCAGGCCCTCCATATATCACATTTCTTGGATAGTACGAATTGTACCATCATACAACTTCAGCTTCATGGTTCCTATAACAATAATCTTTAAAGCATGATCATTACAATTATACATAGATCCTCCTAAGAGAGGTTGTAGCATCTTAAATTCTTCTTATTTGAATTTTCCCTACTATGATTATAGTTCTCACTTTAGCTACGTTCTGTTGATCTCCCTCTCATCACTGTCTATGCCTCTACTTGTTGTGAAGTTTCTTGCATATCTTCCTTATTCTAGCGCTAGTTTTCTTCTTCAAGAATAGTGGCTAAAAAGTCATCAAAGATTAGGTGGTCCGCATGGACATTATTTGTTAAAATGATGATGAATTGATCATACGAATCTGGTAGACTTTGAAGTAGAAGTTCAACATGTTCTTGAGACTCTATTTTGTAGTCCAGTGATGTGAGTTGAGAAAATAAAGTATTAAAGGTGTTAATGTACTATCACTGAAGTGGATTATGAAAATCGAAGTGTTCACAATTTTCTCTTAAGGAAAATCTTACTATGGAGTGACTTGGCTTTGTACAGCTTAGTAAGGTGATCCTAGATCTCCTTTGTCGTCTCCTCCTCCTCTATGCTTGACAACTCCTCATCTACTAATGCCAGATGAAGATCTACAATACTATTCTCATCCAACTTGTTCCACTTATTATCATCTATGAATGTTGTCGACCTTTCATTGATGGTCACTAAGTAGTTATCTTTTCTCAAGATAGCCTTTATCTTCAATTTCTATAATAAGAAATAATTCCCATTGAACATATTAATCTCAAATTTTGTTGCCATTACTTTTTTCATGAACAAAACTTAGCTCCCACCATTTCACGTGAATAGTATCTGTATATATGAATAGTGTCATATACGTGAATAGTATCATACCCACGTATATGAATAATACCATATGCATGAATAATACCCCCTCCAATTGCTACTGTGATTGATATAGCTGTGAATGGTAAAAAAATGCATGCTATAGCTGTCACATTTCTTGATTACTATTTTACTATTCACCAACTTTCACAGACTTCATCCGAAATCTGAACGGATTATGTCAAAAAAGTCATCATAATTTTCTTACTAAGCTTTGATACCACTTGTTGTAAAAATTGATCAAATTAGGGTAGGTTTGTAAGTAAATAAGATTGAAGGAATAGTAATGAAGAAATAAATACACAAATTTTTATGTAGAAAACTCCCAAATAAATTAAGGTTAAAACTACGGATAAGAAGAAGAAACTTTACTATAGAAAATTTGTGAGTTATAATATCTTTCTATTTTATAAGGAGAAACACTAAATCTCTTAAAAAATAGGAAAAACACTTTCTAAAATGTAGAGATTAAACTGAAGAAGAGAAGATTAGTGATGAATGAAAACTAAGTTGGGACACGTAGCAAGCTGTATGGAAATTTCAATCTAAAATTCAATATTTTTTAGAATCTTCATTCCTTGTTCAGACATATGTCCAAGTTATTGATGCCATATCATTGCATTTGAACATCCTGAAACAACTTACGCTTCTGGCTCCTGCAGAGTTTCTCGTTTTAATATATACAAAATTGCAATTATCTTTTCTCCCTTCCTAAGTACAAGAACACCTTTAATTATTTTCGTGATCTTGTTTTCAATTTCAACCTTGCAACCAAGATCATCCATTTGTCCAAAAGATAACAAGATCCACATCAGGCCCTCCACATATCACATTCCTTGGGTAGTACGAATTGTACCATCATACAACTTCAACTTCATGGTTCCTATACCAATAATCTTTAAAGCATGATCATTACAGCTGTACATAGATCTCCTAAGATAGGTTGTAGCATCTTAAAATCTTTTTTACTTTTTGAATTTTCCCTACTATGATTATAGTTCTCACTTTAGCCACGTTCCGTTGATCTCGCTCTCATCACCATCAATGCCTCTACTTGTTATGAAGTTGCTTAATTATCTTCCTTGTTCTAGCACCAGTTTTCTTCTTCAAGAATAGTGGCTGCAAAATCATTGAAGATTAGGTGGTTCACATGGACATTATTTGTTAAATTGATGATGAATTGATCATACGAATCTAGTAGACTTTGAAATAGAAGTTTAGCGTGCTCTTGAGACTCTACTTTATAATCCAGTTATGTGAGTTGAGAAAATAGAGTATTAAAGGTGTTAATGTGCTATCACTAAAGTAGATTCTGGAAATCAAAGTGTTCACAAGTTTCTCTCAAGGAAAATCTTGTTATGGAGTGATTTGGCTTCATACAACTTAGTGAGGTGATCCTAGATCTCCTTTGTTGACTTCTTCTCCTCTATGCTTGACAATTCCTCATCTGCTGACGCCAAATGAAGATCTACAATAGTATTTCCATCTATCTGGTTCCACTTATTATCATCTATGAATGTTGTCAGCCTTTCACTGATGGTCGTTAAGCAGTTATCTTTTCTCAAGATAGCCTTCATCTTCAATTTTCATAATAAGAAATAACTCCCATTAAACTTCTTAATATCAAATTTTGTTACCATTGCATCTCTCACGAACAAAACTTAAGTCTCACTATTTCATGTGAATAGTATTTGTATATATGAATAGTGTCATATATGTGAATAGTATCATATCCATGTATATAAATAATACCATATGCGTGAATAATACCCTCACATATCCATGTATATAAATAATACCATATGCGTGAATAATACCCTCCAGTTGCTACAGTAATTGACACAGCTGTGAATGGTAAAAAAATGCATGTTATAGTTATCGCATTTCTTGATTATTGTTTTATTATTCAACTTGATCTTAAATCTAAACAGATTATGCCAAAAAAGGTATCATAATTTTCTTACTAGGCTCTGATACTACTTGTGAAAATTGACCGAATTAAAATAGGTTTGTAGCTAAATAGGATTAAAGGAATAGTAATGAAGAAATAAATATACAAATTTTTATATAGAAAACTCCCAAATAAATTAGGGTAAAAATTACGGATAAGAAAAAGAAACTTCACTGTAGAAAATTTAAAAATTACAATATCTTTCTATTTTATAAGGAGAAATACTAATTCTCTAAAAAAAATAGGAGAAATGTTCTCTAAATTGTAGAGATTAATATGAAGAAGAGAAGATTAGTGATGAATGAAAACTAATTTGGGGATGCGTAGGTAGGGAAATTTCAATCTAAAACTCAATATTTTTTAAAGTTTTCTGGAAATTTAATTGGTCGGTAGTATCTTGTCCGAAATAGCACGTAAACGTACCGTTACTTGGATGTTTGTAAACTCCAATTAACGCAGATTCTATCATCCATAAGTCAAGCAAATACGCAAGTAGAAAAGAATATGCACGGCCAAGACTGTTTTAATAAACAAACTCACTCTCTGTGAGTATGGACGCCAAAAATGCCCCATAAAGAAGGTCATTTTTCTATTTTTGTGATTATCGGAAAGAAGAGGTTGAATCACATAATATGTTTTTTATTAATTTATGAATATACATACCCTTTAACCAAAAATAAAATTATGAGATTCATAAAACCAAGCAAATATGAGAGAGAAAAATTTAAAGATTTTCCCCCCGAATATAATGAAAGCATATATAAAATTATTTAAAAGGTAAAAATAAAATTTAATAAAGAAAATGTGATTAGAGCATCCAAGCATGCATCATTTTACCCTACCTTGGATGATGTTAAAGTCGGTTCGATTGAAGTCGATTATAACGACGCTGTGATGAACCGGCTGCTGACTATTCAAAAACCACGACGAGTGGGAGCGGTCAGATTTTGCACAAAATTAAATGGGGCGTGAGGGCGACCAGGAATTAAGAGGATGTCCCAATTTTATGTTAATGAGACGACCTTTTAAATCAAAAGAATTGACACTTGAAGTGCGTTCGCACGTTGTCTAATTAATTGATGGTGATTAGAGTTAAGACTACCAAATGTTACATAAGAATTCTTTTGTACAGGCAAATGCTTTAATTGTTTACAGCTATGCCTATATGACCTATAACCTATTAGGTTATCCATTTATCTAATATATAAAAGATCCTAATAAAAATAAAATAGTTAAAGATAAATACTATTAAATACTTCAATTTTTAATTATGCCGGCTCCGTAAATTATTTTTAATAAATACTTTTTCATGATATTTATTTATTGTTTTTTGATTGTGGAGGCCGTCATTGCGGCACTCAATGATAGGGTCCTACAGCTTGAAAATGACAGATAAGTCACAGTTGGAAAAGTCAACGAAATGATCTTGGTCCCCTCTCATTTTTCGGCCTTTTCCGTTTTGCTCCTGGCTCCTTTTCATATGCCACGATCTATGGCAGTTGAATTTTATTCTCCTCAATCAAGAATTTTCAGAAAGCTGGATATAATTCGACAGCAAATTAAGGCATGTAAAACCTGTTCATATCGTGAGCAACTTTTTCTATGTTGTTTGCTTGGCGGACCCATCGACAAATGTTATACATTCTTTGTCAGGCATTCTGGAGAAAAGAATGACTTTTCCAATTGTGCAAAATTGGGCTAATATAAACTAGAAAAAGTGGGGACTCCACTGGCAATGGAAGAGAATGCAACCAATATTAAAAGAGTGAGATATGTTATGAGTATGTACAAAGGTTGAAAACAAAATAACTATGCCTGAGAGCATTAAAATTATAAAGTGTAATGCTAGTGGAGGTCTAGTTGAGGACATTATCAAATTTTCATATCCTTGGAAACCTCTCATGAAAGAAACCACCAAAATCTGGATCCATAAGAGGAGTATTACCAAAGTAGGAGTTCAGAATAAGGATGCCTCTAGCAATCCAGGAAACACTAAGCAAGTTGAAGAGCTGAATTCAACTACAGGAAGTGATGAAAAGCTAGTGGAACTTCCAAGAAGTAACACTGAAGTTCCTAATACAGGAGGAGACAATAAGGAAGAAAGGAATTAGGAACCCCTCTTGTAAACCACACACCTATAAAGGTGTAAATATACAGTAAGACAACTAGAAAGAGGTTTCCTTTCAGATTCTTCAACTCTCTTTTAAAACATCCTCGAATAAATTCCATCATTTCAGCTGCAATAGAGAAGAATTTCCAGGGGTTCAAAGCTTTCCAATGTCTCCAAATTTCGAAAGTTGTGAAAGCATATTGCATTGCGTTATTGAAAAGCAACAAAATCCACTGAAATTTACAATTTGCAAATTGTGGAAGGTCTCTCCAAACTCAGAAGCAACTAGTTATCAATTCTGTAGACTCTACATTAGTTACATAAATTCAAATCTTAATCATTATTATGATCAAAACAAGCCCTTGAAATTAGGACTAGTTTTCCAGAAACCTGAATCATAGATTGAATATTATCATTGTATAGAGCAAGCTGTTAGACATACCAGATACCTAATACATGCAAACCAAAATTAAGCCAAATTAACATCGTCCGTTGTAATCTAAATAAACTATGGTTTATTTATTTGTTCGTTACCAATAAGCCGTTCCCTTATGCCAAAACTGTGTGTTCATTGACTAATTGTCTGCGTGTATATAGCCGTATTATCAGAGAAGCTCTGTCATTAATTTGGTCTTTTATATTTAAATTAAGTTTTTCTTTGATTGTTAATCACTCTAAATACCGTAGGCTGCCTTATCATCTCAATCCAATCCATACCATCAGCCTATGTTGGGATTTGGTTACGTGAGAAATATGAGTGTTGAGAGGAAAAACCTTGGAACAAGGAATTAAATTCAAAGATCTAAGAAGAATACAAGGTGTTTAAAACTCGAAAGACTCTCACAAAGTTCTCAAGAGGCTGTAAAATACAACAACAATAGGAAACAAGGCTCACCTAAAATATAAAGCCCTAGATGTGTCCTACTCGCAATAACATAGAACAAGAAAAAGGGGACACGACTGTGCCAAAGGTCATAGTCTGCCCGTGTAACGCTCCTAGATGCGAGACAAAAAATTACAGGGGCAACTCGAATCTGTCTTGAGAGTTGAGACACGACCACTCCATGTCCATGTTCTGGAGCCACAACCTATTGTACAGCAATGAATGGAAAGAACTCACGAGTCCAATGGGCGCAAGAACAACATCAACGAGAGTGGGAAGAGGGAATTGAGTCACACCCCAAGAAACCTCCATCTTAACTCAAGTTCACAAAAGAGAACATAAATGGCTCTTCACTTAAAAGGCCCGAAGGGCCCAATCACAAATAATACTGGCAATTCAAAAAATGAATGACAGCACTGAGTCGTAATGCTACGTTAAAATAAACTAGACCTATTACTGTAGCAGTGGTAAGTTTAAATCGATCCCATAGAGAGAGTGTGCAAAGTTTATGGAATGAAATTAATCGGTGTTTAGGTTTTGGGGGAGGGGGGTTTAGTTGGTTAAAATCAGAAATAAAATGAAACTAAACTAACTAACAAAAACATTTTAAAGAAAGCATACAAAAATGATGAAAGTGGTGAATTCAATAAGAACCTGGTTCTTTGGTTCTATCATGGCTTACACAATAATTAAATATATTTCATTGAATTGTTGTTCTCAAATTTGTCCTTGAACTATTAATCGTAAGGTTAATGATATCACCTATTAACCCGAGTATTCCGTTAGGTCATATTTAATTAAGATATGATCATTAATTAAATCTAACCACCGAATAACTTAGGATACAATCTTTAGATTCAATTGGGTAATAGCATTACGAATTACCAAAACTGATTAATTAAGGCATCAACCACATATGATGCGTCATTTAACCTAGGTTATATTATTCCAAATGATTACGAACCATTGGTCACTACAAATGAATTTCAACATAATAATTACATATTATATTTAAATATTCTAACAATGAGTTCATATATAAATAATCGAACGATAATGAAAATACTATCATTCATACATAAAACCCAAGTCAATTAATATAAGATAACACAATCAATTCCTAAAGAGAGAAAGAAACAACAAATATAAGGAGAAATATACTTAATTGGGTCATTGGCGTCGATTGCACCTCTAAATTAACGTCGAGATATCTATCCCTCCATGGGTCTCTCCATATATGAGAGATTCATTGCCCTCTCTTTTTTAGTCTCCCGAGAGCTCCTCTAGAATCCTAGTTGAAACACCAATCTATCTTTCATGTTTCACGACTGTCACCATTTGGATGCTTTCTCCAAACGAAAACACCCAAAACATTTCATAATCCCTCGGCCATCATACGTTGCTTTTATTAAAAATCTAGGGTTAAGTTGGTGAGGTGTCCCTCTTACCAGTGTGAGAGCTGCTGCATTGCTTCTTTTATTTCTGCTGGTGTTTTGTTCTTCTGCTTTGATCGTTTTGGTATTCCTTGCTTTCAATCAACGTTGTTGTTTTTGCTGCTTTTCTATCCACCTTTGCGTTATACCTTAAAGGCTTAATAGCTGGCTTACATGTGTAAAATACTGCACAACTATGAGACATGCTTATGGTTGTGCAATAATTCCAGCAGGCATGCGTCACCCTCCATTCTTTCAGGCGTTATTTACTCGAAGTGTAGCTATTCACTAAGATCTTTTAGTAGTCAACACCTATCCAAGCTTTGTCCTCTTGCTAGCCATCCCAAGTTGCATGGATGTGAAATTTTCTTGATGGTTGTGAGCTATATTGCTCGTGATCTTGTTATTTTCTTGTCTTTACTTTCTCCAATCTTTCTCATTCTTGCTCAATGAAAACAAGTGGATATGAATCTTCGAAAAATGATCCAAATGTAGTGCTTTCGACTCACTTTAACTCCTTTACTTTCGAATTGTGTCTAAAACTACATATGAGTCAAAGTGAGTATCTTAAGCAATTTTATGTCATTAATCGCTAAATTTTATAGAATAATTGTATAGTCAATTAAGCACAAGTCAACGGGAAAACATAATTATACAATCAATTAAACACATGTCAATGAGCAAACTTAGTCAATAAGAGTGGTTTAGTCAACATGTTAGCAAGATTATCCTTCGTATAGATTTTCTCTACAACAACCTTATCTGCATCAATTGTACCCTGGATGAAATGACACTTAATATCTGTGTGCTTAGTTCACAAGTGGTATTTACTATTTCTTGATAAATGCACGACAATTTAAATATAATAAAAAATCATAAAAACATCTTGCTTTAAGTCGAGGTCAATAACTAGGCCACGGAGCCAAATTGCTTCCTCAACACCTTTAGTAGCTAATATTTATTATACTTTGGTAGTGGACAAAGCACTAATGTGTTGTAGGGAAGAGTACCAACTAATGGATGAATAACATAAGGTAAAAATATAAGTCGACGAGGACCTCCCCCAATCAAGATCACTTCCAAAGTCAAAATCCACATTACTAATCAAACCACCAGGATCATCTCTGCTATTATCAAGGACTAAGCCATCATTAATAGACCCCTTCAAATATCTTAAGATCCATTTGAAACCTTCCCATAGTTTTGTTCCTGGATTGTGCATAAAAATGGCTCATAATACTTATTGCATAGGCCAAATAAGTTTAGGTACATACCATAGCATACATGATACTCTCGACCACACTACTATAAGGGATAAAGGACATAAAAAACTTACCTTCATCTATCTTAGGGTATTAATGAAATGAAAACTAGAAGTGAGCAAGTAACAGAGTAGTGAAGGGCTTACAATGGCTTATATTGAACTTGTCAAGCATCTTCAAAATATAACTTCTTTGTGATAAGCATAACTTTCTTGCCTGATAATCCTTACTATCTCCATACCAAGAATCTTTCTTGCAGGACCTAAATCCTTCATATCAAATTCATTACTCAACTAGGCCTTCAACCTATGGATATGATTAATGCTTGGTGTAACAATTAAATATCATCAATATATAGAAAATAAATAATCGACACGTTAGTAAATCGATGAAAGTAAGCATAGTTGTCACAAATACTTCTAGAATAGCCTTGCCCAATAAAAAAAGCATCAACACACTAATACCATTGTCTAGGTAGTCGTTTCAATATGTAAAGGGACTTCTTTAATTGGAAAACATGATGTTGTTTACTAGGGATTGTAAAGCCCTTAGGTTGTTGGATATATATCTCATCATTAAGATTACTATAGAGAAACATAGTTTTAACATACAATAGCTTTAGCTTAAAATCATACAAGTCAACCAAAGACAAAAGAATGGAATAGATGTGTGGCTAATTATAAGAAATAGTTTATTAAGATCAACACCTTCTCTTTAGTTAAAGTCAAGAACCATGTATCTAACCTTATATCTTTTTCCCTTATCTTTGGGGATGCCTTGTTTGACCTTGTAGACCTACTTGCAACTAATGACGCACTTACACTTAAGAAGCTCAACTAAATCCCATGTCTCATTCTTATTGAGACTGTCAACCTCTTCTTACATAATAGCCCACCACTTACCAAAATATGCATTAGAGATAACTTTGAATAACTCTTAATTTCATCATAATCATCAGTCTCCTATTTAGCTATCAAGGGATATACAACCAATTCATAGTTATAATAAAAAAACTGAGCTAGGATTTTTGACTGTCTATAAGCACGATTTCTTACTATAGATGGTTGAAATTGAGGTCACTGTAATGGACTCTTTTGAACAGTCTCTTTTGCTTAAAATTTGTTAGACTGAGATGTGGAAATTGAATGAGTATCACCATCAAGTGAGTTGGCACCAACTTCAAACTCCACCTTTTCCCTAGTACCCACCTGATCACCTATACTAGAAGAAGGAACACAAACATCTTTTCCAAAAAAATAACAAAGCACTTTCATTAAAAGTTACATCTATATCTGCATCTCAGCGAGATTTCTACTAAGACGTCGTTGTTGTAATTACATCTCTATTGAGTATAACTTTACGAACTTTAGGGTTAGGACATCACAAGCGATAAACTTTAACATTAGTCCTATAGCTTAAGAAAATGCATTTTTTTAAAACGATTAGACAATTTTCCCTTATTGATACGTACATAATTAGGACAACCAAAAATTCTCAAATTAGAATAATCAATATAATTACCTGTCCATACTTCCACTCTAATTTTGCCATCAATTGATATGTGAGGTGAGCGATTCACCAAATAAGTTCCAATAGAAATAGGTTCAACCTATGGATCACATTAGTGCTAAAGCCTAGTAGTGGAGAGAATATGATGAGTTTTTTTTAAAGTAATGTATAATTCATCATTTTTAAAACTCTGTTCTGTTTGGGCTTACTAACCAAAGTCTTATGTCCAACAATGCCCTCTTGCCTGTAAAAAGTTTTAAAATTTTATTCACAAAATGCAAGACCATTACTAGTGTGTAACCTTTTCACCTTTTTGTTAGTCTAGTTCTTAATTAAGATCTTCCACTCCTTATAATTGGTAAAAGTTTCATTCTTATATTTTAGGAAATGAACCTAGACTTTGCACAAAAAACATACATTATTGTTACAAAATATCTTTTTTCCCAATAAATGAATCTTGGAGGGACCCCGAGGGTCAGAATGGATGTAATCAAGCATGCCCTTGGTCTTGTGAAGACTTGCAAAAAACTAACTTTTATCTTCTTTCCAAAAATAAAATGTTCAAAAATAAATATTAATAATGTTTCTACCATCTAATAAAGAATTGACAAGTCTTTTTTACCCATGTGACCTAAACGTATATGACAAAGTTTGGTCACATCAAAGTGAAAAGAAGAGGATGCAACCGACTCAAAGCCTGTGATGGTAAAATCTTACAAAACGTACAAACTACTGTAATGAGTACCTTTTAGCAAAACAAGAGCTCCTTTGATCTCTTTTAAAACTCCACCTTAAGTGGAGTAATTACATCCAAGATATTCTAGTGTACTAAAAGAGATGAGATTTCTTTTCAAACTAAGGATGTTTCTGTTTTCGATCAAGTTATGAATGACACCATCATATGTCTTAATCTTGATTGTACCTTTATCAATAACCCTACACTAAGTATTATTATCATAAAGACATAACCACCATCGCATGGTTTATAGGTTTAAAACTAGTCCTTATAAGGACTCATATGGAAAGTACAGCCTGAATCTATAATCCACTTGTTCTTCGTCCTGTGCTTAATGTCAGCAACTAAAAGAACATCACCCTTAGAATATGTGTCAACAATGCTGGTCTTAACAAGCTTTTCTTTTTGCTTTCCTTTGGCCTTCTCCTCTCTTATTTTTATTTTTCAACCTATGGCACTTGAAAATATTAACCCCTTGTTTATTACAATAATGATAGGTTTACTCAAAATTTTGCCTCTAGATTTTAACCTGCCATTTTTCTTGTTCTTATCGTTATTTTCCCTCTCTTGGGTCATCCCCCTAAAAAACAAACCCTCACCTCAAGACATAGAAAAAGTTTTAGTGGCAAATTTCTCTTTAGGCAACATGTTTGATTTGACATCCTAAAAGCACAAAGTACCACGATTTCCATACAACATGATTTCTTTAAAGTGGTTATATGAAGTGGGAAGTGAACAAACAAGCAAAATAACTTTACCCTTATCATTAATGGTCACATCAAGATTTTCAAGATCATTCAATTGAACTCATTTATGTGAGTTTCAAAGAGGTACCTTCTAACATATGGATGGTGAAAAGATGCTCCTTAAAGAGAAGCTCGTTGGCAAGGCTCTTTGTTATGTAAGTGATTCCAATTTTAACCACAGCTCAGTTGTTCTAGTTTCATTAATCATCTGACATAAACCTTCTTAGGAAAGGCATAACTAGATTGCCAAAATGACTTTTTCATCATGGTCCTCCCATTTATCAACACTTATAATGTCTAGTGATAGTTATAGACTATATAATATTTTAATGGGTAGTTTAGTACGTGTTTAGTAGTTAAATTGAATTATTAATGCACGTTTAGATTAGGTTTAATTATTTAGTTAGATATTTATGTTTTGAGTGTTTCGAGGGTTAGAGAACAATTTTGAGCTTCAATGTTATGTTTTTGAGGGCCTTTGATGTGTTTGCTAGCATTTCAGGGCAAATATAGAAGAATGGAGGAGATTTGGAAAAAAACTAGAAGCAACAATTGTTACAAAAGGCTCATTTAGGGACCACGATTGTGGCCTGTGTTATAGAACACGCAGACAACCTTCTTGACTTGATTTTTTGAGGGACTTTTTGGATCTTTTGGACTAAAAAAAAGCCTTAGGGTGGCCCAAATCAAAAAACTAAAAGGGTTAGTGAAGAAACCTTAAGGAAGCCTCCAATATGCCATTTTGGGTAACACTCCAAAAGGAGAGAAGAAAAAGAGAGAAAAAGAGGAAGAGAGGAGAAAAAAGCGGATCTTCGTAGATGCTACTTTCCCTCGGAGTCACGATCCGCATTCCTTGTGTATTTCTTTCATCTTTGTTTTCATTTTCTTAAATGTTAAGATGAATACAAACATGTTTATGGATTTATGTGATTAAGATGTTCTAACTTTCTTTTGGGATTTCACCCTGAGTTAATGTTAATGTAGTTATTTTTTGTTATTTTGATTGGGTGTTGTGATTGATTGTTGTATCTTCATGCTTTGGTAACCAATCGAGAAGGTAAGTAGAATGTAAAATGATTAGGTTGGGTTAATGAGAGTTAGGCAATCCAATAGACCACGTAATCAATCTAATCAATTATTATATGGAGAAAGATCTCATCTAAGACGTAATTGTTTATTAGAGAACTTAAAAACTAATTAGGTTTAGGACTATTAGTAATTGAGAGATTACCTTTTCAATACTTAAACCAATTTGGGATTATTAGATAGGGTGTATGATTATAACTCGAGAGAAAGTAATCCCCCTTCGATAGTCTAAAACTTACACACCATTAACACAAAAATGGCTAGGTTAGCATTAATGATAGGAAGAATCCTCTCTCTCATAATTTGGTGACTCTTCTAAGTTAATTTCCATTGTGATGTTTGTGTTGCTTGATTTCAATTTCTTTTTGTGTTAAACTTGCGAATTAATTTCTTGATAATCACTTTCTCGTCTTGATAATCACTTTCTCGTATTTACTTTTTTTGCAATTTTATTTTGATTTTATTAATTTACTTAGCCTTAGATAACCTAGGATTAGATTAGTTCACCTTCCTCGTAGGATTGGCCCTTCACATACTACAAATCACGATCCGTGAACTTGCGATATTTTGAAGGCTACAAATTGTAATGCTTGCAAAACAATCAACAAGTTTTTGACGCCGTTGCCAAGACACTGTAGGATTAGTCTAATTCTTTTAGTCTAAGGATTAAGAAATTATTAAAAAGAGACAAAAGTTTGCGTGCAAGGTATAAGACATATTAATTCAGATATCTCAAGGCAAGAATGGGGAATCTTAAGACTTAAATACTAAGAAGAGATGGAAAGAACAATGGTGGAGCAAATACATCATGGAGAGTGATGGACCCTTATAGACTTCACGAGGCTATAACTCAATGCTTATCATCAAGGGATTACACCAATACCAGTGCAAGCAAGTACGCTCGAGATCAAACCATTATTGCTAAACATGTTGCGAACCAATATGCAATTCTATGGGTTAGCCAATGAGGATCCTAATGCTCATTTAGCTAATTTTTTAAAAGATTTGTGACACCTTCCAATATATTGGGATGTCAGAAGCTACTTTTAGGATGAGGTTCTTTCCCTTTATACTCAGGGATAGAGCCAAGGCATGGTTGAATTCTTTTAAACTAGCAAATGTTAAAACTTGAGAGCAGTTAGTATAAGCTTTTCTAGACAAGTACTTCTCTCTAAATAAGATAGCAAGAAAAATAAAGGAAATTATCAATTTCTAACAAAATGACAGGGAGTATTTATAAGAAGTGTGGGAGCGGTATATGGAGTTACAAAGGAGTTGTCCTCATCTCAAACTACCTAATGAATTCCTTTTGCAAACCTTTTATAATGGAGTTAATCCACCAATGAGGGGCACCACAAATGCAGCTATTAGAGGATCATTTATGAGGAAAACAATTGAAGTAGCACACGATCTGTTAGAAGGGATGGCATACAATATTTGTCATCAGACTGAAGTAAAAAGTAGCCAGCCTTTCAGGACCCAAAAGGAATGATTGCTGCAAATTCAATGACAACATTGCAGGCTGAGATTGACAACCTAACCAAGCAACTGAATAGCCTGAAAGCCACCTATTCCTCTCTATTCAAAGCAATTCATCACAATGGTGAGTAATGTGGACAAGATAGCTATATCGCAGCTGATTGTTTCTTAGAAGAAAACAACAACATTGAGCAATTCAATTTTAATGGAGCACAAGTTGGTCAGGAAAATAACAATCCTTATTCAAACACTTAAAATTCGGAGTGGTAGAACCATCCAAATTTTCATTGATCTAACAGTGCTAGGATTCAGTTTAGAAATCAAGAGCCACATGGATTTCAATAGGATAAATACAATGACTATGATTCCAAACTAAGTAAGATCATGGATAAGCTCGTAAGTATAGATGAGGCCCAGAAGAGGTTAAAAGGGCAAATCGCCTAAGTAACAATGACTCATGCCTCTTCTGTCCTCTACCTGGAGGTTTAAATGGAACAACTTACCATTGCGTTATCTATAAGAAGTGTGGAAAGTCTTTTGAGCAACATAGAAGTATATCCAAAAGAGCAAGTTAAGGCAATCACACTTAGGAGTGGGAAAAAGCTAGAAGAACCACTAGAAAACCAAGCAAAAACTCACTATATAGAGGATCAAGAAAAGCTTAAAAAGGATGAAGAAAATAATGAGGACCCTACCTATGTTCCCCCTTCCCCTTACCCATTAAGCATTCCATTCATGCAAATTGATGTAGTCTCATCTTTAAGGAGCAAGAGCAAGATGAATATATGATAGCAGTGGTAGAGGTTCAGAAAGATATAGATGTCTCTGTTTGTGAAGCGAAAGAAGTAGAGGAGACAAAGGTGAATGAGAAAGAAAGCAAACAATTCACCTTCTTACTGAACAAATTATTGGAGTCGATGGAAGATTTCAAGAGTTTCATTATTCCCTATTTTGTTGACAATTTGTCGCTAAAAAGGACATTAGTAAGCTTATTAGGTGTCCATACTTTAATAGAATATGTCCTTTTCATTAGCTTCCTTATTATCTTCTAACATGTAGCTGATTTACATGCTACAAAGTTGATGTTAAACAAGAATAGTGGAAGCAAGCCACTCATAATTGATCTCGACTGAGTTTTCAAGGGTGCAAGGTTAAGCTAATGACCATAACTTAGCACGTTTAGTAGTTAAATTTAAGTTCTATGTAGTTAGATTTGTTTTAAATTCTAAAAAATAAGTTTTCATGATTGGGAATGGTTGAGGATCACTATTTCTCTTACTCTTTATGAATTAATTATAAGATAGGAAAGCAATCTTAGTAGCAACCAAATTTGGTCTCTGATACCATCACCATGACCACCTTAGTCAGCATGACAATTTTGTGTTCTAAACCTTTCTCTTTTAAATTCTTCCTTTATGTTTTGTTTTATTTTATGTGTATTCTCACCTTATATGTTGTTTGCTTACTCTTTTCACATTGAGGACAATTTGTTGTGCAAGTATGGGGAGAGTTGTGTGTTATATGCTTTTATTTTGAATGTGAATTTTGCATATCGTATGTTAGTTTATTTTAGGTGCATGATGTGATTTGTGTGAATATATCAATGGCTAGGACTTAACAGAGTCAATTTAATCTTAAAAATAGATTTTAGGTTATGAAGATCTATTAGCTTGTGAAATTAGTGACCTAGGTTACTTTGGTTAAATATACTTGTAATTAGGATATGACGTTAGAACTTATCGCATTCATTTATAATTTTAGACCAATTGAATAAGTAGTTTCGTAAGTAGCTTTTTATAAGAATTACTAGCTAAAGAAATGAGGTAGATAATAATAATAATATAAATAAAACTGTGTGAGTAAATCATAAGCAAATAGCTATTCCGATGGCCTTCAGGTTATGAATAGAGATAGTAACCAATTGAGAATGGGATGTAGCTAAGAAACCAGATTGACACGCATCACAAATGCGTGCCTTCACATCAGAAGGCTATAATGACATTCTGACCAAACCGTTTAATCAAAACATGACCTAGTTGAGTAACCAGATCTACATTTATTGCAAATGTTTGCCTTCATATTAAAGACGAGGTTCATGTCTATAAAATCAACAAAAACAATGTTTTGTCAAATAAAACCTACCAATCTTTGTGAACAACTTGTATTTTCATGAAAACTTACTTAGGGATAGTTACATTTTTGATTGACTGAATAATTATCAATGTATGTGTTCAAGTGATAGGGTGAATAAACTTAACATTAATGTTGGACCCTGCTTCTAGAGCCCAACATTCGGAGTCATAAAATATGTGCTTGTGCTTGTTACCATGTATGGTTATTCCAATTATCATTAGTAATCTTCGGTTCATCTTCATTCTCTGATACCATAAGTGTTAGGCCCTAGTTTCCGAATCATTCTTGTACTGAAGCAAATATTCTATGCTCAACTTCCATCTAGATATTAAAAGTCCTAGGGACTGAATTAAAATTCTATTCCTCTAGATAAATGGAAGCTCCATGTCTCTAGTTTATTTAGAATAAAAAAAATCTCAGTCACATTTTTTCAACTTCAGAACAAATTTTGGGAAACCTCAAACTGGAATCACAATTTGACTTCTTCAAAAAATTGGTTTCCTACAGTCTTAAGTTTTTAATGAATACCCAAATTTCATCCAGAAATTGAACATCTTAGAGGCTGAATCAGAATTTAAATTCTACATATAATTTGCAAATCTATGTCTCTAGTTTACTCCACATTAAAA
>JANPWT010000002.1:29103029-29115009 GCA_024678245.1 Erythroxylum densum | reverse complement strand
ATTATCATGCATGGTTATTTCAATTAACCCTCATTAGTCATCCTCGGTTCATCTTCATTCTCTGATACTGTAAGTGTTGGGCCTTATTTTCTGAATCACTCTTAAAATTAACCATCATTAGTCATCCTCGATTCATCTTCATTCTTTGATACTGTAAGTGTCAGGCCCTATTTTCTGAATCACTCTTACACTGAAGCAAATATTCTTTGCTCAACTTCCATCCAAATATATTCAAAATGCTGAAGCATGTTCAGTAAAATAACACCAGTTCATACTATTCCAACAGACTCCCTCTCTTTCCTACAATCAAACCTTTTTCTAATCAATTCATTCAAACCCTGTAACTACTCCTAAGTACGTTTTCATTAAAAGTCAAAATATTACAAGTTCGGTAGGTTTTTATCCAAAAACACTTTTTTATTTAATTTTTGTGAACATGGACTTAGCCTTTTATACGGAGGCAAACATTGGTAATGGATGTCGATTCGGTTACTCAACTAAGTCAAGTTTTTATTAAGTTTCTTGGTTGGAACGTCATTATAGCCTTTTTACAATAGGGCACATATTTATGAAGTGTGTTGATCTGGTTACTCAGTTACATCATGTTCTCAACTGGCTACTTGGTCTATTCATAACTCGAAGGCCAGCGGAATAGTGATTTATTTTAAAATTATCAAACATGATTTTTTTATTGCTTGCCTTGTTGCTTTAGCTACTCATTTCCATAAAAATAATAGCAAAGCTACTTAAATCGAAATGACTCAAATTATGAATGAATGTGACAATTTAGAGGCTGACAAACTAAAACTAAATCCTAGTTAAGCTGCATATTTAGCCAAGGACTCCAATTCACTAACTTTACGAGCTAATGATTCTTCACAACCTAATAGATTATGTTCAAAATTATATTAATTCCAAGCCATCTAAGTCATTGACACTTTCACACAATTCATAAAATACAACCTAAAAACTATCATACAATGTGCAAAATCACATTCAAAGCAAAACACATAACCCTCCCCACAATTAAACAAAACATTGTCCTCAATGTGAGAAGGGGACTAACAAACACATAAGGAAATAAGAAACATAAATTAAAGTAAAAATAAAAATAAAAATGAAGATTAAATTTAAAAGGAAAGGGGGTTAGAACAAAGCCTCATGGTAATGGAGGCGGGGTTGGCGTTAGAGGTGGCAGTTGAATGCCCTGAGCCTTGAAATAATGTTGGATACGACGTATGTCCCAGCTCTGACGCCATTGAGTTTGGGTCATCTCCTTCATCCTTCTGAAGTTCTCTGCAAGTGTATCTGTAATTACCTTGGTGTTTATAGATATTGTATCCAGTACTTTCTTTCAACCTGATTTTTCTATTTTTTTCTTCTTCCTAGGATTCCTCACAGGTTGAATCATCTTCATGCTATTATTAAGCAGTTGAAAACTCACTTGACTATGTGTGTCTTGGCACTAATATTCTGAAGTTCCATATTATGGGATTTTAGGATTTTAGCTTACTATAAATGATGATGGTTTATAAATTCAGGACAGTAGACTGTGAGTACATTGTACTCAACTCTATAGTTCTTAGCTATGGCAGAAACCAAGTAGCCCATTCCTAAGTTATTGCTCCTCTTCTTTTGAACAATAACAATTGCGTTAAAGATGTGAGTGGTTGTGCAAATTGGAATGCCATGATCCATTAACCACAACATCAAAAATTCTTTTGTCGAACACTTGTCGGTTTTTATTTTTTCAAACACAGTTTAACACATGAATTTGTGCATCAACATGTGTTCTTGGCTCCTAACGATGATGTTATGTGTGTTCTTAGCTTTGAAATGTTCTAACCCAGTTAGTTCAGTCCAATAGGGGTTGACATAAAATTCATCATGTTGATCCACTACGAATGACTTAGGGAAACCACAAATTTCATACAAAGTTTCATAATCAAGCCCATGAGGTTGTCCCTACAACCTAAACCATAATTTCCTAGGTTTGTTGGATTCGTACTAAAGGGATGTAAAAATTCTAAGGTAAGTTCTTCGTATACTGGGAATTGAAATTGAATGAATTGACCATATTGAATTTTCTCTGTTAAACTTTTGACCTTGCCTCGCAATTCTAATCTATCTAAAGTTTGAAAATACTTTGGAACCATAATTTGTTTATTGCGAAGAGAATGAAAATGGGTTCCTTCCTCATTCGAGAAGATCGGGAAAGGTGCTACATAATTAGCTGCCCTATTCCTTTTCCTTCGTCCTAAGATTTGGTTTTGCCCTATTGATTGATCGCGGTTTACTATTTACTTGATGGGTGACAGACTGGATTGCGAGTTAGTAGAAGTTGGAAGAAATTTAGGTAGAGAGAAGTGAGAGTGTTTGGAGGTTTAAAGCTTAGAGAGATAAAGTAAAATGAAAGTGAGTGAAAAAGTAAAGTTAGAAATGAATATATAGGTGATTGGAGGGAAAAATGGTAAAAATTAAAAATGACATTCATGTGTCCCTATTTTTGCCCTACCGCAGGCCATGATCGTGGCCTACACTTTTTCCACAAATGAATTTATTTTTTCCCTTTTGTCCTTCTCCACTTTCCCGAAATCACTTCTTAAATATTTATAGCCTCCTCACCTCTCTTTGGTTACTTCCTCGATCATCTAATTAATGGAGAATTCCTATGTCTTCCTGATTTTATTCAGAAATGAACTAACCTATCAATAGAATTCAACTATATAGAAATCAAAGGAAATAACATCAATTTAATCCATGGGTTGCCTCCCATGCAATGCCTCTTTTAACATCAGTAGCTCGATGCTCTTCTTTCCCTTTTTGTTCAATATCAGTTTCGTAGCTTATAAGTAAGCTACAAATTGCAAAATAATCAGGAGGACAATGTTGATAACATTATAAACACCAATTAAGCTCAATAATGTCCTTTCAAGTGAACTGTCAACAAAATAGGGAATAACAAAACTCCCTAAATCTTCTATCGAATCCAATAGTTTGTCTTGTAAGAAGGTGAGTTGCTCTCTTTCTTCCTTAATCAACTTCGTCTCCTCTGTTTCTTCTGCTTCATAAATATATATTTTCAAAGCTTCTTCAAACTCGATGTTGTATGTCACATGATCATCATTAGTCGGAAGGATAAGGTTCTTTTCATGGACATCTACCTAATATTTTTCGATGTTCACGCATGATATATCAAGAAATGAAGAATAAAAGAGAGGGTTGGCATTCTTTTCTTCAATCTCTTTCTTTGTCTCGTGGTCTTCACTCAGGTGGGGTTCAATTTGGTTCTCTACTGAGTCTTCTACACTTCTCTTACAATATTCACGAGAAAGCTATCTCACTTAAATCTCTAGGTTGTGAATAGATGAGGCATGATTTTCCGTTACTTGATCAATTTGCTCTTCTAGTCTCCTCTGACCCTATTCCATGTCTATGAGCTTATCCAAGATCTTGTCCAATTTAGAATCCCATGAGCTGGACTCATCTTGTTGAAATCCCAATAGGTCTTGATGTCCTAAGTAAGTCCTTACATTATTGAACCAATAAATATTTGGGTGGTTCTACCAAAGTATATGGTATATTTAAGATTAAATCTAAAATGGGTGAAATGGCGTATGGGTTGGTGCTACTGCCTAACTTGTCTAGAGTTCATTTCATGTGTCGATATTAAGAAAGTATACTTCAGATCCTTCTTATATCCTTCAGCCTTGTAATGTGGAGATTGATGACGACTTGACATATGAAGAACAACCTGTTGCCATAGTAGATTATTAAATTCATCAGTTGAGATCAAGAGAGATACCAATGGTGAAAGTATTATGAAGTAGTCATACAATGGATGACTATACACGAGAGATGGAGATGGATATGCACAGTCAATACCCGCATCTATTTCAACAATGAGGTGAGATTTAAAATTTGAGTACAATTTTTTTTTAAAGGGGGGCAATATTATGATCCAAATTTTTGTTAAGTTACTCATAATGGACCAATAAAGAGAAAAACTTATAAAAGCATAAGTTGAGCTTAAGAAAGCTTAAGTTCATTTCTCTCTTAAACTCTTTTCCTTAAAGGTTACTATTCATTCTCAACTTCTAACACTCATACCTTCACTGTCTGATAACAATTTTTGGTGACTTAGGGCTCTATGGATAGCTCTCGGGATGCTCTACAAAACCCCTAAACTTATTTCATCAAAAACTATCTAGATTTGGAGGAATCACCACTAGAAATTTTGGTTTGTTTAGGTAAGTCCTCGATCTTTTATTTATAGTCATTTATGGGCAAAAATAACATTACCATCGTGTATAACGACCTTAAAAATGTAGGGAAGGATGGAAACTTGACACCAATTGACCCATTTTATTGGTGAACAGAAATGGATCACCTTTGAACTTTAATCCTTCGATTCTTGCAAACCGGGAGGAGTTTCAACACTAGACTAATGCCATTGGATTCTTGGAGGTGTGCTCATCAATTCTAAGTGGGTGGTTAAGGTCATTGCCTCTTTGATGTAAGCGCGTGTACCCCATGCTCCGATGACAGTGGCAATTTTTCAACTAGCCCAGAAATGGTTGAAAATAATTTTAAAATTCTCAAATGCTATTTATATTAATTTTATAAAAGCAATATGTTAGATTTCTGTATAGTTTGTGAGATAAAAATTTAGAAAGGGTCATGTTTTTATAGAAATGCATGAATTTAATTATATTAAGTCGTTATAGATCATAATTGAGATTATCTGGATCTACTGAGTATAAATGAAGGCGTATGGGTTAGAAATTGGTATACTTGAATTATGATTAGATTTATTATAAATTTTTACGATGTAATATTGACTCAATTGGGCAGTTTGGAGGCCCAAATTGAGCTATGGCTACTGATGGTTATAGAAGTGTCTTTTCATTGCAAGAATGACCGTTCTTTTGAAAGACGAATGTTCATTTTACAGGGAAAACTCTACTTAATTTTCAATAGGCTCCTTATGAAACATGATATCATTGTTTTTAAATAGAAAATAGAGCTCTTTAATATTAATTCATGGTCTTATTCTTGGGGTATCTAAATTTGGTTTAGGTTTTAAATCCTAATGGTCATTCCTACTTTTCTTTCTATAGATCAATCAGAAGTAAAACCCTTCACTTCGAAACACTAGGGTCGACGTGAAGGAGCGCATTTTACCTATGAGTTAATATTCATGGTTATGAACATGCATTAGAATTTTATATTCATCATGGAAATCATTATCATTATCATATGCACATATGACATTCATACATATCGATTGACACTTGTATACATAATTTTTTAGTGTAATGTTGTGCTTATCTTGATATATGATGATGCAGAAGATTGTTATGGTATGAGTTACTAAGTGGGTGTCACTAGGTTGTGCACACAATGAGTCAATTGGTCAGGGTATAGATTTGGGTTAGTATTGGATCCATTGATTGAGATATGACACAGTTGGGGCAGTTCGGTCAAGCTTGCTCTAAAATGCCAACCGATATATGGTACATGAAAGGTAGCATGATTATGGAAATTCAGTAGAGCTTGCTCTCAGACAACAATCATGTCGATTATGGTGGTTCAGTCGAGCTTGCTTTCGGACAACAATCATATCGTAGGAAGGCCTAACGATTTGGTTGACCGTGGCTCTCGGATGGTACTCCACTACATTGGACTAATTGGCAAAAGAGCCCCTATGGTTATAGTCTATGGGTAAGGGGAATGTTATAGGGTCTTTCATCAATCCCCCAATATTATTTGTTATTTGTGATTTTGATGATTATATGACAAGATATTAATATGGAAAATGCATGCAAATTTATGAACAAAATCATTATGTTATGAAATTGCATTTATTGATGTAATATCTTATAAATATATACAGATATATATGTATCATTTGAAATCCTTAAAAATGCATATCATAACCATAATATTAATTCACTCAACGAGGTCTGACTCCCCTTAAATATTTTTCAGGATCTTCTATTCAAATCTCATTTAATAGGGTACTTCGTCAGTCTTCTTCCTCCCCGACAATTTGATGTATGTCTATTGATGACCTTTGACTCTAGAGCTGCAGTAGTCTTGTATATATTAGATTTCCCCTGTATTAACTATCTTAACACTATAGCACATTAAGTATTATATATTTTCAGAGCTACTTGATTATTATCAATATGAGTTTGATCATTTTAAAATCTCATCTTTATTATGAATATAAGGATTTGACGACATTTTAGGCTTGCTAATGGTTTAGTACACCTTAAGTTTACTATTCTTTTAGCATCGGTCATAATCTAAGGTTGGGTCGTGACACTTAACTACCTCCATATATTTTATGCTACATCTAATAATTACCGATTGAATGACCTATGAATAGAATAGGTCATAAGTATTATCAAAACATAGCAATCATGATATAAGATAACTTTAGAGACCTTAAGTTAAAGGATCACTTATACAGTCATCGCGATGAGAATTTACATAGACATATAAGTAATGTTCCAAATATATTTTTCATATTAGATCAGTTTAGTGAACTTCTTCTCTAAGAAGCACCCATACGTTTGTTTAAGTATTTCTATACTTTAGCCTATGATATCAACTAGTTCCTTCATAAGGAAAAACATAATGTGCACTAGTCTTTTTACGTTCTATTAATGTCCAGTCTTAATAGAATAATAACTAGGAACAATTTAGGGATAATATAAAAATGCAAAATAAATCTCATAATCATAATCTCATTATAATTTCATTTACAATGTATAAGTATTTCATGGATTTTATCATATACATTTAAACATATACAGGATAAAAAATGTCTTTAAATTATTTTATCACTAAACTACAACCAATCGATTGGCTATAGGGCATAAACTAACAATATCCCCCTTACACTAAGATAATTGTTTAAGTATCTTATACCATATTACCATTTGATGATTATCCTACTGCTGGGATAGTGCTTAATGAGAGAATTCTACAAGATTCTCTATAGTGAGTAGTTACTTAAATCTTACAACTTTCATCCTAATTATCATCATAATTAAGAAATTTTGCCTAAATACATCTATGGATCTCTGATAAGACCTTAGTTCCTTTTACGTGCCTATTGGCTCTAATGTTCCATAGTACATTACTATCTTAAGCATTGCAAGGAACTATATCAAGTTCACTAGAGAACTTATTGATCCAATTTACCATTTCCACTAAATAAAAAATGTATTATGGCTTAATTAACAACCGTTGATACATTGGAACCTTTCCAATATTGAATGATATTGTTCTTAAGTAAAATAAACCTTAATTAGGATTTACTTCTAAAGTCAATATCCTTATCCCCTTAAACTTAAATATTATGTCATACATAGAATAATGAATATATTTAATAATTCACAAGTATATGATGTCTTAAATACTAAACATCTTAGTACATTATCTATATACTTAGACTTAGAATAGGTGAACAACTTCCAATCTATCTCTATAGATGTAATTCCTAGAATTACATTGTTACCTTTACATGTCAAACCAGAGTTGTTCATGGATAATTATATTTCAATAATTAAAAATTATAATTGTCATTCTCTATAAGCAATATGTCTCTGCATACTCCTACTGAAGAGAACAACTATACTCCCACAAACCTTCTTATAGACATGATAAATTCACAATCATTTACAAAACTATCTCTTTGAATTTATCATGAAAGTGAATCTTTTAATATCTCGTAGCCTTTTAGCTATACATTAAATGTATCAAAAAAGGAACTAGTTCTAATTGGATGTTCTGTCGTGAGATATGAATTTTTCAAATTTTATCTTACTGCCACTACTTATCTTAAGAACCATTCTCCTATAGGTATTCATTGAAACAAACAATTTGTTCAATATATCTGTAAGATTATATCTAACCTTTTGGATATCTCATAACCTTTTATTACCCAATTTATTTCTAAACTTAATAGATAATGCGTACTTAAACTAAGCATCATATCCCTAAATCATTAACTTTGACCCTTTTAAAGAATAAACATTTCATATTTAATATAAAATCTTGCTAATTGATTCAAATGGAACTCTTAAAGATAATTCATTATACTAGGCATAACTATAGGAAAAATAATGATGCATTACATAATATCCCATATTGTATTTTACTCCTTACATAGATTTATACTTTTATAAAACTTTATTTTGAAGGTATTCACTAGAGAATTTCATCCCTTATAGATACTCAAAATTTTAAAAATCACAAAATCAAGCTCATAAAATTTTGATTATATTTAAACAATTTGAACTTTTTTCCAATTTTTAAATAATTATTATATTTAATACTTATGACTATATCACATAAATTCATTAGTAATCTAATGAAATATAAGTATTATCCTTTTTTAAATTGTTATTCTATCCAATACATCACATGTATAAGATTTAACAATTCATTACCTTCATCATCCTTTCACCAAAGGTTGATTAGGTTATTCTTCAACTTGACAAGTTTCACAAGTTTTATACAATTTATAATCCAAAGGATACATATATCCTTGTATGTAACTTTATGATTCTTGTTATGATGATTTAACTAATATGGCATAAAAGGATAGTCTCAGTTATCCAACTTTATATTATTGCCTCTTATATTAAGCATAAGTCTCCTTTGATCAAACACATATAGACTATTTGATCAATTAATTGTACTCAATAATATATTTCTCATCATGCATTGAACATTATAATAATGTTGAATCTAAATTCAATATCATATACTTAAAAACATGAATTAGAAATAAATTTGATCTTTATTATATCTGGTATAAGCAAAAAAAATCATGCAATAATTTTTCTTCTTATGAAAACAATTATCATACTATAGCAAATGCCTTTAGTTGATGTCTATGTTTATGCTTTTAGTAGGCTAAATTAAGTGAAACAATTCCAACAACGTACTATACCTTTCAGCTCTACTCTGTGCAATCTCTTGCATCTTGCTTTCATGATATTAACATACATCGTAGATGTTGTAATCAAAGTTTATGAGACATTAGTCAACTCAAAATGTTATACATTTTTCATCTATATGATTTGACATATCTCTAAAACTTTGTTACCCTCAACAAGGATTATAACAAAATTACATAACAAGCATATAATTTTCTTTTCCAACTTTGAGAACTCATCTCAAACATAACCTATGTCTAAGAAATTTAGTTCACTAAGTATCAATTAAACTAAACAAGGTAAATTTTACTCAGAATAGAATATAATTATAAGAAAAGCAAGTAATTAATTATGTCATGATTACCAAATGAGATTAGAACTTTAATCATGTATTTGGTTACTTCCACTATTTTAATCGAAATGATATAACTCACTACTATTCAGAAAGATTACTCTAATCTTTCAAGTTGGCTGGGATCCCATTCAAATATAATTGATCTTGAGTTTGCTAAGAAAACCAATTAAACTTAAATTAGATAGATAACAACTTTATCAATCATATCTTATGTGACTCAGATTTGTTAGGTGACAACTTTTGGCAAAACATATATTATATATTATTCCTAACTCTATCACTAGATTCATGTAATCATGAATTTGCTCATCCAAATCACACCAATTTTGGTTTAAGTATAGTCATTGTCCTTAAGATTAAACATATTCGGGTTGAAGTGGCCTTGAGTTTGGTTAATAGGCTAACAAGAAATAGAACTCTGGTTTATTCTTATAACAATGGAAGGCAAAATTTATGTTTTTCAATGTGTACTTAAAATTTTACGAGGGACTTTTTTTTTGTCTCATCAAACATAAAAATGGATGTAAATTATCATACATATAAGACATCTTAATTTGATTGTAGTTATTGATCTTCATAATCTAAAATAATATTTCCAACTCTTTGGATAAATTAAATTAGATTAAGCTCATTCATTCTTAAATGAATTAAATCTCTATTTTAAGTAAAAATAAAATTTGATTTGAAAATAGTTTTCAAATCTAATTGGGATTTATTTCCAATAACACTTTTTCAATTTTATTAAGAATATAAATTAATTTAATATCTATTAAATTAATTTAATTGAAATTAAGACTTAAAAACATTAAAAAAAATCAAATAAAAAGCAAGTGGGAAATTATCTGCGCGTGCACGCGGACATTTTTTCTGTGGCGGAGACACTGTTTCCCAATGTGGGGCACGTATCGCTGCGGATGCTGCCACCAGTTGTGTGAAGCCATCGTCGGTGTCACACCAGTCAGACTCACCTCCAATCAATTAAAGCTGTCTCCGGTCTCATTCATGCACGCCTCCTCGTGCCACCGTTAGGTGCTTCTCGAACCGCTACACATCTGCTCAAGTTGCCACCTGGAGCTGCCGTTAGTGACACTAGTCATGCCATCCCATAACGCAACTCCAGTAACAACAACACACGGTGACTACTCCAAATCACAGCCACGTCTCAGTCCAAAATAACCAGAAATTTCAAAAACCCAAAATCAGTAAGAAACTCCACAACACAAAAACAATGCCAGAAAATTTCAAGAAATAAACACCATGCCACTTTATTCCTCACCTGCCAACAGCCGCTTGCTTCACTCATTGTGAAGCAAGTTTTATTTTACAAATTCTGTGTTTCGGCCTTTCGGGGCTTTATTGATTTTCATGTTTCTTTTGGGATTTTAGATTTCTAAAATCAACATTCATGAATTCTCAATTCTAAATTTGTACAATTTGAACTCTTCTAATTAATGATAATCAGAGCAAAAATGATTTTTAAGGTTTCTAATGTATTAATCTGAAACATTTTCAGATTAAATTGAATCTAATTCCATCTAAGATTAGGATTTTATTTCAATTTCATATTTCAAGATCAACAACAATTAAATAATTTAATCAAATTCTAAAATTAAACTCGACTCTAATACTGCTATTAAAAAATTAGGACAGAATCTGATTCCGAACACAGCGGAATAATTACGAAATTTTTTTCATATTTTAATTTCTCGAAAGTCAAGATCAATTTAATTTTGTAAAATGATTAATGCATAAATTATAAAGTATGAATTTTAATTCGTACCTTACTTCGAATCTTGATCATATTCTTGTCATATATCCCTCGAATCATTTACGAAATTGAATCTTAACAACCGTAGCATCATAAATATCCGACATCTAACGATATTCACATAACAGGTTGAGAGATTTTTGTAACTCTTATAGCAAGAAGTCCTAGCTTCATTAGAGCTTAAGTCTATTTGTTGGAACCTGATCCGAGACCCGGATCCCAACCGGAAAAGCGAAAACAGAAATCGAATCGAACAGACGAAATCAAAAACCAAAGCGAATGAAACGAAACGAACACGAAGCTAATCGGAAATCGAAGCAATCGATAAAGCGAAATGAATACAAAGCGGATACATAAGGTGAAACACAATGCGAATCGGAATCGAATTATCGAATAACAGAAATACGAAACAAATACGAATCGAATACGAATCAAAAACGAAAGCAAAACAGATCGAATCAAAGCAAACGAATTAAATGCGTATCGAATCAAAAACGGAAACAAAGCGAAAGCGGCACAAAAATTTAGCAAAACGGATCCGACATCCGATAACACAAACGTGGTAAACAAAACAAATTGGTCGCGTTGGAACCCTAAGACTAAACCAATCCGAAAATCGGTATAATTAAATTTTTTTTCTCCTTTTCACTTCATTCAATCTTATTCAAAAATAAAACTAATCCATATTCAATAGGAATTTAACCATTCCAATGTCACTATCTTTTGCCATAATGATCCATAACCTCAAATTACTAGATTTCTCTTAATCATGCATATCTTAAATTCATCTTTAAAACTCTTGTTCTAATTTTCCTTTGCCATAAAAAAAATAATCACACAAATCTTATTCCCAAACAAGCCATACACAATTTAATGAAATTTCGGCAGCATAACGGCTGC
>JANPWT010000002.1:29084454-29096251 GCA_024678245.1 Erythroxylum densum | reverse complement strand
AGCATTGTAGAGTTTATTTTTTAATAAGATTAAACCCATCATGTGTGAGTGAGAGATAATGACTCATATACACCCATAAAGGGTATAATAGTCAATGCTCTTGAAATAACTACAAAAGGTAGTTATATGAAGAACGAAACGTTATATGTATAGACATCTAAGTGTATATTATCATTAGTGGTTCTTCTTCCATTAAGAGTACAAAAGATAACAAGAAGATCAATAAAAGTTCTTCAACAAACTACAACAAGGATGTAAATACGTGATTCTTTGTTTTATTTGCATATGAAGCGATACTATTTAACATAATCTATGTGATGATGCTCTATAGAATGTGCTATATCTAACATTTTATCATTTTATTATATAATGTTCTGAATAGATATATAAAATGAACTAATAATTCTAAGATGGCGAATATTCCCTCCAACCGGCGAGAACATGGCTACTCAACTTTGAGTTGGTTCTCCCATATTTGTGACAATTTTCCGTTTATGATGTAGCATAATGAAAAAGAAAAAAAGGGGTTCTCAAGAAAGCGAAGCGAAAGAAACGATACCTTCCATATGTTTAGCCACGAGGTTTGGTATACAAATGAATTGTGGATGCATTCCGGCCGACGGTGTCCCAGCACATTCGGTATTATCTAAACAAGTTGCCTATACTAAAGATAAAACGGGTCTTTGTCAGAAGACGTGGACTTCCTGATAGGATAATCACACGTTTATTGTATCTGGATTGATTACTGATTGTTTTGTTTAATGAATACCCGAAGCAATAAATTCACAAGTTGGTAGATGTCAGGATTGTTTTAAATACAGTTTGAGGATGTCTCGACAGCAAAAAGTGAAAAAGATGCCACCCGCTACACACCAACAATAACATAATATTGTAGAAGCAGGAACCTATCGTTGAGTATTTTATAATCGTATTAAGGGTGGTGAAACTTGAGAGTGGTTGGTTGGATTTAGGATCAAAGATATGATGATTTTGGGTATTGGGTAGGCCGGATATGATCTTATCTTTAGCATCAAAAGTACCATTATTTTTATTTTTCTTTTAAAACTTTTAACGCACAAATCTATGCTCTTGTTGACCCTTCGTCACTTGAATCTACCTGTAGGGGAATAAATAATTATATCCTCTTTTCTTTTACTGGCTTTGAAAGAATAGATTGATTGATCTAAAGTTAGGTAAAATAAGAAGAAATGAAAGGGGTTTGGACCTAGGAGAACTCTCTTGAAAGACGTTATAAAAGAGACAGCTTGACTAGAATTTTGCTCAAATTTCATCAGCTTATCATCTAGTTCTGTGGGGCAAACAATTATATATCTCAAAACAATTACAATCTCTTACTCCCTAGAGAGTCCTATTGTGAGCAAATTTCACATGATAAACATGGTAAACAAGTATCCGGACCGCTAATATCAAATCCCACATCATGCTTCTTTGAATAGCTAAGAACGAATGCGCTTCACATGTCTATCCTCTCCCAGTTCTAGAATAAACAAGTAGAAGGTTTGGCCATCTGTCGTCATTTCAATCCTTAAAAGATTGACTCATTCAAAATTATTGCGTCAATTAAATGACGATGTTGCCCCCAGTTTTGTCCTCATTTTCACTACATGACACACACACTCACAGGAATCTTGTCGAAGTTTTGCAAAATCATTGGCAGGACGCCGCGCCTTGTAGGGAAGAGGAGTATACTATTCTGTTTCTGGTGATAAAATTAGCAGAAAAGAAGTGACATTTATTAGGTAAGGGACAAGTAGGGGTGGGCCCGTCTTTTGGATAAACTCAACGTCGGAAATGGCACCACATTTCCACATCATTAGCATTCGATCACACCGCTTAGTGGTGGTCCCTCGCCATTCACGAGATCAGGATAGGGACACCACTTTTACGATTTTACCCTTTCCTTTTTCCTGCTTTTTTATTTTTAAATGGGACATAATTTTATTATTATATACTATGGATCTGGATCTGATGGAGCAAATTAGAAATTTGTGTAGGAAAATAAAATTTTCGAGTATATCCGTAATCGTCACTGCTTCAAAATTATTGAACCTGACTGACGTGGATCCTTGCTGTCTTGCCTATTCGCATCCAAAAACAACACCGTTTTAATGTGCATCTCCAACGATTGCTTGCCACGTAGACGTTCAAAATGGACCACTTGTAACGCGGCGGGTCTTTGTTTGCCTTATGCCTCCTGGGTCCCGCGTTTAGGTATATAAACCTCACCGCAAAGTTATTCCTAGGACAAGAGAAAAGTAACAACGGAAGCCATGCCTAGTGCAAGAATTAGAAACCCTTTTGATCAGAGAAAATTGATGTATAGTGGCGGCGGTTCCGACCACAATGACCAGATAGCGGCCAGTTTATCTGCCATGGTTTTTGGATTTCTCGAGGATGGCGAAGGGTCGTCTCCGGCCGACCTTAGTAATGAAGATTTTGACAGAAATGAGGAATTAGATGAAGAACTAGAGGAAGGGAAAGAGAACAATGAAGGTCTTGAAGAGCATAAGAACTTTTGGGAGAACCAACATCAACTTCTACAAGTGAGTGCCGGAAAACCAAAACTATTCTGAAACTTGTCTTGTTAGACAACCTTACTTATTTTGTTCTTTTGTGATCTGGTGTCTACAGGCTACGTTATGCAGGACAACTTCCTTGGAATCAAGAATTAGAAGTATCACCAAAGAAACTATCAAGGAATTACAAATGGCCGGAACAATTTGTGAGTGCGGGAGACCGGTTACAGATGGCTGCCGGAATTGTTTGATGAGAGAAGTTTCCGGCCGCCTTTCCAGTGCCGGTTATAATTGTGCCATTTGCAAGACGAAATGGAGAAGCTCACCTGATATCCCATCAGGTAATAAACAAAAGTACAAGTCCCACATCTTCTTGCAAAATTCTCAATTGTTTGGCCTAGTGAAAATAAACACATACATAAGATGTTTAATTTTAGCGTGGGTGATATTACAGTTGGAAAGTTTTTTTAAAATAGATTACAGCAACTGACATGGTGAACCATTTGTGTGTTCTATAACGTGCAGGGGAGCATACTTTTTTGGATTTAATAGATAATTCAAGCTCCAAAAAAGGAGAAGTGAGGATAATAATAGAGTTGCATTTCCAGGCAGAGTTCGAGATGGCTAAAGCAAGCCAAGAGTACAACAGATTAGTTCATAGATTGCCGGAAGTGTTCGTCGGAAAAGTGGAAAGATTAAACAACGTAATTAAAATATTGTGCTTAGCAGCTAAGAAGTGCATGAAAGAAAAGAAAATGCACTTGGGTCCATGGAGAAAGCAAAGGTACATGCAAGCAAAATGGCTGAGTTCGTGCGAGAGGACAGCGCCGATGCCGCCGTTGTCGGTGGGACACTCTGGCCGGTCACCGAAGCCCAGGGCGTCTATGTTAACGGTGGACTTGCGAGACATGTTGTCTAACATGCACTGCACAGCTGTTGCGGTCGTGTGATCTAATCAATAAAAATCTTGTTTAATGAAGGTCCTTAATATTCAAAAATAAATTTAGATATTTATGAAAGAAAGATCAACCACATATACCACAATCAAATGGTCGATGCTCGGAAATGAGATTATTGGAGGTGGTCATGCTCTAATGAGCTCGTTTTGAAAACTTTGCCGACTTAGTGCCAGATATTTCACCGAGTATTCATGAATCACCTATAAAGCTAGCACTTTGTTCTTTTCTTTTTTGGTAAAGGACCTGGAAAGCATTTGGGTGCAATTAATCTATAATATCCCAGTAATCAAATATCTTCGTCGCTATTTGAACCATTTATGTTATGCACTTAACTAGTGGTCTTTTGGTCATCAAGGTTAATATTTTATATTCAGTGAAAAGGATAAAGACAGAAGGGGAAAATAGAGATACAATATAAAATACAACAGTTCATCCCTATTATGTAAGACATACCTGGATCATATTCCCAATTAGGTATGAAAAAGCACTGACAATCCGTGTAGGTTTGAGTCGTCAGTGGATCCATTACTAAAGGGCTTTGCCTTTATATCTGTATCTTTATTAATTTCTTTCTATCTATATGACTATCTGAACTCTCAGATCTTTCCCTGCGTTTGTGTAAACTTTATAACTAGAAACGAATTTGATCCCCCACAAGTAACAAGGTTAGGCTTGAAGGTCTGAAAATCTTTGACAAGCAGGTCTATCCTCTCTGTTAAGATATATGTTATGATATCTTATAAATTAATTTTGAGTATTATTTGTAACTAAATATAATTGGATATATTTGGAAGTTTACCTTGGCTGGGACTCTTGAAGGTAAAATTAGATGAAGGGTAAAATCTTAGTGAAAATAAAATTTATTATTTAGGATAAATCGCCATATCTTAATAAAGATAATGTGCAAATTTTTTATGATTTTGTAGCTAATTTTGGAAGTCTATTTTGTTAATAATGGTAATCTAAGGTAGCTGAATTTGTGTAGATTTGATTGATTATTTTGTAGCTGCGTTTCTACTAGGTTTAACGTGATTTTCTAAACTGAATGTGTGTTGTTTTTGTGAGGAAAAACTAACAGAAAATTAACTAATTTGAGCAGTTGCATTTCTTTGTTTTTGTGTAAGCAATTACATTCTCTATTGAGCTATTCTTGGCAGTTGCATTTATGCACATGTGGGTGAATAACTGGACGGCTACTCCATCGTTTTTGTGAGGGAGAAACAACAATTATTTTTTTCAAGTGTGCAGCTATATTTTGTGATGTTTTGTGATGTTTCAGTGATGAAACATATATCTGATTGATGATTTGTGTTGTAACAACCCAAACCACCCGCCCACAGATATTGTCCACTTTGTTTTGCCCCTCAGATTAAACTTCTCACATTTTTGCTCTTCCTACTCTTGGAAAAATGTGTTGTGAGAGAGAGGTATCCATACCTTTATAAGGTATACTTCGTTCTCCTCTTTAACCAATGTGGGATCTCACACCTTAGACGAAATGTGTTGAAAAGTTTGAAAGAAAGTGGAATAGTATATATGTGTGTGTGTGTGTGTGTGTGTAGTGAGTACAATTCGGCCCTAAAGAGGAAAGTAATTGATGGTGTGATTCGTTAAAGTCCAATTACGATTAAATCGTAAATAACTTGAAATCTTAAGTTTGTTTTCATGTGGTTCTGCCGGATTCTGGTGGAACTGAACGTTGCTGTTTGGATCCATAAGTTGGCTGCTTTCTGTAGTGACTTCGACGCTGAGATCCCTGCAAAACAAAGAAAGCACGTCGGGGGTTGTGTCCCAATTAGCCCCTCCGACGCTCAAGTCAGTCTTTTGGTGAAGGTGAGATCGCTGTAAAACTGAGAGAGCTAGGTTTTTGATTACGTACCTTCAACATGATGAAATTATACCTTATATATGGGATGGACGCTAGGGTTAAGTCTTTACGTAGACTTCTACTTCTGCATGGCAGATTTTCTCCTGCTAATGGGCCATGAATGTGTGGATCGGGCCCGTGTTAACCAATGGGTGTGAGACCCATCTTTGAGAGATCGACCGATCGGCCCGTGGATTATTACAATTGGGTTCGGGCCCAATTCGACCGACCCGACCATCATGAAAAATCAAATGGAAAGAAAGTTAGCATGACCTATTCGGCCATATTATGATTTTAGTGGATGGGATGATGCTTAAAAAAATGTTTTAAATAAAATTTGGAGTTAGATTCTGAAATGAAAACCAACGGAATAACTTATGGTACTTATAACTGAATTGATAATTGTTTTATTTCCTGTAGTGGAAATAAATGATTAAATGACTTGTAAATTGTGTAGGTCAAAAAGAGACATTCAACACATGAGCGTACTTGGCAATAAATGACAAAACCGTGAGTGTATCTTTAAAGTGACTTTATGAAAGAAAATTGGTTTCTATTTTATCATGAAAAGTATGTTTATGAATAAGTTCATTAGTGTTGCTATTTGAATTTGAATCCTAATTTTTATAAGATTTATACATATGCTTTGAGATGGCATCGAATTGAAATTACATATGCACTGAATTGGCATGACAATGGAATTTGAACATGAACTAAATTGGTATAGAAATGTGGTGCACCTGTGTATTAATTGTTTAGCCTGTGGTATGTCGTTAGGTCTCCTTATACATATGATTATACCAATCAGAGTATGTCCTAACGTGCATAGCAGAGTTTGGGGGGAGTGTCTGTCACTAATGGTGGGTGGTGTCGTGTCTGTCAATATGTCTTGTGAGTCGCTCTCTACACGTATGGAGTATATATTGTGCTAACACTATTATGGGTAAGCGATGCAAAACCAGCTTTATAACCATTAATTTATATGTAGTGTCAGTACTGTTATGGGTAAGCTATATAGAACCAGCTTCATAACAATCGATATATAATGGTTAACCTAGTGCGGGTAAGCGATACAGAACTAGCTTCGTTACTAGAGGTTAGCCAGGCGATACAGAACTAGCCTTGTGGCCTTACACCTAACGGTACCAAATGGCTAAGAAAATTTTAAACGAGAAAGTTCATGAAACTATCGATTGCCATCTTTATTTATCTTACAAGAAAAGAGGAACTTGATTGTGTTTTACATGTGCATTGATTATATAAATTTGTTGTGTCAGAACATTGGTTATTGCTTGAAAAGAAAAGAAAATTATTTTTGTTCTTTATGGAAGTTAATGTTTGTATAAACGTTTTGAATAGAAGCTATAACACTCACTGAGTTCGTTTAACTCACCCTTTATTTTCTATTCTATTTTTAAATTTTAACCTCCCAAGTGCATACTTAGGGGTTTCAGTAGCTGGGACTCCTATTTAACGTATATAAGTTTCATTAAAATAATTAAACATGAAGTTAAATAAGTTGTTTGATAAATAATAAACTAAATTATGACTTATACCTTAATATTTCATTTTTACGTTACCTAATTTTACAATTTGGTTGTCCAATCAAATGATTCATGGTTTTAAGCAAAAGAATGTTAAGAGTAAAATTGAATTAAATGAAGATAAATTAACAATAATTGCAAATTATAACTTTATGAATGAATTCTATTTTCATATAATAAATTGTTAAAAGAAGATTTGTTGGAAAGAAAAATACATAACATACAATTATCGAATAAGTATAGACCAACGTAAAACACGAAATAAGTATTAAACAATATTTATGAGGTGTTTCAAATATAAAATATTCATTTACAAGGTGTTCAGATCAACTATTTTTAGCTTTAACACTTATTGTGATATGTTGTACTTATACTTTCCTCCATTTTATAAAAATTATAATTCTTGTGATATTTATGAATAAATTTGACAACTCCTTCTTTGTTAAGTGAAATAATAATAATAATAATAATGTTAGCTATCAAAGTTTTAAATTGCTATCCCAAATAAGTTATATAAGAGTGTTATTAAGGTTTCATAATATTATCTCGATAAATGAAATATTAGTGTGCTAGTATTAAAATTCGTTTCCAAAACTTTTGTTTAATGTAATTAGTGCAAAGTAATATAAGACAACTTTAAAAAAACAACAAACATGACAAATTTGTAATACAAAATGAAATAATTGTTAATTGGCCCCAAAGGCAACAATCACTACCTTGCTATAACTCTTACAAAAGACAGAAAAACTTATATCTAACATCATATATCATTATTTTAGTTTTTTTAAATAAGTTTATTCTTAATTTTAAATTAAAATTTATTTAAATTACCTTACCTTGGGTTAAGAGATGTTGTTAAATAAAGATGATTGTTTAGAATTTCGTAAGCTTTTATCATAGCCATTTTCTCTCCATGCATTTCCATGAGAGCTTTAAATCTTCCAATATGACATCTTTTGCTCAAATATACATCCTACAAAGATTGTTTTAAGATAATTTTTAAAAGTTTAGTGTCATCAACTGATTCCTTCTCTTCAAAATTAGATACGTATACATATTGCTTTTCCATTTATAATCCTTTTTCTTATTACAGATATGCATGCTATCCTCTCATTTTGGCAAAACACAATTTACTAATTCTTGAATTAAAAGTTCTTTCATCTTATATGGTTTGCTAGGTAGTTCGTTGTTTTCATCCATATTCTAAATGACTTCTACAACATTTGTTATAGCTTTTACCCAACAAGTTTCCTTACAAAATAACAGACAATAAAATATAATTATATTTATTTTAATATTTAAACGATAAAAATTTAATTAAAATAGTTAAACATGAAGTTAAATAAGTAGTTTGATAAATAAGAAACTAAAATATAATTTATACCTAAATATTGCATTTTTACGTCGCCTAATATTACATTTTTGTTGTCCAGTCAAATGATTCATTGTTTTAAACAAAATAATGTTAGGAGAGAAATTGAATTAAATAAAAAATAACAATATTGTAAATTGTAACTTTACGAATGAATTCTAATTTGAATTCATAAAATTTTTAAAGAAGAATTATTGGAAAAAATAAAATAACATACAATTATGGAATAATTACTGACCAATGTAAAAAAGGAAATAAGTATTATAATATTAATTATAAGTTGTTTTAAAAATAAAAATTTATTTATAAGGTGTTTAGATCAATAATTTTTAAGCTCAACACTTGTTTTGATATGTTGTACTTATACTTTCCTTCTTTTATAAATATTACTATTCTTATGATATTTATGATTAAATTTGACGACTCTTTCTTTGTTAAGTGAAAAATCATAATAATAATGTTAGTTGTTGAAGTTTTAAATTGCTATCACACATAAATTATATAAGAGTGTTGTTAAGAATTCATAATATTATCTCGATAAATGAAATATTAGTGTGCTAGTATTAAAATTTGTTTCCAAAACTTTTGTTTAATGTAATTAGTGAAAAGTAATATAGCAAAGCTTACAAAAATAAAACATCAAACATGACAAATTTGTAATAAAAATTGAAACGATTGCTAATTGGCTCAAAAGACAACAATCATTAACTTGTTATCTCTTACAGAAGACAGAAAAATTTATATCTAACATCATACATCATTATCTCAGTATTTTAAATATGTTTATTTTTAATTTTAAATTAATTTTTTAAAAATACTTTACCTTGGGATAAGAGTTGTTGTTAAATAAAGATGAATGTTTAGATTTTTGTAAGCTTTTATCATAGCCATTTTCTCTCCATGCTTTTCCATGAGAGCTTTTAATCTTCCAATATGGCCTCTTTTGCTCAAATCCATATCCCACTTTTAAACTGCTTGAAGTTCTCTATAATTATCATTCCCATTTACAGGACCTCTATAAATTTCATATCAAAAAATATTTCTTATAAAAACATTTTAAATAATTTTATAATAACTAATAAATTGTTAGATAATGCCTTTTTCACATTTTAAAAGCTTCTATATGCATCTTTAATCCTAACAAAGATTGTTTTAAGAAATTTTTTAAAAGTTCAATGTCATCAACTGGTTCCTTCTCTTCAAAATTAGATACATATGCATCTTGCTTTTCCTGTTATAACCCTTTTTCTCATTATGGATATGTATGTTATCCTCCCATTTTGGCAAAACACAATTTACAAATTCTTGAATTAAAAATTCTTTCTTCTTATATGGTTTCCTAGGTAGTTTGTTGTTTTCATCCATATTATATAAGGCATCTACTAAATTTGTTATAGCTTTTACCCAACAAGTTTCTTGAAAAAATAATAGAAAACCAAATAAAATTAGATTTATTTTAATATTTAAACGATAAAAAATTAATTAAAATAGTTAAACGTGAAGTTAAATAAGTAGTTTGGTAAATAAGAAACTAAAATTTGATTTATACCTAAATATTGCATTTTTAGATAGCCAAATATTACATTTTTTTATTGTCCAATCAAATGATTCATTGTTTTTAAAAAATAATTTTAAGAGATAAATTGAATTAAATAAAAATAAAATAACAATATTGTAAATTGTAACTTTACGAATGAATTCTAATTTGAATTCATAAAATTTTTAAAGAAAAATTGTTGGAAAGAAAAATAAAATAACGTACAATTATGGAATAATTGCTGACCAATGTAAAAATGAAAATAAGTATTATAATATTATTTATAAGGTGTCTTAAAAATAAAAAATTTATTTATGAGGTGCTTAGATCAACTATTTTTAAGCTTAACAATTGTTTTGATATATTGTACTTATACTTTCCTTCTTTTTATAAAAATTTATATTCTTATGATATTTATGATTAAATTTGACAACTCTTTCTTTGTTAAGTGAAAAAATTACAATAATAATGTTAGCTGTCAAAGTTTTAAATTGCTATCACACGTAAGTTATATAAGAGTGTTATTAAGATTTCTTAATATTATCTCGATAAATGAAATATTAGTGTGCTAGTATTAAAATTTGTTTTTCAAAACTTTAGTTTAATGTAATTAGTGAAATGTAATATAAGACAACTTGCAAAAATAAAACATCAAACATGACAAATTTGCAATAAAAATTAAAATAATTGTTGATTGGATCCAAAGGCAACAATCATTAACTTGCTATAACTCTTACAGAAGATAGAAAAACTTATAACTAACATCATACATCATTGTTTTAGTATTTAAAATAAGTTTATTGCTAATTTTAAATTAAAATTATTCAAAATACCTTACCTCGAGATAAGAGATGATATTAAATAACGATGAATTTTTAGATTTTTGCAAGCTTTTAGCATAGCCATTTTCTCTCCATACTTTTTCATGAGAGTTTTTAATCTTCCAATATGACCTCTTTTGCTAAAATCCATATCCTACTTTTAAACTGATTGAAGTCCTTTATAAGTATCCTTTTCATTTAAACGACCTCTGCAAATTTCGTATAAGGAAATATTTCCTATAAAAACATTTTAAATAATTTTATAATAAATAATAAATAGCTAGATAATGCCTTTTTCACCTTTTAAAAGCTTCTGTATGCATCTTTAATCCTTAAAACGATTGTTTTAAGACAATTTTTTGAAGTTCAGTGTCATCAATTGGTTCCTTCTCTTCAAAATTAGATACATATACATCTTGCTTTTCCATTTATAAGCCCTTGTCTTATTATGAATATGCATGCTATCCTTCCATTTTGGCATAACACAATTTGCTAATTCTTGAATTAAAAATTCTTTCTTCTTATACGATTTGCCAGGTAGTTTGTTGTTTTCATCAATATTATATATGGCTTCTACTAATTTGTTGTAGCTTTTACCCAATAAGTTTCTTGACAAAATAATAGACAATAAAATAAAATAAGAATTATTTTAATATTTAAACCATAAAAACCTAATTAAAATAGTTAAACATGAAGTTAAATAAGTAGTGTGATAAATAAGAAACTAAAATATGATTTATACCTAAATACTGCATTTTTACATCACCTAAGTTGCGTCATCAATTTAGATTTAGGATAGGCGATGGTATGTCTACTCTTTTCTGGCAGGACCCTTAGCACCTGCGAGGTATTCTGCAGTCTTTGTCCACACCATGGGAGATTAATGGCTCGGAGCTCCCGCTCACAGCACATGTTTCTGATGTGATCAATAATGATACCTGGAGCTGGAGTGAGGTATCCTTGGACCTTCTCAGTCATTTGTCCCCCCCAGCTTATTCCCCTGATAGCTCCTCTCCAGATAGTCTGGAATGGTTAGCCAGTTCATCCAAATGTTATACCAATGAGTCAGCTTACAATTTATTACGTCCTCCATCTCCTGTAGTTCCTTGGTATAAACTGGTCTGGTCCAAATACAATATTCCCCGCTGCTCCTTTACTTT
>JANPWT010000002.1:29031863-29048774 GCA_024678245.1 Erythroxylum densum | reverse complement strand
CATTAAATAGAAGAATAAAACAACGAATACTTTTTGGGATATTAGAGCAGTCACGCATATATATTTATGCATAGTTGCATACACTATACGGATATAATGTGCCATAAAACACTTACCAAAAGGAACCAGGATTTTCTGTTTAAGATTATTTTGTCTCATCATGTCCATTGAATCTCAGTCATTTATTTATGTGAGTTCTGTGTCTATTTATTAAATCCCGTGTAGGTTCCGCATAAATGAATAGTGAAATTCAAATGAACATAATAAGATAGAGTAATCTATTAAAGCAAACAACTTGTGTCTATAAACAGATCAACCATATTAGATTGTTTTGAGTTAGGATATTAGATATATATATTGTACGTATTGAAAAATAATGCCGCGTGAATAAGATTCTTTCACTAAAAAACCATTACAAGTTGGCATTGCATAGGATGTTTTTAGGGTCAATATGTTGGTCTAACCACTGGCATATGTACACTCGCTTTCTCCCTTCAGTTTTGTTGTTTTGTTAATTTTTAGGAACAAAAGCTGAGATTCCCATGTTCAAGTTTCCAAAAATATGACAGAATGGAGAAGAGATGCTAATCACATCTGTATGTACTTGATCAGGAACAAGCCAGAAGCAGGAAAAAGATTAGCATTATCTCTAAAAGACACACGCCTTTTCTTCCCTGTCCCACACCATGTGGTATGATCATGTTCTGTGCCTCCGCTTCATCCCTTTCCTTTGGTTAAATCTGGCATAGATTTCCTTTCTTATTGCAGGTTTTTATCTCTGTAAGATATCTCAAAAATCCTAAGAAAGCTACTTATTTGGCGTAAAAAGGAGCTGAAAGAATTAAATAAAATGAAGTGAAAGGAAAGATGGCTTTTTTATAGTCTTTGATGGAAAAGGACTAGATTGTACAACATGACGGGTTAGGTAAACGTTGATTGTTACCCATTTTGTTGTTGATTGTATGAAACACCTTTCCATCTCAAAGAGTAGAATTATGAATGTTCTTGTCTAAAATTGTAGCCAATTTAGCAAGACTTCTTGTCCTGCATTAGCTAGCAAGCTTTAGACATTATGGCGAAAGGATTGAGCCTTAAAAGTTTCCAACATAAGGATGTCAATTGAGCCCCCGAACCATCGACGTGCAGCAAATAACCCCAGGAAATTATACTTATTACAACTGTTTGTCTTTAGAAATGGAAAAAGGCAATCAAGAACAACCAAAAACCATATTCTCTTGAAACCATAAACAATGAGATTCACTTATACCACTGACCTGCTCTTCACTTCTAGTTCAAAGTGTAGGAGCCAGAAGTATGTACATCTGGTGTGCGTAAAATCCCAAAGCCAGACACAGAAAAACAGACTGTGACAACCACGAAAGCAATGGCTACCTGTCATTTTGTGCTCCAAAGCATGTGCCCTTGAATTATAACTTCAAGACTCGGTCCCTCCATCCAATCCAAACCTACCATCAATCTTTCTTTTTTGTAATCCAGGCAATCTCTTTATTCTCCTATTCCTAGAGTATGATTTTTGTGGCAAATGCAAAGCCAGTCTATCCAAGTAAAGAAGAGAAACGACTTCAATCCGTAAACGAATATGCAATTTAGATGGGAAGTGAACCCTGATTTGATTCAACATATCATGAGTCACTTCTTCTTGTTCTTATCCTTGCCATTGGAGAAGATTGACCCTAAACCGAACAGATTCCCCGAAGGAACGTTTAAGACAGGGTTAACACGAACACCACTGCCATAAGCACCGTAGTTTTTCTTCAATGGGGGCTTCTGATGACTTGTGGAAGCCGTTGATTGCAATGACTTCATGAATGGTTGCTTATGCTGCTTATGGTTCATGCTTTGGTTATCCTTAGACAATGGAGCTCTCTTCATACTAGGAGCAGAGCCAGTAGAATTGCTTCGAGATAAGAGTGGCAAAGGACATAAACTCCTGCCGTAACTACTGCCACAATTCAAGCTACTACTTCTCTTGAATCTCCAAAATGACCTGGAGCTACCTTGCTTTTCTTCTGGTTCATCCATTGTGGTAGTCTTGCTGGTCTCTTTCAACATCTCTCTCTTTGAACCCTCGTTACTAGTGGAAACATCATCATGAAGGCCCCGTTGTGGAAGCGTAGATGATGGATCCATTAGTCTTGCCGAACCTGTCTTTTTCTTGACTTCAGTGGGCAGAATCTTTCCGTCCGAGAAAAGCTCGTCAGCTGATGAAGAATCTTGATCGAAACTCTTGCGTACACAGAAGTCAAATTCAATGCTACCAGACGAGTTGGAACGAAGAGGGTGCGGTTCTACGGGAACAACATCGGATAGGCAAAGGTCATGAGAGAACGAGATCCTTGGACTGATCCCAGAATTATCTGAGCAAAGTTCAACTGCCATTTTCCTGGAAACTTTTCAAGAAACCAAAAAAATTGTACGAACAGACTAAAAGAGTGCTTGGCTATAAGGATCAGAAAGGTATATATGCTAGCTGTATAGGTTTTGTTGTAGAGGAACTAATAGGGTTGGAACCTGAGAAAATCTACATGTAATGTGCTTAATGGAATACCAAAGAAAACCTTTGAAAAGTTTGGAAACTAATAGCAAAAGAAATATTGAGAGCAATCTTAGCCTTTGTCTATCGAGAGACCGAGTCTGCAACGGAAGTTGTGGTTTCCAAAGATGGAGACGTGAGGAGAGGTCTTAGCACCAAGAATCCGGAACTGGGTAGGGTTAGTTATAGGACAAAAATAGTGAGAGTTCCTACGTACCATGAAACAGGCAGGCATGTTTCCCTTGACAATATCCAAGGAGGTTATAGGTAGATATGTTCTCTCAAATAAGTAGCCCCCTGCACACATTCACCAATAATGTTAGAAGATCAAAAGAAAAAAGAAAGGATCTATAATGCAAATTAAACTGTACAATGATGTTAGAAAGGATCTATAATGCTAGTTAAACTGTACAATGATGTTAAGGGATGGAAAATGATTGTCTAAAAGTTATGAATCATTAGGTTAAAAGATTCTGAATGTGTTTCACATTCAAGCCATATGATGTTACTTCATTGAAAACAAATCCACCCCAAATATTGGAACTTTTAAAAAATAAAAAATAAATTTAGACGAGAAGCAAAAATTAGGTCGGTCGGTCAAGAAAGGCAACCAAAAATTATCATCTTGGTCTAAAAAGCATCAAAAGGAGTTCCATTAGAAAGTGTTAAGAATGCTTCATACAACCCCAAAATGTCATAGATGATAGATTTTAATCTGCTTTGAGCGTAATTTATTATAGTCTGAAGAGTGAAGATAGTGTTAATTGCTGTCTTTTAGATGTCACGGCTTAACCACCTTGATTGGTTTGAGCAAAAGGAAAAAAGAAAAGTGAGCGTTACATTTGACAGATGAGTCCAAGTGAATGCAGGCCCAGGACAAGGAGCACAGTGTCAGATAAACCCTAAAGTCAAAAAGAGAAATCCTGACAATTGTTAAATTAGTGGCCATTATATGCCCTTTGTCTTCTCAATTTAAAGCCGAAAAGCATGCCAAAATAAACCTCCAATAACCAAAGCCACTATGCTCTCAAGGTTGTGGCTTGATGGTTGAGAATGAGGCTTAATTTTAGTTAGATTTTAGGTTTGATTCTATATTAGTCCTTTTTGTAAGAGCCTGGAGTAGCCAGAGTTTTACCTATATATGAAGAACTAGTTGAGCCATCAATGATGAGGTGCGCCAACTTGATCCGCCTGTGAGGTGGTGCACCAATTGAACCCTCAGAAAGATGTGCCCTCTTAACCTATCTACAGGGTTTCCTCAAATTAAAAAAAAAAAACCAAAGCGATTCCATATCCCTTATCTTAGTATTTGACTTGTTTGGAAAAAAAGAAATTTATGCATTGTTTCTCTAATTATAAGTAGCACCTTTATCTCTAATTGCATTCTAATATATAGTTTTATATTATTAATGATTGTGTTAATTTTTAAAGTTCCTCGAATTAATAGATTTTCTCATTTTAAATTTCTCTGTTTCTACATTTTGCATTAATTAATTTTGACTCGCATATTGCGTCAACTTTCAATCTTGGAGGTGCCATGCGATTGTCACTTATTACAAGCATATCTAGTAAGTTCGACAATTTCAATTGGAAAGTTAAAATCAATTATAGGCTTCGAGTTGGAGGGGAAGTTTGTAATCTTCACCAACCCTTTTGCAGTCCCGTCCTCTTCTCGAGGCTCACAATAATTGATGGTCGGCAAAAGCTTTCTTTTCAGTTTTAGGTTATGGTCTGATGGTCCAGAAAAATAATAGAAGGCCACAACACAAGGTTTACAGGTCAATCTCTTTCCGGCCTAAAATTTTGTACGTCTTTGTATCCATGGCCACTTCCCATGTGCGAAGACGATAAAAAAGGAATCAATCAGACACATTTAGGAATCCTCTGGGGCTGCTCTTTCATTACAATTCAACGTGGACTCTTTGGCACCTAAATAATTGGAGAATTTGATTAAATACTAAAACGAGTCGTTTTTTTTAATACAAAATTCGATCTCATGGGGTAATAATTGATGGAAAAAGCTCCATGTTGTGTGTATTTTGCAGTTTCTCATAGACATCACATATGCATTTGCTCTTTAGTGGATTGATTTGTCCTCAAATTAACAACAAAAGGAAATGGAAAAGAGACAAGCGCTATTCGGTGGATGTCAGCTTGGCACAAATTAAAGGATAATCCCTCTTTTCTTTTCTTTTTTTCTACTTCCCCACAATTATCTATGTACGTGTGACTTTTATGAAAAAGGGCAAAAGAAAAATCAGAACAAGGGAATGGGTTGATTCTTGCTATTCGTATTGCCGTATGATATAGTAATATTGCACCACCCTACAGGCGAATCAAGCGGATGCACCTCATCATTGAAGACCCAACTAGTTTTCTATCTACAGGTAAAAACTTCGGCTGCCTCAAGTTTTTACAAGAAGAGCTAGCATGGAATCGAACCTGGAACCCAACTAAAGTCAAGATCCACTCTCAACCATCGAGCCACACCCCTTAAGGGCTAGTAGTTGCTTATTACTTGACAATAGTGTAGTTGCCTTCTATTTTGCATAACGTAGGTTTATACCTAAAACTATTCGGAGACATCTACCATTTGGGCTTTCGTTTTCAGAAAGTATACGGTCCATAACTTCTTAGGATGATCATTGCTACAAGTACGAAAACATAAGGCGCCACACAAATGTTCACATCTTTTAGAGGCCTCATAGGTCAAGACGTACCTACTACCTACGGGTTTTCTTTCTAAAGGAAGAAGCATGAAGGTCACTGCGTATTCATCCCGAGCCAAGTATCGGCAAAAGATTTTACACGAGGCTTGCAAATCTTCAAAATAGTCTTTTTTCCTTAAAGTCATTTAGCCCGTCTTAGTCATATGGCATCTATTTATTTATTTTTAATGAAACTTGAATCTAAGCTCGATTCTAATTAAATATTTGAGTTTGAATACCAAATTAATTAATTTCTACTCAAATTAAATAAAATTAAGTCAAATTAAACTTGGTCGGGTCAGTCGTGCTAGGCCTGCACCCGGTCATAACGACCCGTGAGCCGATCGGTCCACTCTTCGAATATCAGTCTTATTCCTATGCCAAGCCCAGGTCCAGTCCACGATCTCCTTGGCTCATTCGCAGGTGAGAGTCTCCCATGCATACGTGAAGACTTAAACCTAGTTATTGCTCCATATATAAGGTATAATTCTACCATAACAGAGGTACGCAATCATAACCTAGTTTTCTCTGCATACAGCAATCTCACCTTCACCAAAAAGACTGACTTGAGCGTCGGAGGGGTTAATCGGGACACAACCCCCGACGTGCCTTCTTTGTTTTGCAGGGACCTTCACGTCAAAGTTACTACAGAAAGCAGCCAACTTCATGGATCCAAACGGCAACGTTCAGTTCTACCAGATACCTTGAGGAATGACTGGAGTTGCACCCTTAATTGTTTAATGTCTAACTTTCATTCTTACTTTAATCCATATAGAAAATTCATCAAGCTAGTCGGATTGACCATGAAGGAGAATATCATGGCAAACATGATATTTCAGGACTTTAAAAGATCCATTTGCTAGATATTTAGAATCAGTTAGAATAGTGACATAATTCACTATGGCGAGTAGTTCTGAACAAAATGGTATATTGTCGAAAGGCATAACTGTACCCTAAAGAACTTGAAGAAGTCAATGTAGAATAAGACTAATTTACCTAATTATCTAAAAGCTTAAAAATCCAACCTTACACATATTCGTGTATAGGGCTACCCCACTAAGGTAGTATAATCCTTGTAAAGAAAAATTACATGCTCGGTCTGTTCATTGCTATTTAGTAAAATATCTCAACCATTTTAAGGCTACAGATTTTACTATAGAGAAGGAGGAACCAGAATAGTAGAATAACAAACAGCTAAGTTTCTGGAATACAATATTTATGATGATGGTGGGTCCTTTAACCCTTCGAATGATAGCAGGGCGATACTACAATTATAATGTAACCATTATTCATACAGTTAAATCCGGTGGATCTAGATCTCCATACCAAGCCTGTATAGGAACAAGAACCCATACCTGTAGACACAGAGGTTCCTAGGAGTACAAGATTTAATACAGTTAAGTAAATTCACTAGAATGAGATGACATGCCATCCCATCTGATATCATAGTCTATCAGGTGTACAAGACTATGATACTAGACATGTTACGAATCCAGTTAATTTTACAGAAGTTATTTTTGGAACCAATGTGGATGTGTGGTGGGATGCGATGAATAATGAGATGCGAGCCATAAAGTATAGTAGGATCTGGAAGCTAGTTGATTTGTAATGGAACTGCAAACCCCTCAATTGTAAATGAAGTTTTTTTGACCTAAAGGATTTCAGGATAAAGTTCAGCAGTTTATGGGCTTGCTCAGTTGCCTAATGGTTCACTTAGAGAAAATGGTTGACTTTATGTTACCTTTTTTTTTCGTATTCTTGAGGATACATTTTAAGTGATTAAGGCAATTGTAGCTCATGATGATATAGAGTTACATTAGATGGCTGTCAAAACTGTTTTCCTAAATAAAGAGCTTTATAAAGAGGTCTATATGGCACAACTTAAAAGATTTCAAGATCCAAATAGAACTGACATAGTTTGCGAGTTATGCAAACCAATAAATAGTTTATATCAAACCTCTTAAAAGTGATACCTTACATTTGATGAGGTTGTGACTTCTTTCGGCTTCATGGAAAATAATGTTAAAAAGATGGTTGTACTATAAGGTCAAAGGGAGCGAAGTTGTCTTCCTATTACTGCATATAGATGATATATTGCTCACGTCAAATTACTTGACCATGTTGTATGAGGTTAAGCAACTTTGATAAGAAGGACCTTGGTGTAGCATCTTCTGTCCTAAGCATTCAGGTTCACCGGGACATATCTCAACACTCATTAGATCTCTCATAGAGTATATACATCGAGAATGTGTTATAAAGGTTTAATACGGTTAGTAGTAAAATTGTTGTAGCACCTGTCTCTCATAGTAAGAGATAATCTTTAATACAGTATCCAAAGAATAATGTAAAGAGAGAGGTTATAAGGAATGTTCTGTATTCTATTACGGTTGATAGTTTGAAGTATGCGCGGTTATGTACTAGTTAGGACATGGCATTCACTGTTTGATTATTTGGTCAATATCTGGTTAATCCAGTTTTAGACTACTGGAATGCAGTTTAGCGAGCGTTGAGATATTAAAGGGAATTCAGGATTATATGTTGATAGATAGTATAATCAACAGACTAAACCTCATAGGGAATTCATATTCAGATTCAAGCTATATGTCCGAATAATCAAAATTCCTTTTAAGGTTATAGTTTTAAGTTTGCAGATGGTACAATGTCCTAGAAGTGTGTCAAGTAGACATAAATAACTTCCTCAACTATACATACAGAGTGCATGCTATGGGCCTACTTCACAGACGATTTAGCTCAAAAACTTGATTTTTGAGTTGTCTATGGTTGATTCAGTGGCTAGACCCATTTGGCTGTATTGTGGTAATCTTCTTGTCATGTTGTTTAATAACAACAAAATATCACAGGGTCTTCGCATTTATAGGTCAATTATTTAGCCTAAAAGTGTTGATATAAAAGGTGATATTAAGGTTTAGAGCATTTAAAGACTGAGGAAAAGTTAGTCGATCCTTTAACTAAAGACTACGCCCACTTGCGTTTGTGACACAAGTATATAGTATAGGTGTTTTGACATCCTTAGGCATTGTTAATTAGTGGATCGTTATATTTGCACAATGTACATTTGTACATTTTGATATATTATGATAGTATGATGGTTCATCGATAAAGATGATCATCGTTTATCCTCAGTAATATGTGTTATCATATATTGTCATAATACGTATGAAAGTCTTAAGATTTGTGTCGATTTTAAGCATTTAAAGGTTATTAGGCATATATACTGATTGATCTTTTGCCTATGTCATTTAGGCGTATACAGTTTTAGTATGGATATGCATGAATTTGACATGACATAAGGGGGATATAAGTTTTTAATCTCATAAAGGTTCTCTAATGTAGTTTAGCATTCAGTTGGAGAACATAAAGATTTTCTCTAATGTTGTTCAGCATTTGGTGGGAGCAAACAAGTGTTCTCTAACGTTGTTTAGCATTCGATGAGAGAAAACAATATTTCTGTAATACATTTTAGCATAATGTCGGAGCAATCGAAACCACAAACAAAGATGATATAATTTAGATAATAAAAGTATCATCCTAGTTTACCACACTCAATTATCCCATTCATATTAGTGAGGTATTTAGATATACGTGATTGTATTGGATCTGTACCACAAATGACACATTTATTTGATACTTTTCGGTATCGAAAACCTTACAAGACATAATGATGGACTTTTATTATCTTTGGATTAAATGTTTTATTTTTAAATCTTAATAAACTAATTCAATAGCGTGGCTTAACTAAGTTTTTAAAATTATTTTAAACTAGAGTCAAAACTATAATTAATGCTTGTTCAAAGGGGAGAATGTTGGACAATTTTGTCCTTTCCTATAAATTTGAACAACTATTAATTGAATTTTTTGGTTTTTAAGTAAATTATTAGTTAAGTTACGTAACTTGATATAAATAAAGATAATAAAGTGGCTCAATAAATGATCTAAATTAATGAGTCAAAGTTTATGTAAAAATTGAATCCTAATTAGTGTGGACCAATCTCATATCAACCTTATGATGAGGAATCCCGATATAGAAGCTATATATAGGTTAAAGTCTCCTGCAGTTGCTCATAATAATCGTAAGCATAAGGAATCTATAACCTATTAAGAGAGTTTACGTATTGAAAAAACTATAGAAAGACCTAAACCACGCATCGGTAAACACTTTTCATAAAAAGTCCCAAGAGATTCATGATTATTTGGAGTTCGGAATCGGCATCATAATCATAAATAGAACCAAAATCAGATATTCCGCATTATCTTCGTTTTTTAAATTCTTTCATGTTGATTCTGAGTACATAATAAGGTTTGTGTTACGTATTTCAAATATTTCTTTTATTCCAAGTTTAATAGGCTTATAAGGACTTATCATATGCGTTAGCAAATAATTTTATATTAAGTTTGTCTAATTATTTCAAATTTGTGACAATATGGTTGGCTTATAAAAAGATACTCGGGTGACTTAAAAGTTTCATGCAGGACACCTTTGTAGACTTGAGTACTAAAAGCTTTAGTCTCGATCCAAGGTTTAAAAAGAAAATGATACACTCTTAATGAGTATGCAAATTGGGTCTCAGTGTATTCAATATGGCCCATTTACCTTTTTCACGTTTAGGAGCTCTACGAAGCTTAACTATCTAAAGAGGATAAGTTTAACCAAGAGTCTCAATTAAAAACTAAGCTAGCTACTAATAAAACAAGGATAGTTAGAGTCCAACTACACTTTTTAAATGATTGTTGATAAAAGGAAGACATCCAAGGTAAGTGCTTATGACTAATATTATTAAACTCAACTAAAAATTTAATTACACACTAGCACCCCTTAACTTTACTGAACGTTAGAATGTATTTATCAAGAGTACCTCTGATCTTTGAGTAATTTTTTTTTACAGGTATGTAAATTTGAGATTAGTCCAATATGGATATGGTGTCCCTCCACGTACAGGCTCATATACATGGACTATTTTATATCAGGCCTTGAGGGGCAGTAACGGCGAAAGGTTGAATTTATGAAAAGCAACCTATCCCATTCAACCACTTTCCGTTCCATAAACGAATTTGTACCTGATATGATATTGTATTATTCTTCAGTTTTTACCATTTGACCAATTCACAATATAAAAATAGTAATTGATGAGGCACATGATTTCAATAACAGAATATGTTTCGTGGATAAGAATATTATGGAAGAACTAGTTTGTTGGATGACTGCTACAGCCACCCGACACATACAAAAATTCCAAAAGAACCATTCAAATCCCACCCTATGTCAGGAATAATGCTTCAAAGATCCTACAGATACCTTGCGGAATGACTGGAGTTGTTAAAAATTAAATAAAAAACCCGACCCGACCCGACCCAGCCCAACCACCCATAAACAGAAGAAGCACGGAAAAAAGCATCCGTGCGAACCGTACCAAACCAAACCCACGGTGGTTCTTGTAATGTGACACTCATTCTCTCCGAAAGTGACACTTGGAATCCTCCTACTTTTATTGCACCTTGCTAAAATATCAAACTGAATAAGAAAACCTTCGTAACCATAACACAAACATCTGCTTCCGCCTTCCGCCCTCCCTCCCGTGGGCCCTCCCATCCCCACGCCTCCAATCATCATCTCCGGCACCGAGGTCCCACGCGCCTCCCGGGATATCGGGTCCACGGGAATCCACGACGACCTACATCCGTTTCCGTTACGTATGTTTTGTTTTCTTTTTTGAAATCTTCAAGTCCACTATCTACAGGAATTTTCCATCTCCCCATAAACCGTAAACATCCTCTCTTGATCTCTCTGTTTGTTGAGGTCCTTCAATAACACAACTTTTTTAATGGGTTGATTTAACCGTGCCTTTAAAGCTACGTGCTTGCCCTTCAATTTGCGAGTACCGCTTTAGATTTGCCTTTTTATTCATCTCTTTTCTTCAGTCTTGTTTGTGGTTTATGATTGTGTTGACATAATGATTAGCTTCTCTCCCAGTGTTTAATTTGAAGGTGGTGATGGGTATTTACTTTTCTTAAAAAAAATAATTGAGTATGCTTTTCCTTTTTCCTTCTTTTCAATGTCAGTTTTTTAATCATTATTTGTTTATTGGTGACTTGGTGGGCTTCACCTACATGGGATTTTCCAGGTTCATACGGAAGGTGCCATTTTGACTTTGAAGGCAAAAAGACTAGAGGGGAAGCTCATCAAGGGTTAGTAGTTGATTGATTATAGAAGTTTAGCTTTGATAGAATCCTTTTGCTGATGGTATAGTTTGGATTTCATGGGATTTTATTTCAGATAGAGATGCCAGTAATTTCTGCCATGGTCTTTTTCTTGATTTCTCTTCATGGCTTTGACTGGTCTTCCCATTCTGCTGGGTTTAAAGTTTGAATCTTCGTCGTTTCTTTGTTAATGGGTTTTAAGCAAATCGGTCTTTTGAGCTCTACAAGTTAGTTGCTGGCTCTCAATCCTTCTTCTTCTGCTCTGCTGGAGAAGAAGGAGATAAAGATTTTGGAATATAGTTGATATCTTTATTAGGGTTTCAAGGATCAGATTTGTTGGCAAAGAAGAAAAGGCTATACATGGGAGAAGAGGCTACGTCTTGGGTAAGGAGAACGAAGTTCTCCCATACAGTTTGTCATCGTTTGGACACTTCAAAATTGGCCTCTTTTCCTTTGAGCGTTCAGTCTCAGGGAGTTTCAGGATTTAAATCAAGGTACTCTTCAGAATCAATAGCTTCCAATCAGAAATCATCAGTTCATACTAATTCTCAGATTGAGCGAAATCCCGTTACCAACAAACAGAGATCTTTGTCGCCGCTACCTCAAACAGTTCTTTCTGATACTTTTAAGGAGGCAAAATCTGATAGGATGAGATTCTCAACACCGCATCCTCGCAGAAAAAATCATGACAAGGGATTTGGAAAGTTTTTCCACAAGGAATCCCAAGAAACTGTTTCAGGCAAATCTTCTTCAAATACAAGCCCACTTAGGCACTTGGCCTCGATGAAGGGTCACGAAAAATCTAGGAGCAAGAAGGATTTTTCATGGGCAAAGTATTTTGACCACGGTGGAGTAAAAATTAATGCTGTAGAAACAGCTGATGAATGGACTGTTGATATGTCTAAGCTGTTTCTTGGGCTTAGGTTTGCTCATGGAGCGCATAGTAGGCTGTACCATGGAGTTTACAAGGATGAACCTGTTGCGGTGAAACTTATCAGAGTACCAGATGATGACGTAAATGGAACCTTAGCTGCTCGATTAGAGAAACAATTCAATCGAGAAGTTACGCTTTTATCTCGATTGCATCATCCAAATGTCATAAAGGTTAACAAATTATTTTCTTTTTTTCCTGAATAATATAATAAGTTCTTGCATTCCATAGTCCCATATAGATTTTTTTATTGTTTCCCTTGTGATCTGGAATTTAGTTTCTTATGGTTGATTACTAGGTTTCCTTTAGCTGTTGATTTGAAACATGTATGTAAATACTTACTTGTGACTAGAAGTTTGCGACTAGAAGTTTGCAACTATCATTGTTGAATAAGTTTTGAGTTTACTGTCTTCACTAACGCTTTGTGGAATATTATACTTTAATTAATGAAACAGTTTGTAGCTGCATGCAAAAACTTGCCAGTTTATTGCGTCATAACAGAATATTTATCCGAAGGTTCGTTGAGGGCGTACTTGCACAAACTTGAGGATAAGTCTCTCCCCTTAAAGAAACTTATTGCTGTTGCACTGGACATTGCTCGTGGAATGGAATACATTCACTCTCAGGGTGTCATTCATCGGGATCTCAAACCAGAAAACGTTCTCATTGATGAAGATTTTCACCTGAAAATTGCAGACTTTGGTATTGCTTGTGAAGAGGCATCTTGTGATTTGCTAGCCGATGACCCTGGTACATATAGATGGATGGCACCTGAGATGATTAAAAAGAAATCTTATGGGCGAAAGGTCGATGTGTATAGTTTTGGTCTCATCTTATGGGAGATGGTTGCTGGAGCAATTCCTTATGAGGATATGAACCCCATCCAAGCTGCTTTTGCAGTAGTGAATAAGGTATAGCTCTTATCATTCCCCATTTACCATCATCCATATGCATTCATCCCTGCACCCTGCCCTCAAGACGATCACTTGACATTTTAGAAGGGGCTTTATGTTCTAGAAAAGAAGTGCTGTAAAATATCTGCAACTCTCCTTTGATTACTGTCCATTTTCATTGCAAATCAATCTTTGGCATTTATAAATTACTTTTCTTCCAAATGGTTTCTGATATCAGAAAATTTCAAATGCTCCAGAATTTGAGACCTGTTATTCCTGCGGACTGTCCTGCTGCCATGAGAAATTTGATTGAGCGATGTTGGTCGTTGCAACCAGAGAAGAGACCTGAGTTTTGGCAGATTGTGAAGGTGTTGGAGCAATTTGAATCTGCCATTGTTCATGATGGCACTCTGAATCTGGTGCAAAACCTAACTTGTGTAGATCCAAAGAAAGGACGTCTTAATTGGATCCATAAGCTTAGCCCTGCACATTCCAGTAGCTTGCCCACGCTTAAACCTAAGCTCCCATGAACTCCCCTTTGGTCCTTGCTTTTGTAGTAGAGTCGTAGACTGGGTCACTTGTAATTAAAAATGGTTTGTTTTCTGAGCCTCCTTTTTGTGTGCAGTCCTCAATGTTGCATTCAATAAATTGATAGGCATCCATTGAGGTAAGGTGTTACCCCATCACAGATATACATGTACAAAAGAAACAATGATCACAGTTTAGGGTCTTAATTTGTTTTAAGCATGGGAGGAGAAAGCATAGCTTGTTTTAAAAGGCTATGAATTTGTGGTGGCTCTCTTTTGATTATACTTTACCTATAAATCATCGATGGTGAACCATTTGTGACTGCCCATTTTGTTTAATATGGTGCTGCATTGGTTTTTACTTGCCCCTGCCAATTTTAGAGGAAGTTAATATGCTTTTGTGCTGCATATTTAGCGGATAACCTATCTGGTGAAGTTCTTCTGTCGGGGGAAAACCGTTTAGTCAATTCATTTATGTGGTCTATTATCAAATTTTGTCAAGAGTATTGCTCGACTTTCTACTGAAAGGACACTTATGTTGCGTAAGAGCGTTTAATTTTGCATTCTATTTCATCTCTGCTTTTTCCAGATTTTTCACTTTGCTTTTCATGGCATTCATCGATCATGTGCTATGCTTATTGTCAACCATGATATGCATCTTCAGCAATTCTTTATATAACATCATTTCCTAATGTCCTATGCTTATCTGTTCCCTGGCAAGCTAATGATTTTCCATCCTTTGTTAACTCTCCAACCTTTTAGTATGGTGTCCATTTCTAGTTGGTTTTCTGTCCCTTGTAAGAAACTCCATCGTGTGTGGCTAGCATGCTTCCTTAAATGAGCCATTTACACAAGTTGGTGCACATGGTTAGTTTACAAACAATGGTTGCCTTATTCACAAAGGAAAAAGATTATGAAAAGGATGGTCAAGTTGTTTCTCCCTTGGTCTCTATGCTAGCAAGTGTAGTAAACTTTCAGGAAACAAGTGGGATGTTTTAATAGCCTTTTTAGCCAAGAGAAGAAGACAGAAATACGAAGGGTATGTGAGGAAATGATTTATAATTCTGCATGGTTAAGTGGACTGGCCTTTTTGCAAATTGCACGCTTTTGGCGTTTCATGACTTTAACGTGTAGCCATAGTCCTCACGTCCTTACATATGGGTCGACGTAATTAATACTGCATGTTCCAGGTCAACATTATCCTCGGCCGACAAGGTGGAGGTAGGTTAGTCAAATTTGTTTAAATGCAGAGGATCGACGATAGATGACGTAATTATGTCGTTTTCTCTCCAATCTTTTGACTTGTTTATAAAATATTAGGTATAGTTGGAGATTAGCAGCCACCATCCTGGAATAGGTTGGGTCTTCTGGTATTCGGTTCAAATGAGTTACTTTAAGTTGTTTTCTGTTATTCATGCAGTTAAAAGGTCGATTGGAATTGCTCTTTGGCATTGTAACCTGTGTTAGGCCCAACATAAATCTTCTTACATAGGATCGGATGTTTCTGAAACGGACTTTGATTAGTATAAATATATCAGGCTGGAGTGTTAAAGTGACAGGTTTTGAAAATATATACATTTGAAACAATTTACATCACAATTGCCACAATGTTCAGATCACTTAGGCAACAGTGGAACTACTACTGTAGCCTGAGCATTTTGTTTCAAATAGCCGTAGTTGCTCTAAACACGTCCTTGGTGAAGTCTTTTATGGTTACTTCCGTAGGTTAATGTCAATTTCTCACGTCCATCAGAGTTTGGAGCATTATAATGTCTACCGAATATTATCTTATATCATGTGCGATCTAATCCCCATTTTGATGAAGAGATAGAAAGGGCAACTTTTAGTGGACCATATTTTTGTTGTTGTTGTTGTTGATAAAGTGATAATTAGGCATTGAAGCATTTGGTGTGTAATATTAGATGGCGTATAACCTCTCCAGTAAAACTTTGATTGTATGTATTGTCTATACTCTAAAGAGGCAGAATACGGTTTCCCAATTATAAGATGCTTCCACTGTTTCTATGCCTTCAATCGTTTGTCATTATAAGTGGATGAAATTTCACAACAGCAATTGATGTCTTGTCCGGGCTGTGCTTTCTGTCTCAATATATCGTTGACCAAGATAAAGGCACAGATACGGACCAATGAAAGAAGATGAGCTGTAAACTTCTATTTCATATGCAGCTAAATAAACGTAGAGGTTTCTCATATATGGACAATTTTATCAACCTAGTCATGCAACCCCAAAATGACTAAATATGGACTGCCACAAAGCAAGACAGATTCTACCTCCAAAAAAAAGCTAAGTGCCTGTTTGGATGGACTTATTTCAGTAGAGCTTTTATTAGTAGAGCTTTTGTCAATAGAGCTTTTATGAGAAGAGCTTTTTTAAGAAGCCAGTTGATTGTTTGGCTGTCAATTTAAAAAACAGCTTTTTTAAAAGAACTTCATATAGTAGACTGTTTGGTAACATACGAATAAAAAGCACTTTTATTAATTTTAACTATATTTTATTTTGTAATAAAATTTATTTATGCATATAAATAATATTTAAATTATATTAAACAATATGCAAAGTACAATATATATTAAGTTTACATTTGATTTGAAATAATTCAACTACTATTATCTCTAGCAACTATTTAAATTCTAAATATTTGACATTTTAGTTGTTAATAATTTTTATGAAATTTTATTATTTCATAAATATATTTGAATTTTTTAAATATATTTATAAAATAATATAAATATTTTAATAATATCTCTTATCTCCTATCCCTACGTTTAATTAAGTTAAAAGAATAAAAGTTCAAAAAATAAGACATTAATGTTTAAGCTTCTACACAAAATAAAAAGAACCTTCGGTTGCTTGATTACGATCATCAAATGCAAAATAAGAATGATCTAGTTGGGTTGATTATTTATGCTCTTCTTTTTGAGTGATACACAATTACACATTATCTACTTTTGTCTACAAGCATAATTTCCAAAGTTATCAACAACAAAACTCAAAACTCAAGAAAAAAAAATTATATGAAGACAAAAACAATTGGTATGATTCTCATAATTTCTCTAACGT
>JANPWT010000002.1:28982170-28996013 GCA_024678245.1 Erythroxylum densum | reverse complement strand
ATATTAAACTCGACAATAACATGTCAAAACTGTTACTAAAGCATCATATCTTTAGTAACATGGGCTGTCATAGCATAGTCATTAGTGTTACTATTCATGTTTAATAACACTTATCACCTGTTACCGTATGTCATTTTTGTTGTAGTGATTTACAAGATATTACCTACTTAAAGAAGGTCAATTGTTTTACCCACTTTCTAAAAAATTCTAACACAACCCAGGCAACAAATGACACTAACTTATTTTTCTAAATTTAGAAAATTATAAATAATTTGACAAGATTAACCTTTATCCATTCCAATTGGTAAGATTAGATAATGTAATCCACAATTTTGTGTTATAAATTCTTGAAAATAAATGTTTGGATTTTTTGTGAATGAATGTATGATATCAATAGGGAAACTTCATAGAGCTTCAGACAACTACTCAGTATGAAGGATCAAATTTACCCTTGGATAAAGCAACTTGGCAATAATGAGCTAATGTGGTTTTGATTTGATAACTGGAATGACTTAAGCCTTCTGTATAGTAGAAATGACATGTTACACTTGACTATAAGAATCCCATGACGAACTTAAGTAAGTAAGATTCTTTACGGTAGAGCCTAGAGCTATAATTTTCGAGGAGTTGCCAGCTTATTGAATTGTCTGCCTCACAGTCTACCTTCAACTAAAGAAGACAAGCCTATATGGTTGAGTAATAACTCTCTATAATTTGGCAATTCCTTATGCTACAAGATCTTCTAATCTTGCAATCCCAAACTTCCTTAGTATGAGCTTATCTAGAAGAATACTCTCTCCCCTAAAGCTTCAATATCAGCTAGTTGGCTATCAAAAATAGGTTGAGGACAAAGAATAGATGGTTTGGAAGCTTTGATCCTATATGCTTATTGTGCAAGAATAATATATAAACTCTACCACATCACTTTTTCCAACCTAGAGTATCCCAATCAATTTGGAATCAACTTCAACACACAATGCAAGTCTATTGTCAATTGAAAGAATAGACAAACATAATACAATAAGTTACAAGAATTGTTAAGACTCTTAATAAGAATGGAATTATCTTCAAATTTGCAATAATTTGTAGTATATATACAATCAAGAGGGATAGGAACAATCATTTATACATAGGAATAGAGCTGCAAAACTAAATTCTAAGAGAAAAAAATTGCTAATTGAATCAGAGAGTTACTAGTGACACATGATATTCAGTCTAAGTCAACCAAAGAATGAAAATATTATGGAAATTTTAAACTTAGTGCTTTAGACATGGGTGGTTGGTGCTAAAAAACGGTATTTTGCTTTGGGGTTTAGGATTAATTGCCTTGTAATTGTAATATTATCAAGCTTTGCATGAGTTAATAAAATTATTTACTCATCTTCCCAAGAAAAAAATATATGATATCAATTAACAAAGAAAAAACATCAAAGATAGTGAACTATCATAATTCAAAAAATTATTCTTTATAAAATCCTAAAAATAAATACTTTGATAGTTTCTTGTTGAATGAAAGTATATAACTTGTAACAAGAAAAAGAGATCATAGAAAATAGTGAACTAAATGAGTAGGGTACAAATATTTCATGTGAAAGCAAGAAACATGAATGGACCAAAATTGGACAGCACTACCCCACTAAAACCGGTGCGTATTTGTCCCTAAATAGTTACAAATTTGCGCGATTCTATTAAAGCTAAACTGGAGAGCAAGCATTCGGAGGAATTAAAGTTATGGTCAACATTTTCTAAATTGCTAGGAAGAATGGAGCTTTTGATTAAGGTACTAGTATTCTTCTTTTTTTTTGTTACCCACGAGGTGTTATAGAAGGATCTCAATTATAAAAAGACACCTTTAAATTATTCACATTTAAAGTAATTCTATATTCTTTTACAATTAAAAAACTTGTCTGGGCATGAATATGTATGTACGTACCTTCACAAGCGATTCAGCATACATGAATCTAGCATTTTCTCGTTTCAGCTAGCTAGGAGGCACTGATTCTGGCTAACAAAGACAGTCAAATTCGTACTGTGAAATCAGGACAAACCGGTCCAATCAGAAGAAATTCAGGAACAAGTTCCACGAGTTTGTAGGTAATCGCAGTTTGGAGCCGAAATGGGAACAGTTTATCAGAGAAGTAAGCGGTCATAGGAAGTCCACGTAGAGCCAAAAACTCAAGTAGCCCCCACCGCACTACCCTCTTATATTCACATACTTTTAATTTTCAGGCAGCAGCATCTAATAGCATTATTTATCTCATGCTTTTTTGGCCTTTGCTTTTCCTTTTTCCACAACGATAAAAGCCTTCAGCCAAATTAATGAAAGATTTGAAGTGGTGACACTTGCTTAACTAGCTTTGTCCGGCAGGCATTAATGGAGAACAACAGTCCTAGTTCTTCAAAAACTGATAGGAAGACTGTAGAGAAAAACAGAAGAAATCAAATGAAGGCCCTCTATTCCACCCTCAATTCTCTTGTACCCCCTCATCGCTCAGGGGTCTCTCACTTCATCGCAATCTTTTACTTGCCATGAACTTGTCTTCTAACTGGTGATCATATTTTCCTGATCTTCATCTTTTTTCTGGCTATTTTCTAGGACCCAACGTCACTGCCTGATCAACTTGACGAGGCTGCAAGCTACATCAAAAAGTTGCAGACGAATTTGGAGAAAATGAAGGAAAGGAAAGACATATTAATGGGAATTTATAGGCCTCCAAACACAAGCATACGTACAGGAACTACAATGGGATGGAGACCTGTACAGATCGACATTCACCAAGCGGGTTCAACTCTAGAGGTCGTTTTGACAACTGGGCTAGATTGGCAGTTTATGTTCAACGAAACCATTCGTGTTCTCCACGAAGAAGGGGCTGATATTGTTAATGCAAGCTTTTCGGTGGTCGATGATGCGATTTTCCACATAATACACTCACAGGTCGCTGAATTATTGACCATATGTACCATGAAATTCCAGTTTATTGATGATAGAGTACATCATAACTATGATTAACCTGTGCAGGTTAGTGATTCTGGACATAGTAATGAGGTTGGAAGGATCTCTGAGAGATTAAAGCGGTTCGTCCAAGATGCCAGTGTAATCTAGAGTTATTGAATTTGGCTTAGTGTGTATTAATAATTGAGAAGTCCGGCATGCAATAACTCGGCTGCTCATATTGGATCTATATCCTTTTGCTTCTTGTTTGCTCTGTCGAAGCTTGTCCATGGTTCTAATTAATTTTGTTTTCAGTTTCTTAGTCAACTCATGAAGAGATTGTGAAATGAGCATAGCTGTGATTTCTTTCAAAAATTCTGGAGACCTTTGTGTCTTCAAAGTTCAACACAGATAATGTAATATGTGAGAAATTAAAACAATAGAATGGGAGTATTACGTACCTAATTAATGCTTCCATCCATATAATTCAAATCAATGAAAATCATATCTAATTAATTAAAAAATAAACTTACTTTAACCAGAAAAAATTCTCTTTTACCCGTGCAGTAAAAATCTATAAATAATTATTTTGTCTTATTGTTAATTATAATATTAGATCTGAAGCATCAATCTGAAGATGTAATAAGCATAGTGTTGGGTGGAACAAGGGCTACGAATACCAGGAATCTGTTATCTGTGTCAGGATAGGTAAGATTATTAAATCTTTATGGGTTCATTCGAAATTATAGTCATACTTTATTCGACTCATTGGAAAGCATGAAATTTGGGATTTAAAATCAATGGTTGACGTCAAGAGTGTGACGACATATGCAAAGACATCATTTTCCACTTACTTTCGTCGTTAATGTGGAAGCGTAGACAAGTTTGATTCAGCTGACAGAGAAATGTATCACCGGTAGCTTCCTTCCTCCCTTTTTCAAAGTATGAACACAAATCCATAGTTGTTAACAACAAACAGGGTTCCTTAGATCAATGACGGTCCTATCCCCCAAGGAAGTTGGGCCAGAGCAAAATCTCCAAAAGAGCAAAGAAACTCGTTTCTTTTTTCTTTTGAGATGAAAGTTAATAAATTATAATAAAACAGACTACAACTTGCTCAGAACCTGGCTACACCTTGTTAGGTAATTAGTAATTACAGAAGCTCATACACGTTCTAAAGCTCAAACTTGCTCTAATAATGAATTTCACAACAAACATTCGATGCGGATAGGGAAGTGAATGAGAGCCTCGTAACTTCTATATTTGCCTTCTCGTATTAGTATATAGAATTGACCTGATCTTGGGTTCTGATGGCACTCAAGGAATAAGAAACGCTCCAGTTGTGCTAACTTCAAATTTCGTTTTTTTAGTTGAATGTATTAAGGTAAAAAGTTGATGTTCTCCTCTATCTTCAGATGATCCTCCCATATGATATTTATCTCTTATAGTTGATGTTCATCCACTGTGATCTTATCTGTCACGTCATCTAAGATCTCCTTACCTCTATCTGTTGATGATGAGTCATCCAAGTCAATAGCACACTGGTCTATCAATTGCTTTCCCATGCCAACTTCATTAGTCATGATCTGTCCATTTGAGCACACACTAAGTCCTTAATCTATTAAAAACCTAGCCTTAGCCAAGTAAGCTCGCACAAGGCCCGAAACTCTCCCAAAACTTGTACCGTGCTTGATCTACTTGCTAAGTTATCTAAGAACTCTCTTATATTTCCATCATGTGTGTGATCCATATGTCCTTCGACTCCAGGTCCATCTCGAGCCCTCTTTTGGTCTAACATCCAAATCTTACATCTTGTTGAAGATTTTCACCAACATGCACTGATGCATGCCAACGCTTGAACTTCCCCTTTTCCTCCTTCTCTCCTTGCAAGTATTTGCCTTCTGTTATTCTGCGTGTCAAACATTAGTTAAGGCTCGTTGATGCTCGCACGATTCCACTATTTAGGACTTAGGAGGTCTAACAAACCACCCTGACTAGAAAACTTAATACCCTCGTCAAAATAATATGTGGACACTTCTTCGAATATGGTTTTCTCAAAGACTCCTTAGCCATTTCCACATCTCCCACCTACCATATTCCCTCTCCATCAAGTTTCTCCTTGTTTTTGTTCGAACACTCCTTCATAAGGTCTATTGCGACCAATATGGCATAATTACCAAGGTAGACTTATTTGGTGTCCTACTCTCCTTCTCCTTCATCCTTCGCGACCATGGTATTTACTTGCTCCTCACTCCCTTCGATCTTAGGCATTCACGAGCAAAGTGTAACCTTCACAAATGAAACAAGCAATATCTCACTTTGATTGTTTCTTGGACTTACCTTGAGAAGACTCATCTACCTTCTCCTTACCTTTCTCCAATCCATTCCATGTTCCACCATTCTTCTTACCCTTGTAGCTAGTTCGAATTGTTGGTGGCATTTGGAGATCTACCAAAGCATCCACAATTGTTATCACACTTACAAGGTCCTTCACATTCTACCTCCGAAGCTCTATTTATGCCCAACCCTATAAGTCTCTTATTAAGTTGAATAACTTATCCTCCTTCAACATGTTTTGCACGTCCATCATCAAAGAAATGAACTTCCTCACATACTCCTGCACTAAGTCATTTTGCTTCAACCTCTTCAAAGCTTCCCTAGAGAAGAAATGGGACCTAAATGGGTATTTCATTGGATATGCCGAAAGGTCTTAAGGATATAGGTTATATTATCCATCACATCACATTATAATTGTGGAATCAAGAAATGTAAAATTTATTGATAATGACTTGATTAGTGGGAGGTATTAATTTTAAGATATAGTTTTTGATAATGATCATTTGGATACTCAACCTTTTACATCAAAAAATAAATTGATCATCATTCACAACACTCCTTAGATTCAAATCAATTTTGTACAACCAACTGTCGAAATTCAACAACCTCTAATCAACATAAATGAAGAAATTACACAAGTTGTTGATAATTTAGTATATCCAATCATTCAGGAATTACCTAAAAGCATTCAGTAAATAGTTAAACAACATACTCAACATGAGGATGTTGCCACTAGAACAAGGAAATTAGTTATTACTAGTGATTATGTTATATATCTACGAGAATCTTATTACAATATAAAAGTCAAGAATGATCCTGAAACCTTTTCAGAAGCCTTGAGTTGCAAATAATAAAATTTATGGTATAATTCCATGAAGAATAAAGATGTTTGGGACCTGGGTAAGTTGACCAAATAAGCAAAACCCATAAGCTACAAATGGATATTTAAAACAAAGAAAGACTCATTTGGCAACAATGAGAGATATAAGGCAAGACTAATTGATAAAGGATTCACTCAAAAAGAAGGAATCGATTACATATATACATTTTCTCTTGTGTCTAGAAAAGATTAAATTCGTATAATTTTTGTTAGACCTCGATTTCAGAGCCCAATTAGGATGTCCCAAAATGTGTGCTTGTGCTTGTTACCATGCATGGTTATTCCAATTAACCCTCATTAGTCATCCTTGGTTCATCTTCATTCTTTGATATCGTAAGTGTCGGGCCCTATTTTCTGAATCATTCTTATACTGAAACAAATATTCTATGCTCAACTTGCATCTAGATATTGAACATCTTAGAGGCAGAATCAAAATTTGACCTCTCATATAATTTGTAAACCTACTCCTCTAGTTTACTCCACATCAAAAATCATCTCAATTGGAACCCTACAGATCCAGATATATTCAAAATGCTTAAGCATGTTTAGTAAAATAACATCAGTTCATACTATTCCACAGATTCCTTTACATTCCTTTAATTAAAACCTTTTCCCAATCAATTCAAAATGCTGCCAATTTTTTTGGAGAGATAGCACAATGTGTGTTAGGATCATTCCTTTAAGAATCACTTCATTTGGAGGTCAGATAACAAAGATTGACCGAAGGAAATCAAACAAGGTTCCGTCCTCAACCATGTTGAACCTATTTCGGGACAAAAGGTATAACTTGATCTAGGGATATCAGATCAAGGTCATTATTATAGGGTTTGAAAGAAAACTTCAATATCTACATCTTTTATGAAGACATTGAAGTGAGATTTTGTCATCTAAAGGATCAAAATTGGACCATAAGATACAAGATGAACAGTGATCAGAAGAAGGTTATGAAGAGTACACAGAAGATATCTTGCAATTAGTATAGATTTCTCTAGAGACATCGGATTAAGGTGTTCTTTAGATGGTTCAAAAGAGGACTTCAGGATATACAACCATCATGAAGACTTTGAAGATAAATTATATCATCAACAAGGTCAAAAATGGGACCAAACGATAGGATTAGATGAACCCAGATAAAGAGTTAGACGAATTGGAAAAATAGTCATAACTTTCTCTAGAGAACTCAGATTGAGGTGTTCTTTAGATGGTTTGAAAGGGGACCTCAATATCTACAACTTTCCGAAGACCTCAAAGACAAATTCGATCATCTACAAGGTCAAAATGGGAGCAGACAATAGGATCAGATAAACAGTGCATCAGACAATATGACGTCATCACCAGACGATATGACGTCACCAGACGATACGTCATCACCAGATGAAGCGTCCTCACCAGACGATACGTCCTCACCAGATGAAGTATCCTCACCAGACGATATGTCCTCACTAGATGAAGCGTCCTTACCAGACGAAGTGTCATCACCAGACAAAGCGTCATCACCAGACGAAGCGTCCTCACTAGACGATATCTCATCAACAGACGACACGCCATCACCAAACGATACGTCATCACCAGACGATACGTCCTCACCCGATGATGCATCTTCACCAGATGACACGTCATCACCAGATGATACGTCCTATACTCCTGAACATCTCCACTTATAAGGACCATAACTTTTAAGTATATCTAAAAATTTCATACTTTATAGCGTTAGAAAGTTAAGAAGACAAACTACAACTTCCATTAAGACAACTTGTAAAATCCATCCTAGATCAATCCAAATTTTGTCCTAAAGTCATAACACGAATTTTTCCCTTAAGGAAGACTTGAAATTTTGCACTATACAAACTTGGAATGTTCTCAGCATATCCATTCAGCTACTAAAGTGATTTCATTAAACTCTCAAATCTCAACTCATTTGTCTCATCACCTTCAACTACATCTGATTAGTCATCATTCCTATCTTCCTTTCCGTGACATCTCATTTATGCATATATATATATATATATATATCAACAATTTATGTTCCATAATCATCAACTCAAGTTGATTTTTTCTTCACGTATATCTAATTTTAACTCACATCATCCATGCACCATTACATTTCATTAACATCAAAAGAATAAAGTTTTACAAATCTTTAATGGCATTCCAAGCCACATTAAATCATCGTCTTAAAATCTCAAATTACAAAAGAGCTTTGAACAAACAAACTTGTTGCTTTTCCAAAATCAGCTCAAAATACAAAATAAGCAAATTTGGAGAAATTCCCTTAGGCTCTTAATCACTTAATCTCTTAGCTATTACTTGAAGATGGGATGAAAAGGGGTGATCTTGAAAGCTCGTGGGTAACAGTTTATAAAGAAAAAATAAGCAAAACCCTTGAAAACATTTACTTATCGTAGAAAAATTTTCTTTGAGTTTATAAAAAACATGTTTCTCAAATTCTTATCATATAGTCAAATCCTCAAATTACAAAACATGAATGCATCAAACTTGTTCACATATCATAAGCACATAAGCATATCAGAATGGTTTAGGTGGATCCAAAATAGAACATGCTACAAATTTCCCCTAAGGGTTCTGTATAGTCTTGAATAGAACGTGCTACGCAATCCCACATAATGGTTTTGCGTTGCCATGAACTTATAGGAGTCCATAAAGGAGCTCCATGCTACCAGCGGGCAGGTGAGAGAAGCCTTTAACTTGGTGAACGTGCATGTGACATAACTCAGGGGACCACCACAAACCCACATAACATGTAATTCATACTTGTAAACTTGTTGCCCAAAATGGCACATTTTTAAAACTTGATTTCATATACTTGTAAACATATTGACCAAAATAGCGCTTTTTTGAATCTTAACTTTTCATATACATGAGATATTTCAAAAACATTTCTGAAAACATGATTCCATAAACATATATCTTTTCACAAAAATTCATTTTCAAAATCTTTTCACATATCAACATAATTCATATATCAAACATATAACAGATTTTTAATTCATTCAAAAAGTGATAGATGCAACACTTATGATGCAATTGAAATCATTAGAATTTTTTTGCTTCAAAGAAAACATGTAGTGGCTTATTTACTTTATTATAAACATGTACCCATCTTGATTTTCTTGCTTAAAGACTTGCTCAAAATGTCTCTACTCTTGCTTCTTTTGTCTTCCTTGATTTCCTTGATTCTTCACCCATGAAGAAATCTTTGGCTCAAATGGAAACTCTTCTCTTCCTCTACCTTTTACCCTTCTTGAACAACTTTAAGATCTCTCTTGAAAGCTAAAAAAACTGAAACCCTAGCTTGTTTTCTCTTCTTTTCTCTCAACTACCGACATCTTTCTTCTTTTTGAAACCCTAGCTTGTTTTCTCTTCTTTTCTCTCAACCACCGACATCTTTCTTCTTTCTCTTTCTTATTTCTCTTCTTCTCCCCCAATTCACATTTTCTCCTTCTCTTAAATGTAAGACCACATTTTTCTCTTTCAATCCTACCCTTAATGAGTGTGCAATGTCTATTTTACCCTTCCTTATATGCCTTATATTCTTTATCCTTAAGTGTTTTGCCAAAAATACCCTTGAATATTTTTATAACCTTAATACTTTAATTCCACTTACCCATTCAATAAATCTTACTAACTTTGACTTTATATATAACTCGAAAATTTTAATCTATCAAAACCTCATAAATCATTTAAATGATGCTTATTTATCAAGAAAAAAAGTTCGAGGGCCAACAACTACCCTTACATCGGATGAAGGACACGATGGCCAGCCTGGAGCTAAAGGACTTGATGGAAGAACGTACATAACAACTGCCAATAATTTGTAAGTGAAATCATATGAAACACTATATGTTTATAATTAAGTTATAATTTTAAATTTTTACAAATGGTATAAAATTATTTGTTCTTATATTAAGTTGATTCCGTTTGGACCGTGTTACAGAAATATGACATCTAAATTTAAGGAGAGGATTGATCCTGAGGGTTATGTATAGAATAATATCTCTTAGGCCACAAAAGCATTTTACTTTTAGGAGTTTGAGATACAATGAAAAATTATTTTCTTTTTTAATTGATTTGTATACATTAATTAGATAAATATTAGTACATTATAAGTATTTATTGAAATCTTTTCCTTTTATTTCAGAAAGAATTTTTTTGAGATTCTAAATTTGATGTAGTCATACATAAAGTATGGGAGAGAATAGTACGTACACATTATCGCGACTTTATTGGTGCGATACATAAGGCTGGTGTATTATCACCTTATATTTCTGAGCAAATATAAAGTCGTTGGCAGTAGTATTGAACATCACTTAAGGCAATGTCTAGTTCAGAGCGTAACTTAACCACAGATATAGAGGACTAAGAGAGAGTCTTCCTGTATATATGGGAGGATCAACTACCCACAACGAGGATGCAGAGAGACTTATAAGTATCTAAACTTTACACTTGTATTCTAGTTATTTTATTTTGCTGTATTTCAATTTAAATTGAAGTGTGAATGTTGGAATGAAAATATATGTATTATGGAATATAATAATGGTATAAATATCTAGTGCCATATATGGTTGTGTTGAGTTATTTTCTTTATTTAATAGGAGGTAAATATCAAAAAAATAGAGGAAATTTGGTCGAAATTTTTATAAATTCTAGTAGTTTACTTATATCATTTTATTCTTATGCAGGATAAGTCTATGGGTATAAGTCCTACACCCCGTCAGTTCTTTTTGCACACTCACACTAAGAAGCATAACAGTGTGACATTCGTCAACACCCAATGTAAAGAACTTAATGCATGTGAAATTTATGCTTTAATATTAATTATTAATAATTATCACTTACTAATATAAACATTACCTCCTAATAAGACCAAATACAAGAAAGCATTTAGCGAAAGTCTCAGCACGAACAAGCTGTTGATGAGAGTCAGACATATTTTGATGTAGTGGGTGGTAAGGACCATCGTGGAAGAATCTTCAGGCTAGATTCATTTGTGAACATATGTTATTCGCAATTTTCCACATCTAGTATAGCAATATCTAGTAGAGGGTCATAAACCAATGAAGTCAATAAGCTTTGGACCGCAGTGTAGACATTGATGGAGTACATAGCTCAGTTGAGACATGAAGTGGATGAGTGGAAAGGGAGGGGTAGCACTTCAGAGCATCCGTGGTCACCAGGACAATAGGATTGTTGTAGTCATTTGCTTTGAATTACAAAGACTTATTATGATCAACTTTCTATTTAAACAAATCAAAATATTATGCACAGACAATTCATAACTGTTTATGTATTAATCATAACATCATGAAATTAACGTTAATGTCAGGATTTTTTTAAAAAACGGTTAATTTCCTTTACCGACTGAAAATAAAGGTACGTCAACAAAATTCACTATATTTACCGACAGAAAACCATAAACTATCGGTAAAATGTAAGATATTTACTAACAGTTTATCTTTGTTCATTTAGTAATATTAACAGTCGTCACCAAGTTTGTTGTCAGGATTTTCTAAACTGATGGTCAATTATAACCGTCGCAAATCTTACTGACGAAATAACCAATACAGTCGAAAAATATTCCGATGGAAAGATAAAGTTCGTAGGTAAATTTACCGATAGTCACAGCAGTCCATCGGTAATTTTACTAATGATCAAAACAATCCGTCTGTATATTTACCGACAGTTACATAATATGTTCGTCGGTAAATTTACCGACGACCGTTTTAACAACATCTTTATCCGTCGGTTGATTCTGTCGCTAATTTATATTATCAACAGAATTCAAACATTTTTCGTCAATAATTTCCGTCACTAAATGACATTTTTCTTATAGTGCTTGCTAATTGTTTTAATTGAAACTTTATAAGGTAAGTTTGTACTAGGCTTAGTTATAGAAAAATAAATATTACATCATATAATATCTCATATAGTATTTTTATCCTTACATAAATTCATACAATTATAGAATTTAGTTGTCGAAATTTTCACTAGAGAATCTCATTCGCAATAAATAATAGAGAAATTTAAACCTTATCATATTAATCTCATCAAAGCACCTTAACATTCTTAATACTTAATTTCTACTTAGATTTAAATACTTCATACTTTTTAAATTTTAAATCAATATTTTATTTAATACATATGACTCGATCATATAAAGTCATTACTAAATATAAGGAAATACAAGTATTCATTATTTTATGATTTTTTATTCCATTCAATACATTATATGTACAAGACTTAATAATTCAATACCATCATTATTTTTTCATCAAAGGTTAATTATTATTCTTCAACCAATAAGTTTCACAATTTTCTTATGATTCATAATAAAAATACATATATCCTTCTATATGACTTTATGGTTCTTGTTAAATTGATTAAACCAACATAACATAAAAGGATTGTCTTAGTATTTGACATTTATTCTTATCATTTATATTGAGTGTAAGTCTCCCTTAATCCAGCACACACAAACTTGTTTGTATAAACTTACATCAATTATTTTTACATAATAGTCTATTTCTTATCGTCTTTAAATATTATAAAATAATAACAACAACATTCCAGTAGAAGTCTTGTTGCGACGCAGAGTTTGGAGTGGTTCAAAAGTACACAACCTTACTCCTAATTGTATTTTAAAATTTGTATTTCGTAATTATTGTACAGGATTTATGCTAATTGACAAGTGTACTGACTAGAAATTTTTTATGTTAGGCCCAGATGATTACTGGAATATATGATGATGTGTTAACTGTTTGTAACATTTGCGACTGAAATTATTTTTGAATAAAATGGGCTGAAAAAGGTTTATTGATCTTCTAAATATGCGTGTGATGCGTGACAAAATTACGATGAGTATGATTGTTTGACTGTTCTAGCATGCCACCCTCATAAAGTGTTCTCGAATACCGTCGATATGTTCAGAAATATGCCCTATGAGAGTGGGATGCTACAGAGTTGGTATCAGAGCCTAGATTTAGTATCTTACATAGGCATTTTTTGAAATATGTGTCAAGGTACATGCATTTTAGACATGTATTAGCATGCAATGGCAATTGATCCCCAGTCTGAGTCTCATTTATAGGAGTCACACGCATAAGTGTTCATTAAGAGTTTAAGCTATTAGAAGCAACGAGAAGGATGACGATCTGTCAGAATGTGAGAAAATGAATGTTTATGGATATTTAGAAATGAGAAATAGTATAAGGTTTTGTATGATAGATAAAGATTCACTACATTTGTATATGTGGTTGTATCATTGAACATGATATCAATATTGTACTGTGATGGTATACCATTGAATGTGATATAGATGTGAATATATTGTTTTGGATTGATTGAGGAAAATAGAGATATGGTAGAAATGGCAAGATTTAAAGTGTATTAATAAATGAAAACAAAATTTTCTATGATCTTAAGAGGATGAAATTGGTCTTGGAATGGTTGTTTGATTATCGTGATAAGATTTTATGATTCAGTGTAAGAATATGTCTGTGGAATTGAGATAAGAATTTCATAATGGTTAGGCCTCTATAATTCTGAATTGATTAAGGATATATATATATATATATATATTAGATATGTACTCACAATAACAAATCAACTTAACCTTGAGAATTCCTACATATATCGTTATCATTTATCTCATCTTCCAATTAGCTTTTATTCATCTT
>JANPWT010000002.1:28950109-28966632 GCA_024678245.1 Erythroxylum densum | reverse complement strand
ATTTGGGATAATTTCAAGTTTTCATGAGGGTAAATTTTATGAACAGACACCAGAGAAAATCTGGAATAATCTAGATATAATTAGCCAAAGTTTCCTTCATTAAAGTTGTAGCTTGTCCTCTTAGATTTCCAACGATATGAAGTATGTGATTTTTTGATATCGGAGTTGAGAGTTATGATTATTACAAGTTAGGATGTCGTAAAGGACGTGTATCCCGAATAATAAGAGTATATGGAGTGGTATCGCGCTAGGATTGTTCAATTTGGAAGGATTATGAGTAAAAGGAATGATAGAATGGGTTTAGGATCTTTTGGAAGGGTCTTGGAGAGTGAAAATTTAGTCTCACCCGAAGGTTATACGACCTGCCCGTGTAAAATCACACGGGCTGTGTGTTTCCAGTGCAGCAGCACCATTTCACCTGAAAGCCACACGGGCAACCCGTGTTGGTTTACACGGCCTGTGTTTTTGACCCTCCAAATGATAGAATTTCATTTGGAAGTATTCACAAAAATTGTAGATCTAGAAGTTTACTTTCTAATGGTCTAAGAACGAACGTAACTCAACATTTATAGAAAAAGTTATGATAATTGCGCCAAGGCATGTACAATATGAGTAAAGACATGAACACATTGGATTCATTTGTCCATAACTTCTTCGTCTGACCTCCGATTGAGGTGATTCTTAAAGCGATAGCTTCCTAACACATGTATATACCACCCCAGGAAAATTTATAGTCTTTGGTGTTTAATTTAAAAATATTGATGGAAAGGAAGTAGGGGATCGGTTGGAAGGGCAAGACTTGGTTGTGAACACACTTTGGATTTTTAAGCGTATCATGATCTATAGAGCTCCGATTGAGATGATTCTTTCTTCAAAATGAAGTAGAGACATAGAGCCATAATTGTTTTGAAGAAGTTAATTGTGATTATTGTGATTTCGTTATGTGGTCTCACCTTTGTGGCTTGAGATGTTATGAAAATAACGATGGACCGATGATGGCTAATGAGGGTTAAATGAAATAACCCTGCAGGTTAATATGCTCACATCATATGGTTCCGTTTAAGAGTTGGATTCCAGAAACAAGCGGGACCCAACATTCATATTTGGGGTTATCCAACTGAGGCAAGGCCTTATAGGCTAACTAAAAGAAGACTAGGCTAAATAACTATCAGTAGCTATTTTATTGGATACTCAGAATGATCACGGGGATATCAATTCTATGATCCCATGAGTAAATCTATTTTTGAGATGAGAAATGCCAAATTCTTTAATAATGCTGGGTGACTTCATTTCTCTTCCTATAGTTGTTATTAACCATGATCATATATTGTTCAAGAAGTAACTCTAGATCAACAAGAGAATTTTGAAAATCCCTTTAATCAAGATCAATTGAATATTCTTGAAGGACAAACTCAATAACCTTAAGAACAAATTCCATTAAGAAAGTCTACTAGAGAAAGGAGAAGTGCAATTTTGAATGATTATATTGTCTTTCTTTAAGAACATGATATGGAGATTGGCATAATGGAAGATGATCTAATAAACTTCCAGGAAGCCATTAAGATTTCTAATTCTTAAATGTGGATTGATGCCATGAATGAGGAAATAAAGTCTATAATAAAAGAAATAATGTTTAGGATCTTGTCCCATTGTTTGAAGGTGTACAACCTATTAGTTGTAAATGGATATTTAAGATTAAAATGGATTTAAAAGGCAATCTAGAGAGATATAAGGTTCATCTTATTGCAAAGGGTTTTACTAAAAAAGAAGGCATTATTTATAGAGAAACTTTCCCACCAGTTTCTTCGAAAGATTCTTTTGGGATTATAATGGCACTTGTGGCATACTATGATCTTGAGATACAACAGCTGGATGTTAAGACAACGTTTCTCAATGATAACATTGATGAAACAATTTATATGGAGTGGCCTGAAAAGTTTGTTTTTAAAGATTCTAAATTGATGGTTTGTAAATTAAGTAAATCTATCTATTGTTGGGCACCGATTTTGGAACCCAACTCTTGCTATGATACCACAATTGTTGGACCTTGCTTCTGAAGCCTAAGATTCGGAGTCATTAAACGTGTGCTTATACTTGTGACCATGTATGGTTATTCCAATTAACCCTCATTAATCATCCTCGGTTCATCTTCATTCTCTGATACCATAAGTGTCGGGCCCTATTTTTCGAATCATTCTTATACTGAAGCAAATATTCTATGCTTAACTTCCATCCAGATATTGAACATCTTAGAGGCTCAATTAGAATTTGACCTCTTCATATAATTTGTAAACTCTTTAGTTTACGCCACATTGGAAATCATCTCAGTTGTAATCCTATAGATCTAGATATATTCAAAATGTCAAAGCATGTTCAGTAAAATAACATCAGTTCATACTATTCCAACAGATTCCTTTACTTTCCTTTAATTAAAACCTTTTTCCAATCAATTTGAAATGCTGCCAATTTTTGTGGAGAGGTAGCACAATGTGTGTTGGGATCTATTCCTTCAAGAATCACTTCATTTGGAGGTCGAATAACAAAGATAGGCTAAGGAAATCAAACAAGGTTCCGTCCTCAATCATATTGAATCTATTTCAGGAAAAAAGGCATAACTTGCTTGCTTTAGGGATATCAGATCAAGTTCATTCTTGAGGGTTTGAAAGAGGACTTCAATATCTACATCTTTCATGAAGACATTGAAGTGAGATTTTGTCATCTAAAGGATCAGAATTGGACCACATACAAGATGAACAGTGATCAGAAGAAGGTTATGAACAGTACACAGAAGATATCTTGCAATTAGCATAACTTTCTCTAAAGACATCATATTAAGGTATTCTTTAGATGGTTTGAAAGAGGACTTCAAAATCTACAACATCATTAAAGACCTTAAAGACAAATTCTATCATCTGTAGGGTCAAAAATGGGACCAGATGATAGGATCAGATGAACCCAGGTGAAGGGTTAGACGAATTGGAAAAATGGCCATAACTTTCTCTAGAGAACTCTGATTGAGGTGTTCTTTGTATGGTTAGAAAGAGGACTTCAATATTTACAACTTTTGTGAAGACTTAAAAGACAAATTCGATCATCTATAGAGTCAAAATGGGACCAAAAGATAGGATAAGATGAACAGTGCACCAGACGATATGACGTTATCAACAGATGATAGGACGTCACGAGACGATACATCATCACCAGATGAAGCATCCTCACCAGATGAAGTGTCTCACTAGACGATACGTCCTCACCAGATGAAGTGTTCTCACCATACAAAGCATCCTCACCAGATGATACATCATTACTAGACGAAGCGTCCTCACCAGACGACACATCATCACCAGACGATATGTCATCACCAGATGACACGTCATCACCAGACGATGCATCCTCACTAGACGACACATCATCACTAGACGATACGTCATCACCAAATGATACGTCCTATAATCCTGAGCATCTCCACTTATAAAGACCATAACTTTTGACTCTGATTTCCAAAATCTTCATACTTTATAGCGTTGGAAAGCTAGGAAGACAAACTACAACTTCCATGAAGACAACTTGTCAAATTCATCCTAGATCAATCCAGGTTTTTCCCTAAAGTCATAACACAAATTTTTTCCTTATGGAAGACTTGAAATTTTGCACTATGCAAACTTGGAATGTTCTCAGCATAACCATTCAGCTACCAAAGTGATTTCATTAAACTCTTAAATCTCAACTCATTTGTCTCATCACCTTCAACTATATCTGATTAGTCATAATTCTTGTCTTCCTTTTCGTGACATCTCACTTATGCATATATATATATCAACAATTTATGTTCCAAAATCATCAACTCAAGTTGATTTCTTCTTCACGTATATCTAATTTCAACTCACATCATCCATGCACCATTTACATTTCATTAACATCAAAAGAATAAAGTTTTACAAATCTTTAATGGCATTCCAAGCCACATTAAATCATCATCTCAAAATCTTAAATTACAAAAGGGCTTTGAACAAACAAACTTGTTGCTTTCCCAAAATTAACTCAAAATACAAAATAAGCAAATTTGGAGAAATTCCCTTAGGCTCTTAATCACTTGATCTCTTAGCTATTACCTGAAGATGGGATGAAAAGGGGTGAGCTTGAAAGCTCGTGGGTAACAGTTTATAACAGAAAAATAAGTAAAAACCCTTGAAAACATTTACTTATCGTAGAAAATTTTTCTTTAAGTTCATAAAATACATGTTTCTCAAATTCTTATCATATAGTCAAATCCTCAAACTACAAACATGAATGCATCAAACTTGTTCACATATCATAAACACATAAGCACATTAGAATGGTTTGAGTGGATCCAAAACAGAAGGTATTACATATTTCCCCTAAGGGTCCTGTGTAGCCGTGAACAGAACGTATTAATGTAATCCCATATAATGGTTTTACGTATCCGTGAACTTATGAGAGTTCATAAAAGAGCTACATACCACTAGCAGGCAGGTAGGAGAAGCCTTTAATTTGGTCAACGTGCACGTGACGTAACTTAGGGGACTACCACAAACCCACATAACATGTAATTCATGACTTGTAAACTTGTTGCCCAAAATGGCACGTTTTTTAAACTTGATTTCATATACTTGTAAACATATTGCCCAAAATGACACTTTTCTAAATCTTAACTTTTCATAGACATGAGATATTTCGAAAACATTTCCAAAAAAATGATTCCATAAACATGTATCTTTTCACAAAAATTCATTTTCAAAATCTTTTCACATATCAACAAATTCATATATTAAACATATAACAGATTTTCAATTCATTCAAGAAGCGATAGATGCAACACTTATGATGCAATTAAAATCATTAAACTTTCTTGATTTAAAGAAAACATGTAGTAGCTTATTTACTCTATTATAATCATCTAGCCACCTTGATTTCCTTGCCTATAGGCATGCTCAAAATATCTCTTCTCTTGCTTCTCTTGTCTTTCTTGATTTCCTTGATTCTTTACCAAGTGACGAGATCTTTCGCTCAAATGGAAGCTCTTCTTTTCCTCTACTTTTTTCCCTTCTTGAACAATCTCAAAATCTCTCTTGAAGGCCAAGAAAATTGAAACCCTACCTTGTTTTCTCTTCTTTTCTCTCAACCATCGAAATGTCTCTCTTCTTTCTCTTTCTTATTTCTCTTCTTCTCTCCCAATTCATGTTTTCTCCTTCTCTTAAATGTAAGACCACATTTTTACTCTTCCAATCCTACCCTTAATGAGTGTGTAATGTCCATTTTACTCTTCCTTATATGCCTTAAGTTCGTTATCCTTAAGTGTCTTGCCAAAAATACCCTTGAACATTCTTACAACCTTAACACTTTAATTCTACTTACGCATTCAACAAATCCTACTAACTTTGACATAATAATTAGATAAAAAAATTTAATCTATTAAAACCTTAAAAATTATTTAAATCATGCTTATTCATTAAGAAAAAGAAAAAAAACTCAGGGGCCAACAATTTTGGTATTGGTTGCTCATTTTGACATGGAATTGCATCCAATGGATGTGAAAATAACTTTCTTAAATGGTGAATTAAAGGAAAAAGTTTACATGAAACAACCAGAAGGATTTTCCTCTAATAATGGTGAATTTTGGTTTGGAAGCTTAAAAGATCCTTATATGGATTTAAAGTATTGGTATATAAAATTCCATGACGTTACCTCATCATTTGATTTTGAAGAAAATATCATGGATCAATATATATACCAAAAGGTTAGCGAGAATAAAATTTCTTTTCTTATATTATAAGTGGATGATATATTACTTGTAACCAATGATAGGGTTTTGTGTATGACGTGAAATAATTTCTCTCTAAGAATTTTGAAATGAAAGATATGGGTGATGCATCTTATATCATTGGCATTAATATCTATCGAGACAAATTCTATAATATTTTGATTTTGTCTCAAAAAACCTATATTAATAAAATTTTAGAGAGATTTTGAACGAAAGATTATTCATCAACTGTAGCTCCCATTGTGAAAGGTGATAGGATCAATTTGGACCAATGCTCAAAAAGTGATTTTGAAATGGAACAAGCTTCTGTAGTCAGAAGCCTAATGTATGCTCAGGTTTAAAAGACCTAACATTGCATTTGTTGTTGGAATAGCAAGTAGATATCAGAGTGACCTATGATTAGATCACTGGAGAGTTGCAAATAAAGTATTAAGGTACCTTTCAGGGACCAAAGATTATATGCTTATGTATAGACGAATCAACAATATAGAGGTAATAGGATACTCGAATTTTGTTGGGTATATTGATTCGCGAAAATCAACATCAGGTTTTATCTTCATGTTTGCCCATAGAGTCATATCTTAGAGGAGTGCCAAACAATCTTTGACTATTACTTCCACCATAGAGACTGAGTTTGTTTATTGTTTTGAGGCTACATCACATGATGTATGACTAAAAAATTTCTTATATAGGCTTAGACTCGTGGATTCCATTTCTAGGCCATTGAGAATATACTGTGACAATTTAACTACTTTTCTGGCTAAAAACAACAAGAGTGACAGTCAGAGTAAAGACATTGATATAAAGTTTTTTACTATAATGGAATGTGTTAAGAAAAAGAAAATGGTCATTGAATAGGTTAGCACTGAATTGATGGTTGATCTTTTAACAAAAGGCATGTCACCAATGAAGTCTAAGGATCATGTTATTATAATGAGATTGGGTTCCATTATATATTTTTTATTGTATAGACAATGTTTTTTTCATGAAATTCTTATAATATTTTCTCATATTATGGTGCAGGTTATTGAATTTTGAGAAAATTGATTATTTTGAATTTGGAATAAACATAGGGTTTATTTATTAAGTAATGTTACCACATCAGTTTGATGCAAAATATGGTATATTGTAATACATGGAAGATAATATTCAACTATTATAGGGCCTATTACCATGATTCATATATTATATTTGGATCATATTAGGATTTGATATCAAGTTAAACATACGGGCCAAATGGGAGAATGTGAGATTTTTTCATATTTTGGTTTAATACCCATAAATGGTCCAAAGTTTGTAGTTAATGGATATGAATGTCCTATTTTTTGGTAATTGTCAATGTGCTTGATGAGAGCACATTGATATATGTTTTTCTTACAAACTGTTAGGGCCCTAAGTTCATTTTTCTCTTCTGAAAATATACACTATCAATCTTAGAATTGAGGACTTAGAATAATTCCAAAATGCAAACTTTCTAAGCAAAATCATCAATAGCGGATGGTATGTCGTTATAACATATATTATTGTTAAATATATGTTGAATTGGCTTACACTTAATTCATATAACATAAATGATCAAGTTTCAATACCACCATGTTCTCCCCCTTTTGGTCAAACTTAGTAAGAGTATATAATATATAAGTATCTAAAAGAAAAGAGAAATATTAATAACTTCCTTCTTTTACTTTTTAAAAATTATATTATTTAGGAAAAGAGTATATGTAAAATGCTTGTCAAGTAAATGAACAATTTTTAAATAGTTAATATCCTAATTTAAAGATCAATATATTTTTCTTCCCCCTAAGTATATCATTATAATAGCAAATATATAACTCCATTTACATACCACCATTGGTTATCTTCTTTTTCCTTATTTGGTTCAACAAAATGTCTTTTGTTACCAATTTCCTTAATTTGCTCATTTGAGGAATCTTGATGGTTTTTCATTTAAAATAAACTAAAGGAGATATCTTTATATGATATCAATAAGGTGATACAGGTTATGAATATTCAACTAATGATACCTATTATGGTCCTACAAGACAAAAAAAAATCATTATGATCTAGATAATTAAGTATTAATATTTTGTATCATCAAAACATGGATTGTGACTTCTCTTAATTTAACATATATGATTTAGCATATGGCATGCCCTTTTATAAAAGTTTGATTTATGATGATTTTAACCACATCATACTTCTTTGTCTCTCACAAGGCCTTGGATGATAATGAGCTTATTTCATTTCATTTTAATAATAAAAGAGAAATATATTAATGAAAAGCATATTGCATACTCTTTTGGGATAGCTTTGTATGAAAAAATGTACTTATGTTTTTCCTTGTTAACCATATCTTGTTGTTAGAATAGGAACCATAAATAATTACATGAAATTTCTTTTTTACCTTAAGACTGAGAATACGATGCAAGAACATTAAAGATTTCATATATAAAATTGAATGTTATATGCTTATCTTATAACTCAAGCAATGGTTTGTTATTATAAACATGATTTTCCTTCAAACAATTTGTTTTGTCATTGAGTAATGAACTTTTATAAGCATAACCAAGGTTTTACTTATCATTTAAGCACTTTTGGGATTTCATTATGCTATTTCAAATTATTGATCTTCTTCGTTGATGTCTCATTTTTATTCAATGAGTTACATTCATTATCGTTGGCAGTAACTACATTCTTAGATTTTATCATATTATGCACATCTTATTTTAATTTTCTCATTCTCAATTATACATGTTTTTAAGAGTTCAAATCTCTTTATAATTAGAAAACACATTTTTTCTTTTCGTGCTTGTGGCCTCTAAATATTCTACAAACTCATTACAATAAAACTTAATATCATAATTATCATTATCGCCACAAGAATTTGAGTAAAAGGATACCTCACATTATTAACCATAAAGCAAATGCAAGCCACTTTGTTATTTGATTCTCCACGTTCAAAATTGCTTGTATCATTCCATGTGGCTTCTAGCACTCACTTTTTCTTTTGGTCCTTCTTCTCCTTCCTTTCTCTTTGTTCTTGATTGTCATTTAGTTTATCATCAAGCCTAACTTGAGTAATATTATTAGCACCAATATCATTATGAGAATATTTAAGAACAAATATATGACAAATATCATGAGCATTTTGACATATTGAAACTTTTGAGAGCACGTATCTTTCTAATACGAAAAACAAAATATGTATTGCCTTACTAGTTAATATAATAACTTTATTGCCATTCTTGTTAGAGTCACTTTTCTCTACAATCTTTTATAAATTAAAAAAGCCATAAGAAAGACTTTTGCCCTAATTTCCTAAAACAAGTAATAATTTTTGTTGAAAAATGGAGCAATTTAATATCATAGCCACTTTGGTCAAAAAAGTGAATTAAATTGTGTCGTAGTGAGCTTTGCTCAAATTACTTTAGAAATCTATATACAATGAATGAGACTCATTTTGATACCACTTGTTGATATCCTAATAACACAAAAAAATGAGGTAAATTGTGTGTATTCACTTTTTGCCCTATTGAAAAACTAATGAATGAATTGTTTATTATAATTAATAATCATTACAAGTTCATATATGATAATCACAAAATAATCATAATAATAATAATTGAAGAGAGTAGGAAAACATAGACAAGATTTTTACGGTTTAATTAAACAACTCTTAGCCTATGTCCAATCCCTAAGTTTCACTGAGAATTTTATTATCTTCTTCCTTCAATGGGTGAAAAGGAACCATTCATACAATATTATCTCTATCACTATTAAACAATAAGTCTTACAACTTTCTTTCTTTGCCATTTCACTTATTTACAAATTATGTTAGAGATTAAAAGGAACCCTTAGATTGTGCATCCCAAGTAATGTTCTCAATCCAACAATTAAACAACCATACAACTTAAAATATTTCCTCTTAGTCACAATAATGGATAAAGACTTTATATATATATATGCAATGCACATATACTCTTTTTTGTTTCTTAAGACTCTTAGAAACTCTTTAGTATGCCAAAGTTATTCCTACAACTCATTTATAGCCTATATGTACTCAAAACAAGCAAAAATACTTGTTAAAGATACGAACAACTAGTTTCTAGGCATGTTCAAAAGATTTTGTAACTTTTAAAACATACCATCGACTATCCAATCATAACCTCCAGCTAGCTAGTTGCAAATTGCATACTCTGCAACTTTCTAAAGCTTTGTTTGAATAGTCTATCCAAATCCTTGTGCCAGCTGTACCCCGTATAAATCAACATTTAAAACTTTTAACTCCGGAGTCTTTTCAAAGATAGAACTTACCTCTTATTGAACTCAAAACTATTCTAAAACATTTTTAAAATTTGTTTGAAGATCAAAATTTTTTCTTTAAAAATCAAAATAAATTTTCTCTTGATTATAAAAAGATTTATGCATTATATCATATAATGATTAAACCTATAATTCATTTAAATGACCTAGATAAGATTAAAAGAAAATTTTCAATAATTTCACTTGATTCTTTTGTAATCTTAGTTCTTAGTTGAATTTTTTTAAAGCCTTTAGCTTACATATATGTTTATTTATCATTTGATTACTCAATTGATTTCTTTGCTCAACTTAATCTTTTATATATCTTTAATTTTATTACAATAGAACTATTAATATCACTAAAAATAAACTCCTTATTAATAATTTTTTATTATAAAAAATATGACTTAAGAGCTCCAATAAATCATTACTGAAAAAAAAAGATAACTTTATTATACTTCTTCTTATTCAAAATAAAAATCGTTTTAAAAAAATGAAGTTAGTTGTTATTGGACTTAGTTGTTCTAATAGCCCGCATCCCTTTGACAACTATGTTTTACCCTTATTGGAGGGCCTGTACATTACGTAGTCCGATGCACTTCTTTAATGAGCTCTCATCTCAGATCTCATCGCGTTCGGGTGTTTAAAATAATATTACTATTCCTATTTTTGTAAGGACATTAACTGATCTCATTTTTATCCAACGTAATATTTCTTCGAACATTCTAAAGAAGTTTATATTTTTATTTTGTGAAAAAAAGAATAAATTGCAATTTCATTACGCGAATGTCAGTACTCTAGTATAGCGACACTCATTCGCCATTTCAATTACGTCATTGTCTAAAATAATTAAACAATGTCCAGATAAATTTCGATTAATTTCTTAATTATGATATTAAATTAAAGAATTTTAAAGCTTCTGATCGATCACATATTTTCTTTCTTCGGCCACTTATTGTTATGACCTTGTTTGTCGTAAACAATTACAGTAATCTCGAAGAAAGAAAGCAACCAGCTGGTGCTTGTTAATTATGTGCTCTTCCCAAGTTTGCTTAGGTCATAAAGTGCAGTAGAGGTCTTGCTGGCCCTTCCACAACTCGAGGAAAACCTCTCGGGATCTACCACAACCAGTGCTGCAGCAACAATTTCCTAGATCACTAATCACTATGGTTGATGCCATGCCTCCATTTTATTTGCATGCCTTAAATTCTGGCCCAGGTGATTGTCTTATACTGACTCGTAATACCCAATGTCAACTGAATATAATCTTATTCTAGGAAAAGCTTAAACAGTCTATTGCACTTTGAGTAAATGTAGTACAACTTCTAAGCATTTATAAATTTGAACTATAATAGATGAACAAATTTGCTAATACCGTCTCCTGTTGCAATTATTATCATGCGAAGGCAACATAAATCACTACACACTGTGAAGGCAATTTTATATATGAATATATTTGTAGGGGATCCGTAAGCGTTGAAAATTCTTAAAAAAAATGTTGGGCTAGCGTGTAGAAAGGTAGCTGGCATATGGTTACATGAACTATTGCAGTGCGATCGATGGCTTGTCGATGATGGAAGTAACAATATATTTATTATAACTTTTAAAAAAAATTTATTATATATGGTAGCAATTCCTAAGACCCTGTTTTACGTGACCAATCAATTTACATGTGCTTATAGAGTCCAGATTTTGTCTAATATTATAGTGTCTTATTATATTCAATGAATCTTAACTATTTATTTATGTGGGTCTCATGTAAGTTTCGCGTGGGTCTCATAAAATAAATGGCTGAAATTTTATAAAATAAAATAAGACAAGATAATATTAGACAGAGAATCTTATCCCGTACTTATACGCTATAAACTCTCCAACTGGTGCCCAAAACGTAATAAGCACGAAGCTGTTTTGCCAATCATTATGCCCGTACTGAAAAGAAAGAAGAATGCTTAACTAGACACCTATTAGCTAGGTCTAGTGTTTTAATGGAACGGGGTAAGTAAAGAGACTGGGTGAGGTTTCTTCCTCTTGAATTCTGGCAACACTCTCACGCGTTTCGGCCCCCTCAAATAAAAAGCGATTGTTTAACTCGGTTTAAGAAGATATTGAGTGAAGTTCAAGCAAATTTGTAGCCAGTGAAGATATATATTAGTTCAAATTAAGATATGAACTTTACATTTGTGTATAGCCCCTTTCATTTTTATATTTTTCTGTTCTTTTTTAACAAAACATAGTTTTACTCATAAATTTTTGATGTCACTCTTATAAGTATCACTCTTATCTATGTTCTAATTTGTAAGCCGTTCTCAGTTACATCACGGTAAATATTTATCGTTCGAAACTAGTTGGGATGGGCTCCAACGAGGATACAAGTGCTAATGATAAAGTAGAGACTTCTGAGTTCTGAAGATGTCTAACTCAGAGGTTCAACTCTTTAAGTGGAGGTGATGAAGTTTTTTTTTTTTAAAAGACATTGAAGTTCTAATGCTACTGCTACTGATCATTATAAAGGAAAGAGTCCCAGCTTGAACTTCAAGTGTGGCCAACTGTCAACTTAAGAAGGGTGCTTTTACTTTGAAATCATGAAATGTCAGGAGTCACTTTGCTTTTAGCTCTGTAGATAAATAGTGCATGCCTAATAACACGTGCCCTGTTTAGCAATAATTGAATTGGATCAGCTATTAGTTCCATTCTATCAGTAGTGGTTAGTTGAAAATAAATTATGATAATTAATTTGACCAATTAATAATATTAATTATTTATTAAAAATATTTGATAAAATTAACTAATTAGTATTAATTATTTATGTATAAAAATAACTTATAAAGATATGACTTAAAAAATATTTTGTTTCGTTATAACAAATAAGGGAAAAATGATATAAAATAATCATTTTATAAAAAATATTTTAATGTTGCTATATGACACCATTCTATTAGGCCTATTTTATTAATAAATTTATTCACACTACTCCGTGTAAGTAATCATTCCAGGCAGGTGAAATATGACACTTTTATGCATGCACAGATCAGTAAAGTAGTCTCAATCATCAGCTAGCGCATAAGGATTTATATATGAACACTAACTCGTAGTAGATATATAATTGCTCGTGTTAACGTACGTAGAAGAGGAAAAATTGTATTGCATTCATCGTTATATTTTTTTCAATCTGTAACCAAGCTTTTATACTTATTCTAGTCATCCCTATTAGTCAGGGATTACAGAGATTTACTTATTCTAGTTATCCCTATTAGTCAGGGATTACAGAGATCTAATTTTATAGAAACACTAATTACTCCCTAAGATCTAATTTTATAGAAACACCAATTATTCCATAATTTATCGTATTTCCTAACAATAAGAAAGGGGCAGTTTCATATCCTTGAAAGATCAAGAATTTGTCGAACCCTTCTGTAGAGGCGTATCATACGTCATATATAATGTATGAAAAATAAGCAGAAAAAGTGTTGCTGAAAATGTATGCCATGGAACATCAATAAAGTAGCTTTTATAAAATCTTCTGCAATGTCAGATAGGAGAGTGCCGCTCCGGCCTGGTTGACAATTTGTGAAGGATGGAATGCATCCCAGAACAAGTACATGTTCCTCAATGTGCATGGATCTTCTTCGGGGATGCAAAGACCATGCTCATTTACTTCACAGCAACTGGTGATTTTAATACCCAAACCTGGAAGACGAAGATAAATTAAAGTAACTCTACACCAAGATATGTTTTCACAAATACAAAACATAACAATTTGTAAATATATACCTGGAGTAGAAATATATTCAGAGACAATTCCATAGGTATTCAAGTAGACAAATTTAGCGTCAGTAAGATCCTCGTTAAGCTGGTTTACAAGAGATTTAAGATTGTCGTTAAACATGTTTGCTGCATAGTTCATGTAGTCGACGCATAACGAGCCATTGGTACCATAGAAAGCAGTAGCATTTGGTGTGCAGCCTATAGGTCCTATTCCAGTCAATGCCACCTTCTTTGCTCCAGAATTATATAAACTCTAGCTCAACCAAAAAATAAAGTAATTGGCTATTTGTCCCTAAATGAAATAGAATATATATTAAATTTAAATAAACGAGATTGAGGAAATTTATAAATTTAACAACTGACCATAATTTTTTCTTTGTATTAATTCCTCAATAAGAACTTGTGCGTATTGAAACGGGGTGTACTCCTTGCCAGTATTATAAATTTGGGGCAAGAAGTAGTTGTTTATGTAATCGTTACTGCCAATTACGAATAAATACAAGCACTTGTTTAGGTAATCCTCAGCTATCTCTTCACTTCCTAGTAAGTCAATTATGCGGGAGATGATGACCTGGTGTCTCTGTAGTTGGGTAGTCAAGTCAATATTATCACCCTGCAAGAAAATAGATAATAAATGAAGACGTTATTATTCACGTGTAAGTTATTTTATATATCCACTAGACTTTGTCTATCTTCAAATTATTAACTATTTTGTATATATTGATAAATAAATAAATAAAAAGAATGCAAGAATTTGAATACGGTGGCAAGGACGTTTTCTATAACAAAATATCTGCAGAAGAACTTTTTCTGTTAGAAGTGTCTAACTCATCCCCAAAAGTTAGCTCAAGAGGAGAAGGTTTGCATACTATTACATATTGTTTAATGCTCTTATAGTTGTCCGATGAGGGATTCCTGAGACACCCCCCTCAGTTCAGAGCAGGACTTGACATCTGATGGACATATTGGACAAAGGGACATAACCGGGCACCGCTCCAAACTATTGAGACAAACTGACTTGGCTCTGATACTATGTTAGAAGTGCCTAACTCATCCCCAAAAGTTAGCTCAAGAGAAGGAGGTTTGCATACTATTATTTATTGTTTAATGCTCTTATAATTGTTTGATGTGAAATTCTTGACATTTTTTGATATTCTTTTTAAGAAAAAAAAGCATGTAGGCAGATAAAATACCATGAATTTCCCACTTTCATTTCGTATTCCAGCTGAGCCAGACGCGTAATTGACACCATTGACGATATATGAGCCAGAAGCAGATGGAAATGGAGGAATGAAATCGTCGAAACCCAAAAATTGACCTGCGAGTGTAGGGCATATTGACGAAGTTGTATGATTAGTTTTTAGTATTTAAGGTATGTTCTTTACAATCATTGACAAAAGAAATGAAAAGAGAAGCTATTTGTTTCTCTGTCACGACTGCGCATTAATTACTAAAAGTTGAGCATTAAAAAATTTATAGGCGTTTTATGTGTAAGCTTTCACCTCAATTTGATGGGTGCGTAAGTAATAAACAAAACCTGATGAAGATCATTCTAAAACATGCCTACAAGTCATATGCAGCAATTTGTAATACTGGTTTATGCATATCAAACAGAATTTACGCTGGCACATTCATATATAAATACACTGCTCTTCCTCCATTATATCTACATTTTTATGAAATCTATGCTTAAAATACAAATATATAGATATATGTATTTTGTGTGTGCGAGCGTGCGCGTACAGATACCTAATGAAAAGAACCTGTGAAGCACAACTCACGTATATAAAGAAAAAGAAACATAGGAATACAAGACAGTGATGAAAAGACTTGAGATATATATATTAAATGTACCGGACCAAGTATATCTGCAGCGGTTCGACCGTTAGTGAACCTTCCGGTAGGTCCATAAGGGAAGTCGATTCCATACGGCGGATAATCAACCTTGGCGGTGGTTTCAAGCTTGTTATTGCTGCCGTTGTCCGCCAGTGAGTCTCCGAATATGAAATAACATGGCACTTCCGTTTCTCCATCAACAAAAGTATTCCAATATACGGCTAGTAAGGACACAAAGACGCAAAATTTTGGCCTACCCATAGGGAGAAGATAACTAACATGCAAAAGGGAAGGAATAGAACAAGAGAAGAATGATGAAAGGATACAGAAGAGGAGATAATGTCGGCTGTTGAAAAGATGATGAAGGAAGAATATGGCACGACGGGCCCAAAGGTTTGGTAGAATGTTGGCAAAAATGAAGGTTATAAACATTTATATACCAATAAAATATTAGCATTATTGCTTCTTTAGGTCAAATGCACAAAATTACGTTAGAGATAAACAAATTGTTGAGTCTCCTCTTAATCTCAATTTCTATTTCATTCCTCTTATTTTAAAGTTATCATTTAAATCTTTTTATTGTGTGTGCTTTTTTTTAAAAAAAACGTGATCATGTGTACTCAGTGCATATTATTCATATCCAAAGATAAAACGTCATACAGAAAAAGTGGAAGGCATACCTCCCTTTCAAGACCAGACATAGAATCGATCGTCCTAGCGATCGTATAAGCAAACTGATTCGCAATTGTGTGTGCTATTAATATAAGTCAAGTTAACGAAGGAATTGATGATCTGTAAGTTTAATTTAGAGTAACATCATCTAGTTCCTAAATGTTAG
>JANPWT010000002.1:28930293-28950009 GCA_024678245.1 Erythroxylum densum | reverse complement strand
CCTTTTTATTAGGGAGAAAAACAACACTTACAAGTGTTTACACTCAACACTCAACACTCAACTCACTAGCGTTTTCGCACACTCTCAACCCTTACCCCAATACACCCCAAAAATTACTCACAAAAATTTACCACTCTTATTAAGAGTTAATAAATTTGCTTTGATTTTGGATGGATTAAATGAAGGGAGAAGGGGGTTTATTTATAGGTTTTAAGCCACCCCCTCCCTCACTTATTTCCAATATGGGAATAAGTCTCTTACCTAACATAACTCTACTCCTGTTGGCACCAATTCCACTGGTGAATATGAGATTAAAGAAGAGAGTCGGCAAGTAAGAGACCAACGACAGAAGGCAATGCAGAAATTTTTGATGAAGAGCCATGCTGTTGTTCTTGCAATGCCCACCACTGATAAAGCGGTCCGAGCTCGTCTTTGTTGCCTTGGTGGACACATAAAAATTTTTGGAGAGTGAGAAATGGAGAGACATGACAGGTTGAGGATGCTCATAGTGAAGTTGGGTTCTGAAGGGCAGTTGGCAAAGTTGATGAAAGCTCATGAAGACAAGGAGGCTGTGGCTACTGCCAATACAGCGGATGATGCTGAGGAGGAAATCAGCATCCATTTCATACTGAACGGTCAAAGGAGCTGTTGGATGCTAGGATTGATATTGCAAAGTATTCTGTTTTAAGGGCTGCACTGCGCCTTCAACGAATTAGGAGGAAGAGAGATGATCCAGATGAAGATGTGGATGCTGACATTGGTTGGCCTCTGAAACAAGCAGGGAGTTTGATTCTTGATTGTAGTGAGATTGGAGATGATAGGCCTCTCTCTGGTTGTTCTTTTTCTAATGATGGAAAGTTGATGGCCGCCTGATATCTCCTTCTGTTTACTTCTCTCTAATTTTAGCTTCCATTGGTTGCTTGTTAATTTTGTTGTCATTCTGTGTGTGTCATTAACACAGAAAATTAATAGCAGTGTTAGAATATACTAGTGGCATTTTCTAGTGTAATCCCTATAACAGAATGAGAGCATCAACTTAGAAATTCCCCATGTCCCTACTTCTGCCCAACTGATCAGCCTTTCTATGCTTACATTGTTTTGCAAATCTTATCTCCTTCTTGTATTGCAATTGCTACTAAAAAATGTCTTTCAAGGGTACTATATGATGAATGTTTGTGAAATGATCTCCAGTTATCATTATTTAAATGCCATACGAAAAGTATACATTTGGGTCACTGAAGTTTCAAAATGCTGCAACCTTCCTTGTAGAAGTGCTGAGTGGTTCCATATGTTACATTATGCAATTATTTGTCATTAGAGCGTCTAATCTACTCTTATATTTGTATAAGATAGTAAAGAAGTTTGTTTTGCATTCTTCTACTGTAGCGCTTTGAATAGACTTGCTAAAATATCGAGCATGCCACAAGTTAATAAAGTTTCCACTTTGGAGGGACACACAGAAAGTGCAACTGTTGCATTCTCTCCTGTGCTTAACCATTTAGCAACTGCATCAGCTGATAGAACTGCACGTTTATGGAACACCGATGGCTCCCTCTTAAGGGTGTTTGAGGTCATCTAGATCTTCTTGCATGCATTGCTTTTCTTCCATCAGGAAAGTACCTGGGAATTATAAGTTTTGACAAGACATGGAGGTTATGGGATGTAGATACTGGTGCGGATTACTACTTCATGAAGGTCATAGTAGGAGTGTCCATGGGATAGCCTTCCACCATGATGGATTTTTAATAGGATCCTGCCGACTAGATGCATTTGCACATGTTTGGGACCTACGTTCTGGGAGAAGCATTATGGCTTTGGAAGGGCATATCAAGCCGATCGGTTTCTAATGTGTATCTTTTCTTGAATTACCGTTGAATCACTTACTGAAATGTATTTGTGAAACACAAAATGTTTCTTCGGTGTCTTATATAGGTTCTGGCCTTCTGGGTATCAGCTTTTCACACCGTGAGTACCAATAGATGCATTTGCACATGTTTGGGACCTATGTTCTGGGAGAAGCATTATGGCTTTAGAAGGGCATGTCAAGCCGATCAGTTTCTACTGTGTATCTTTTCTTGAATTGCCATAGAATCACTTACTGAAAATGTATATGTGAAACACAATGTGTCTTTGGTGTCTTATATTCTGGGCATCAGTTTTTCACCCGGTGAGCACCATTTAGCGACCAGTGGCGAAGACAATACTTGTAGGATATGGGATTTGAGGAAGAAGAAGTCCTTATATATCACGCGAGCACACTCGAACCTTGTATCACAACTGAAGTTTGAGCCTCAAGAAAGCAATTACCTAGTCACTGGATCCTATGGCATGACTTCCAAGGTTCTCTTTTTCATTTTTCACTTTTTATTATCGACTTTCCTCAGTTTTGGTATGTGCTTGTGTCCGAATATTTCTACAACTACAGCCATCATGAGATGGAGGTACATTGATTGTTTCGAATAACTGAATTTTAACTAATTCTGTTTTTCCCGTACTTGTATTAGGCAGGTTGGTCAGGCCAAGATTTCAAGCCAGTGAAAACATTTTCAGCTCATGAAGCAAAAGTCAGTTCGGTTGATGTTGGTGCTGGTAACTCCACAAGGGGATAACTAAATTCACCGTGCTTTCTTCCATTCTTTTAATCTGTCTCATCAATTTTCATTGTGGTCCTGAAATTGTAAATAAAATCAATTCTTTACGATTAACTTCACTGGGGTTTGGTTCAGATATCGATATATAGAATGTTATTAGTCATCAGACATGGTCAAATTCCTGTTGGAGTCTGTAGAAAGGACTTGTGAAATTGCGAAAATGGAAGTAGGAGACTTGAGAAAAGAATTTGACTATTTTTTATCCCACTCTAGTATTTAAGTAATATGCCCAAGATATTTATTTTTTGTGCAATCTTTAAGTTTAAATATATTATGTTAACAACCTAGATTACCCACGCATATCAACATTTGCAATTCCATTTATATGTTTCTTGGAAATGTCATGTTGGTGTTGGGAATTAATTCAAATTTTAGAGTTATTTAAATTCATTTAGAATGGGTCTTAGATTATCTTAGAATAAGTCTTGGATTATATCTAATCTTATCTTATAAACTAGATTTGGTGGCTGAAAAATTTATTTTAGTTGTTTGAATTTTGCCTATATAAGGCAACTAAGTTTAATAATAAAAGTATGGGAGTGTTAATTATTGTTTAACCTTTTCTTATCCCATCTCTTCATCTTCTCTTCTTTTCTTCAAAATTCCAACATAGTATCAGAGCCTTGTGTTAACGTATGTAGAAGAGGAAAAATTGTATTGCATTCATCGTTATATTTTGTTCAATCTATAACCAAGCCTTTATACTTATTCTAGTTATCCCTGTTAGTAAGGGATTACAAAGATTTACTTATTCTAGTTATCCCTATTAGTCAGGGATTACAGAGATCTAATTTTATAGAAACACCAATTACTCCCTAAGATCTAATTTTATAGAAACACCAATTACTCCCTAATTTATCGTATTTCCTAACAGCTCGAATTAGGGATGTCAAATCGATTGGGTCATAATCGACTTGCTCATAGCCTGACCCCATCTAACCCACAGCTTATGTGGCTCGCGGCCCAGCAGGTCGGGATTGGTCAGGCCGTAGTTTGGCTAGTGGCTCGCTTGTGGCTCAACGGGCCACAGTCTGGTCGAGCCAAACTCGACCCATCATATATATTTTTTTAAAAGTAAAAAACAACATTATTTTTAAAGGAATAGTCGGGCCATAGCTCGCCCGTGATCAGTCTCCGACTTATTCATTAAATGGTCCATTGGGTCATTTTGGGTTTAGAGTCCCGTGAATTCATAAAGTGATTTTTTAATTTCTCTCAATTTATTACATTAGAAATAAAAAAGATTTAACTTTAAAAAAATCAAACAAAGGTTATTAAAGCCACTTTTGAGTCAATTCATTCTTTGGACTTGAAATGAAAGAGATACATGTTTATTGTTTGGTATTGTGTGATTAGCATTCTGATTAAGATTTTTCTTGTAATAAAGTCTTAAATAAAGTTAATTGATGATGTTTTCAACACTAATATGTGATGATGAAAATGTGAATAAGGATTTGCATTTATTGACGGTACATTATCATGTATTATATGCTCATACAAAACATGATGATAATATAAAGATATATCCCTGATGCCTATGGATATATTTAGGTACTAATGAGAATGTAATCACTACAATGGCCTTTCAAGTTAGTATTTGAATTGTTCTACTTGTATGTTTGGAGATTTCTTTAATCTTATGTTTGACTATTTTAAAATATGCATAAATGCATCAAACGAAGGAAGTCATTGCTTTGAGTAATCTATTTACCCAAATGTAGTGGTGTCATAAGAGTCAGTGGTGTGTACTATGATTGCTTTTATGTCGAGATTTTACTTGTATGTATTATGTATTCAACTTATAAATGTTTCATAATATATGTGATAAGATTCTTAGTATAAATACTATTTGTGACTTTGAGTATTGCCGTTATCCTAAATTTGTGCTAATTATTGTATTGTTAATTTTGTAGTTACCTTTTTTGTTAACAATCAAAGTGTCACAATTGAAACCTTAACTAGTTTCAACATCAAAAAATGGAAGCAAGATGTGGAGTTTGCTTTGAAAATGGCAGATATAACATAGCCATGGTTAGAGATAAACCACCTACACCTACATTCTACAGTTTAGATAATGATAAAGCAACATTTATACCTTGGGAAAGGTCAAATAGAATGTGTTATTTGACCATTAAGAGATCAATCGCAGACTATCTACTGAGTGGACTTCCTGAAACAAACAAAGCCAAGGACTTTCTCAACAATGTCTTCCAGACATACAAGGTAATGGTCCACTACTGCCAAAGGCGTTGAACATCATCATTCCTTATGCATGCATTGTACATCAAGCTCTTAATACACTTCCTTTAGAGTTTGGTATTTTGGTTACAATATACAATTCGCAAGATGAGGCTTGGGACATCAATGTTTTGATTGTCTGATGTTTTGCTGAAAAGGAAAAGCTAAAGAATACAACTCATATAGCTCTAGTAGCAACCATAGGAAAGGCAAAGGTAAAGCCCCAAAATTTTAAAGGTAAGACCACATGTGAATATTGATTAGTCCAGTATTGCTAAAAGTCTTGTGGATGTAAAAAGTATGAGGTGTTTCTTCTGTAAGAAGAAATGACACAAAAAGTCATTTTATCATAAAAACAAATCTTGGAAAAAAAATAGAACTATTAGGTAACTCCTTGGCTTGTATGATCCATGAATGTATTCTTATTATAGTCACATCAAGTTCTACGTGGCTAGATAGTAAAGGCTCTAATCATGTTGCCTCCATAATCCAAGGGTTCATACACAGGAGAAAGCCAAAGAAAAAGGAGGAAAAACTTATGGTTGGCAATAACGAAGAGTTAATGTAATGTTTGTAGGGATGTATGTTTAAACCTTGATACATAATTTATACTTGTTTTACATGATACATTTTATACTGTCTTTTAGGCAAAACTTGATCTCTGTATTGGTTTTAGACAAAGAAGGTTATCGTTTTGTCATTGATGCTTTTGTTGTATAGTTTATATTTCAACGCAAAACACATTAGTAATGCCTTCTTGTCATATGGATAGTATAGAATGTATCTTGTCTCTCATAAGATGTATGCTTCTTCATATATTGTTGAACAAGTTACTAGAAAAAGACTCCTAATAAAGGATAAGTTACACATGTTATGACATAAAAGTTTGGGCTACATTTGTAGATATAGAGTTGAGAGATTGATTAAGAAAAATATTCTCCGAACTTTAGATTTTGATGATCTAGAAACATGCGTTGATTATTACAGGGGTAAGTTGAACAAAATAAAAAAACTTGTACTTCTAGTTTATTAGATCTCATACAGACAGATCTTTATGGACCTCATATAGTTACATTATGTAATTCTAGATATTTTCTAACTTTTATCGATGAATATTCCATTATGGTTATGTTCTTGAGAAATTCAAGTTGAGAACCAATTAGGAAGGTCCATCAAGATTGTCAAATTTAACTGTGGAGAAGAATATGGTAACACACATGGGCTATTAGGGCAAGAAAAGGGTTTGTTTGCCAAATATGTGAAATCATGTGGAATAGGGGCTCAGTTCACTATGCTAGATAGTCCTGAACAAAATGATGTAGCTGAAAGGTGTAATCGGACCCTAAAGGACATGACGAGGTCAATGCAAAGTAGGACTAATTTACCTAACTACCTACGGGGTGAAGCCATAAAGATTGCCTTATACATACTTAACAGAGTCCCAAGCAAATCAGTATTGAAGACATCATTTGAATTTTGGAAAGAATGGAAGCCTAGCCTTGCCCACATTTATGTTTGGGGTTGTCATGCTGAGGTACGTTTATATAATCCTTATGAAAATAAGTTGCAATCTTATTCTATACATTGCCATTTTGTTGGATATCCTAACCATTCTAAAGGCTGCAGATTTTACTGTAAAGAAGGAGTTTTTAGAATTACAGAGTCACAAATAGCTAAGTTTTTGGAATATAATGTCTATGATAAAGGTAGTCCTTCTCACCCTTTAGATGATAACATGATGTATATTAGAATTATTTTGTATCCATCACTCATACAGTCAGAACTAGTGGATCAAGGTTTCAGTACCATATTAGTACAAGAACAAGAACTTATACTTGTACAAACTGAGGTTCTTGAGATACAATAACCAATTAAGTTAAGAAGATCTACTAGAGTGAGAAGACCTGTCATTTCATCTTATTACATTGTCTATTTGGGTGAACAAGACTATGATATTAGACATGTTATCAATCCACTTACTTTTTCAGAAGTTGTTTTCGAACCCCATGTAAATTTGTGATGTGATGTAATGAAAGATGACATGCAATCCATAAAGCATAATAAGGTATGGGAGCTTGTTGATTTATCTCGAAATTGCAAACCTATTAGTTGTAAATGACTTTTCAAGACAAAAAGAACTCTTAGGATTAAATTGAGTGGTTTATAGCTCGGTTAGTTGCCAGAGAGTTCACTTAGAGATAAGGGATTGACTTTAATGTTATCTTTTTTTTCTAATATCCTTTAAGGATGCATTCAGAGTGATTATGAGAATAGTAACTCATTATGATATGAAGTTACATTAAATGGATGTTAAAACTACTTTCCTAAATGAAGACCTTTGTGAAGAGGTCTATATAGAATAACCTGAAGAATTTCAAGATTAAGAAATGTTGATAAGGTTTGTAAACTGAGAAAATCAATATATGATCTGAAACAAGCTTCCAGACAGTGATACCTTAAGTTTCATAAGGTTTTTACCTCTTTTGGCTTTGTGGAAAATAAAGTTGAAAGTTGTTTATATTACAAGATCAGGAGGGCAAAGTTACCTTTCTAAGTTTGGAAGTTTTAGCGTTGAAAAACTCGTTTGAAGATATGAAAAGCAAAACAAGTATTTTTTTTTCGTTTATTCACTTTTACGTTTGATCTTGGGCGTGTGGCTGATGTTCGTGTTACTCATTACAAGATTTAAATTATTGAGTATTCAATATCAAATTAATAGAGGGTTGATTTTTTAAAAACTTTTTCACAAGTTTTATTACTATTTTAAAAAGGGAGACTTGAATTATTGTTTAAATGGGTGGTAACACTTTTCTTAAATAATTTAGAGTTAACAGAACTGCTATTTGCTTGTCCCTTTATTTATTAATTTTTTCAGGAAATGGAACTAACTATATGGTCCGGGAATGAGGTTTGTTAACTGTAGCTGCAGTACACATTTCATCTAAAACTTTAGAATGATAATCTTTATTTCTTATAATAATCTCGCAGATAAAGTGATTATAATTTGGGATACAAACAACACAATGGAAATATGGATGTCCCATGTAATTCCTTGAATTGGAGGAGGAGTTGGAAGACAATGACTAGATTTGGATGAGCTCTATCGTTCCTGGAAAGCTTTTATTTGAATAATGTACCGTTGCTTTAGGTAGCAAAGACTTTGTGTCCGGTGACATACAAAAGTAAAAAGAATCCAAAGACACATATTCAACGCGAGCAAAATTTACTACGGAATTCAAATTCTGCTTTCTGCAACGGCCAATGGTGATACCGATACCCACAACAGAACAGGCCAGTCTCTGACCTCATCATCCACTTCACCGTAGGCTAGCCTGTACGAAGTGAGGTTTGGTGTTTGGAAGTGAATAACCTCAAATAGTTAGACTAATTTAAACTTATTTTTGGAAGAAAATGTTCAGAATTTGCTTAGAATGTACAACACTATCTTCCTCTGGAAGGCCTTTGAAGCTGGTCAGTTGGTCTCCATCTGGTTCACATTTTTACTCTTTTTTGTCTGTTGTCCTTGTCACTCTTCACTGGCCTCTGCTTAGGTTTCTTAGTTAGACTTTTTGATGCCATTCAATTATTTGCCCAGAACAATCACAAAGAAGAAAACGCACCTAAAATTTTAACTAAAGTCATTTACTAAAACCTAAAGTAAAAGAGAGAGGGGTCCCCCATGATCGAAACTCAGCCCTCGGAGACTTCTACATTTGCCTCGCAATATGTGCAGAATTCCCAAGGCATAGTCCAACCAATGCATGTGAAGCTCTGTGTCACTTGTCCACAATCTTCCGTATAATCGTTTTAGACAATTTAAATATTTATATAAAAAGTTCAAATCTATGCATTTGGTAGCAATGAAAAATTTATAATGTAGTCAAAATATTTTTTAATTTTAAATTTCCATTAAAAGTGGACATGTTAATATTTATTATTATTATTTCGATTAGTAAAATAGACTCATTAATATTGTCCATGCTATCTGATGGTTTGGATAATTGGCACAATTCTTAAATCCCTAAATCAGAAAATCGCTAATAATTGGTAACAACTTTAGAGGGATTAATAATTTTGAAAAATGGTTTAGAGCTGAAACAGTTGGTCAGTGAAGGGCAAGGCAAGAAGTTGGGGGGTTTATGGTTATGGTTATTGGCAATGTTCTGAAACTCGGACCGGTCATTGAATCGGTGACCTTATTGATCACCGGTTTAATCTGTTCGACCGGTTCAATCATCGGTCAAACCGGTGTGACGTAATAATTATATTTAATTATATATAATATTAAAAATATTTAAAAAATAAAAAAATAAAAAAATAAAAAATAATTGTCGGACCGGACCGATCAGACCGGTCAATTGATTGGTTTTGACCAGTTCAGACTGGATCAATTTACAGCTAATTTTGAAGGATAAATCAGACCGAACTATCGACCGATCACCGGTCAAATCGGTCGAACCGACCGATCCGGTCCGAGTTTAAAAACAGAGGTTATGGGTCAACACCACTTCTTCTTCTTGCGAAGCTTGCTGAGAGATTCAAAGCCACGCGTCTGATGGCTTTTTGTGTGAGCTTCGGGAATAGAGATTCTGTTCCCCCTACTCTATTCTCCGAACATTTTCATTCATTTGTAGTAATAAAAAATAAAAAATGGATGGATAAGAGGACTTAGAAACAGGGAGAAACAGAGTCAGTGTCGGTGAGTCTCACTGGGTTTGTCATTTGTGAAACTGTTAAGGAAATGGTGAACAGTTCCTGATATGCTGACTCATCTGTTTAGGTGCTTTTGAGCCATTTAGGCGTGAAATTATCTAAATGCACCTCTAAACCCCTATGTCCTAAAATTTTGTTAACTTATTAGTATCGTTGTAGGTATTTATAATTTGTTCTACCTCTAATGATAATTTTAATTGTCCAGCTACACTTTTATTTCTATGTTGTGTACAAAAGTTCTACAGCAAGTCCCTTATATTTAATTATTTATTTATCAACTTAAAAACTGCAGGGAATCAAGGGTGCAGGTCCTATAAAGTGCTCCCTTTCACAACAAATTTCAGCCAACTCTCGTTCTCATTTTTATTCCTCTAGGTTCTTACCTAGACCCAGAAAAAAGCAAAAGATGGGTTTCTCTCTAGCTGAAGCTTTCGTGCTGCTACAGCTGTCACTGTTCTGCTTCACCGTGTTCGGTGAAGAGACTGAGGCAGTTCCTCCGATTCCACCTCAGCGCCACGGTAACTTTCGCGGACCGGCAATGGCACCAACCCACCATCACCACCACCACCACCACGCTCATGCTCCAAGTTACCACCACCACCATGGTCACCCTCCTAGTCACTCCCCGATTTACCCTCCAAAGGTCTCCCCAATGCCACCCTCACACCCACCGATTCACCCTCCTAAACCCTCTGCACCACTGCCCCCTGTTAAGCCTCCGACTAAACCGCTGCCCCCTGTTAAGCCTCCGACTAAACCGCTTCCTCCTGTGAAGCCTCCGGTTAAACCACTGCCTCCTGTCATGCCTCCGACTAAACCACTGCCTCCTGTTAAGCCTCCGACTAAACCGCTTCCTCCTGTGAAGCCTCCAACTAAACCTCCGGTTTTCCCTCCTTACCATTACCCAAGGAGTTTTGTAGCCGTCCAAGGTGTCGTCTATTGCAAGAGCTGCAAATATGTTGGCGTGGGCACTCTCTTGGGGGCTGAACCACTCCCTGGTTAGTTCAAAGTTTGGCTAAAACTTTGTCTTGTTTTGAGAACTTTTTGTACTTCCAAGAAACCACTTCTTGGTTTGCATGCTAAAATTTTACTGCTTAGTTGTGCTAGAAACTGGCTACAGCTACTTGTGAAAGCTTAGGTTAATCTAATCTCATCGTGCAGAGAAGAGAGAGCAACCATATCACTCTATTATAGGTCATGTAGCATCAGTGACACAGTGACTATGGGCTTGGTCCTTTCCCGTATAGCTCCTTTTCATGAGTATACATCAAGTGACTAGTTATGAGTGTAGTCCAAAACACAACTTAGTCAAGCTACATCAAGTAACTAGTTATGAGTCTGTAGTCCAAAACACAACTTAGTCAAGCTGTATCTGTCTCATTTGCAGGTGCCATGGTGAAGCTGCAGTGCAATAATACAAAGTATCCGTTGGTAACCAAGGCTGCAACAGACAAGAATGGCTACTTCTTCCTCGAGGCACCAAAGACTATCACCAACTACGGTGCACACAAGTGTCAAGTTTCGCTGTTTTCATCACCAAACACCACATGCAACATCCCCTCCGATCTCCACGGCGGAATAACTGGTGGTTCCTTGAGGCCGGTAAAGCCATATGTGGCCAATAAACTTCCATTCGTTCTCTACACAGTTGGTCCTTTCGCCTACGAGCCCAGATGCCCCCGTTAAAACACCCCCAGCAACTCTTAAATAGCACCCTTGTCTGTATGTGGGCGTGTATTACCAGAATCCTTGTAATGCTTGTTTGCTTTTAATTAGATTTAGGGCTGTTTCAGTGTTGGCTTGTTCTTATTGGTCTGTACGTTGGTGTTTGAGAATAAAATGCTAAAGTAATCACAAGTTGACAGTGACCAAGTTACCAAATATAATGCCGCAATTCACTTACTTTTGATTACGATAACATGCTAGCTGAGTGGCGGAGGATCGGAGCTATCCATTTAAATGAATTTATTAATAGTTTACATCATATTTAAAATTTATCATATCATTTGTAATTATCAATAATTATAAATAACTATTTCATTTAATAGTATATAAATTTCTTTTCATTATATTTGTTAAAAATTAAGGGAATGCCGAATGGGACGTACATTAAAATTAAAATTAATTATCTTCCAATTTGATAAAATGTATTATAGAATTAAAAGTGTATTAAATTTTATTGAATTACCAGTAATTATGGTTAATAAAATCGCATCTTAAAAAAAGTTTAGATTGACTCAACCTGACGTCGAAGAAAATGCCGCAAAAAGTGGAAATCAACGGGTCATGGACTCATGGTTCAGCCTTTTTTACTTTTTTGTTTAATCATATTATTTTATTCTTACTTTTCGTGGCGAAACGGGCTTAAAGTATCTAAACGTTTAATCACCGAATAAGTGGGCCTTTCCTGACAAAATCAAATCATGGTTATGCTGATCATACGACGGTTTTTGCATACGCAATTGGCCCACCTTGAGCTCATATCGCATATGTGGGCCTTTCCTGACAAATCGAATCATGTTTACGCCGATCAATGATGGTTTTTGAACACGAATTGGTCCACCTTGAGCTTATCTCTTCCACACAGTCTAATATGCTGACCGAGGTTATTTTTCTCTCTTGCCCATGAAGATTGGGATCAACCCATGAAAACTCGTAAAATCACAATTCATTTAAACCTATAACCCCATAAGTTCCCTTGAATCAATTTAATCTGAGAGATTTGAGACTTGAACCCGTCGTTTTGTTTAATACTCAAGTGATGTTAACTGCTGAATGGAAGTAATCTGTAATCGGAGTCAAACCTGACCACTTCAGTTTTCTAATTTTGGAATTTCCATACAAAATCACGTGGTAGGTATATCGAGAACGGGCCATTGCTAACTCTTGGACCCTATCTGACTATTTTTCAGACATTAGGTTACGTTAAAAAGTAGTAAGATAAATTAGAGACGAGATAAGAATATTATGCTATGTCATTATGTGTTTATGTAGTATTCCAACTTCCTCATAAAAGCATTTCAAATTAATGGAGTATGATTTCAATTGTATCTTTATCTTTCACATTTGTTGTTCATGTATGGAAGTAGGAGAAAAAGTTGGTCAAAACTAATAATCAATTGTGTTATGTGCTTATTAGAAAAGGTAAGTTGGGCTAGGGAATCCTCCGAAATAATTGAGGTTGGATGTGGAGCATGAAAAAGGAAGTGTATGACTATGCTATGGATCGTCATTTCATGCAAAGAATGTGCAAGTCTTATGATTGAACCGCAAGGAGCTGCTCGCGAAGCACCAACATAATCATTAAAGTGAACAAAGGATATTTTTAAATCGCATTTAGATAATCTCTAATGTACGACCTCGTGTAAGTGTTGATGGTTATCCCTCCCGAACCAAACGATATTACCATCCCCTTCCATCTCAAGTGCTTCCTTTATTGTAGCTTTACCCCCGGAGGTGCTTCAAAAGGAAGCCAAGACTTAGTCTTCAATATTGTTTTTTTAAAAAGGAAAAAGTCTTAACTTTTGTATTAGTTAACTGCTGGGTAGTAAAGCATTGGAAGAACTAGGGCTCAAAGAGGTCCTCCTCCACGAGGACAACCTATTTGTATTCACTTCAACTCTTAGACCTCTGGTCAAAAAATTCTTGAAGCAATAACTTAGCATATCTCTAACATCCCTATTTTCCTCTAATACTAGAAACCAGGCTTAAGCTTGGAAAATTTTAAACAAAATGACTTTCCTGTATAGATTGACTTGCACAATATTCCATCAGAACATTCATCAATTAAAGGACTAAACTACTTGGTAAGTTTCTTTGAGGGAAGCGTATCTATGGATGAGGCAACAAGAAGTAGGAGAAGAGTTGGATATCATATGACAGGCCCCTTTTTTGAAACAATTAGATGACCTATCCGGTTCTTTACGATGATATCTAATCTAGCTAGAAAGTTCTCATATATCTAAGCTTATTGCCCATTTTGGGAAAAGCCTTAACTCAGCATTGATAAATATAAACAGTGAGGTTTTTTTTAAAAATCTTTTTATTAAAGATTTCGACAATATAACAGTTGCATTTTAATATTTTCAAAATTTTCAAAGTATCTGAAAAAATTCAAAACATTTCTATATTTACACCAAATTCTCTACTATAAATTTTGAACTTCAAATCCACTCACAAGCGACCTCAAACAATCCAGTTAATTAATTTTTAAAAAGCTAAAACAGATTCGTGCATTTAATTTAAAAACATTTACACACATGCATTCTTTACACAAAATTACATTCAAAACATATTCATAGATATGCAATAATTCTCAAAAAGTATTTACAAGGAAAAAAGTCTACACAGTAGCATGTGATAAAATTGACTACTCGTTAGGTGGAGTTCCTACTGTTCAAGCCCTTGAGTGTCCACCTGGGAGATTTGACTTTAAAAACATAAAATATAATGTGAGCTAAACGAGCTTAATGAATATTAAATTTTTTATTCAAATCATATGTAACAATTTAAACCTCCATAAAAAAATTCATTTTATTTGATATAACACAATTTCAAATTTTATGAAATACTATTTCTAAATGCATTTTCCAAATTAAACTCATAATATAAAAGTTTTCATTTTTCTTTTTCCTTTTTTCTTAAACAATAAGCAGTGGTGGCAACAAGTTTTTTTGAAAACTTTTATATTGAAAATAAGTCAACCACTAAAATTGATAACATACGGTGCCTTAAGTACAAGGTCACGGAGCTGGTTCTTTATTGATTACCTGCAACTGGTTAACTATTAGTTGCAGAACTGGTTCTACATCGCTTACTCGTAACAGTTTTTGGTTAGCACTATATATATGCAATACGTGCAGAGGGCGACTCACTAGCCTATTGACAAACACGATACCACCCACTGTTAGTAACTGACGCTCCTAGACACTGCCATATACGTTTTAATAAACTCCGACCGATAAATCTGTAATACCATCAAGGCATACCATAGGTTAAAAATTCATTTCCTTTTATCAACAAATAACATAATTTCAATGCAAAATCAGATCATGTAAAAATTTATCTTTTAAACTAAAATTCATATATTGTTAAAACATAAACTTATATTAACAATGTTCACTTGTAATATATCATTCACATAAAACTCAACATAAATATTTATTTCATGATAAAATAAAAACTAACTGCATAAAATCAATTTAAAGTACACTCACAGTTTTGTAACTTTATTGACAAGCATACTCACTCATTCTGCGCCTCTACTTTACCTACACAAATCACATTTATTTTAGGCATTTATTTCCAAATTTAGTAATAAGGCATTAAACTATATTTTCGATTTAATCAAATTCAAGGTTAGTGTTTAATCGTATAATATGTACGCTAATCATATTTACGCTTTAACTTCTGTAAGTTAATCTATTGTTCTTTGTTTCAAAATCTAACTTTGAAAATTACTTAATACCATCTTTTACCTATTCTAACTAATCAATTTCTTTAAAACACTATCTCACCTAATTAATTCACCATATGGCTGAATATGTAATGCTATTAATGCTAACTTTTTCCATTTGGTTTTTGACAATAACAACCTTAAAATTTCAGTTTAATTACACCTTAACTATAATCAAACTTCACCAAATCACAACAGCAATTACATTTCCTCTTAAGGCCGAATTGCCCTCACCACACACATATATATTATCATTTTCTTTTATTTTCAATTTTTCAACACAATTCACCTAAGATCCATGCCAAGTATCATTCAAGCACACCAAACTAAAATTTACAAATTTTCTCCAACAATTTTCTATCTTGGTCAAATTGATACACATCAATTATCCTTCCATTTTCTTACTATATCATATCACAAATGCATGTTTTAAATCCTATAACATTATTCTATTCACATAATAGTCCCCAACCATTTAACCACAAAAAATCTCAAAATTACATGAACTTCACCCACTCCAAATTCATCATCTAAGCTACCAATCAGTTTCATTTTTATTTTCAACACACTAATTAACTTCCTACATATATGAATTGAAGCTCAAACACATAAAATGAAATCAAACCAATTTTTAATCACAAAACCCTAACCATGACCAATTCTTTCAAGCTTGATTTCTTCGTTTACGTTCTTGTTTTCAACCCTTAAATGCTTCCAAGCTTATTATCTACTCCATGGCAAGTCAAAAACCACCATTGCTTACAAAAAAAATCCATCCCACTCAAAAACTTATAAAACTAGTAGGTTAAGTTAGGAAAACTGACCCCTTCTTTTTTAAATCTCTTTGGTAGTTGATAAGCGGCTAGACTTGATCAAAATTCCTCCAAAACACACCCCAAATCCATAAAAAAATGGCAGCCCTATTCTTACTCTTCTCCTTAGCTGAATGTCACCTTGGTTTCTCTTCTTTTCCTTTTCTTTTTCACTCTCACGGTCACTCACATGGTTGACTCTCCAAATGAAGCAATTTGTAAGTAAATTTTGCTTTTTATACTCTTTTAGTGCATTACATATGTCAATTTCTCATTGGTCATCTCAAATGACTCATCGCACACACATGTCATTTTCTCATTGGTCATCTCTAATGACTCATCACCATGTAATTAATGATTCTTAACCCTTAAAAAAATCCTTTAATTGGTTATTAAGTGTGATTTATTAATCCACTAATACCATTTTATACATAAAGATCAAATTTCCCTTTAAAGAATTTAATTCACCAATTAATTAAATTAAATTCCAAAAGTATTCCACAACCTTCTTATCATCAAATTGACCATGAAATACCCTAATTAGGGTCAATACTTATTGATTGGATGCTTTTAAAAATTTCAAATGGGTTTAAAATCATCAATACCCATTATTTTCAAAAAAAGGGCTTATTTTCAATTTGTTTCAATATCATTAAACTATAATACCTACTCTGGATATTTTCAATTCTTTCAGAGTTGGGTCTCCAAAGTCACTATTCAAGAGGAAATACTATTCACCTAGATTCTTTATTCATCTAGAAATACTATTCACCAAAAATAAAAATTTATATTCAAATGTAAGGAAAAGTTTAGGGTTTTACATGATAAGAGTGTAGCGGTGGATATGAAGTAGGATCTGCCTAACAATATCCTTATTTTGAGGCATGGAAAAGATGACTTACTAGTTGAAGAATCAATTAGAGTCTCATATATATGGAGACCAACCAATGCTCAACAAGGTAGGTAATGCAAACTAATTGGTAGGACATTTATAAGAGAGGACTTTATAGAACTAATAGGGCTTGACCTATAAAACCTGTGAGTGGAACTTCACGAAAGATAAACTTGTTGACTTCTCCCAGTCTAGTCCTAGGAGGGAGCCTCTATTGTGTACTAATGATGAGAAGATTACTAACTTATCAACTGTTAAGGAATGTTATCCTCCTAAAGGCCTTTTTTTTAATTACTTCACTAGTACTAAAGAAGTATTATCCCCATCCAGTCTAGATGAAGTCGTTGATCTCTCTGTTCGAAGTTTTAAAGGTGTTCCTTCATCAATTGACATACCTTGCTCCAAAGTTTTTGATCTTATTTCACAGCATAAAGACATTTCCTCCTCAGTTAAAACACTCAACATTGTTAACATAATGAAGTCAGTAACGAAGACTTTCTCTAAAGGCTCAAGGAGCCTACTTCATAATCTCAATCTTGTTTTGGAATGTAAGAGGCATTAACTCTCCCAAGAAGAAATTGGTCCTCAAAGACCTTCTCTTTGAAATAAAGCCTAATGTAATAGGTGTTTTGAAAACTATACTCAAGACTGATAAATATAACATACTGAATTATTTAGAGAAGCATTGGGTATCTATTACTAATAATCAATTTTATCAAAATGGTAGGCTAATCATCACATATGAATGTCTCTCTGGTCTTTTCTTATGATTAACTAGTGCACCTGAATTTTAACTTAACTCAAGAGAATATTGTATTTTTTGTCTCCTTCGTCTATGACTATTAAAATTTAGCTTTCTAGAGGAGCTCTTTGTGGAGCAAACTCAGATATATACATTTTTTCTAGTGCATCCTAATTGATTATTTTAAGGGAATTTAGTAATACCCTCTCTATATATGGAGTTGATGGCAATTTATGCTTAAGAAATTACAATGGGAAGTTAAAAAATTATGTAAATGATATACAGGCAATTGATCCAAAATTTGAGGGTAATTTTTATATTTATAGCATAGCAATAAGGGAGATGACATATTAAGAAGAAGTTTGATTGGGCATTGGTTAATAAGGAATGGATATTTAACTTCTTTAAGAGTAAGGCAATATTTGGAAATCCTAATTTCTCTCCTTAACATTTGGCCCCATTACAGCCTTGAAAAGTCTTTTGATTCATGTTATTCATGTGAATCTTTAGTAGTGGATAATTGAGAAGATATATAAAGTCATGGAATGTATTAATCATGAAAGGTGTTTGAGCGTACCTATATATTGATTTTTTTAACCATAACTTGTCAAAGTTTACCCTTAGATTGCTTTGTTTTTGAAAGGAATGGTTGTTGATTGATCATTAGCACAAAGATTGAATATTTAATTATTGTCATGGTTTTGAAAGTTATTCCTCTTTTATTATGACTATCTATTCTTAAAAATATGGTTAAAGCGGAGTTTTTTGATTTTGATGTTGATCTTTAGTTTTACTCGATGATAGTCAAATGCTAAGTGTGGGAGAACTTAATACGTGATTGATTGATTATATATTTATTCTATAATACTTAGTGATTAATGTTATAATGTGTCTAAGATACTTATTTTGGTTCATATTTTAGTTTAGTACAAGTTAGAGGAACAAGAATAAAAATGAGTTAAACTCACATCCATGGTGTTGTTCTATGATGTTCAATCTTATTTTCCTTCATGGAGTAAGAAAGAGATGAGTTATGGTGAATACGGGATAAAGAATGGAAAAACTAGAGTCACCGTGACTTATCCAGCCATGTATAGGAATATGTAACTCACTAGAAACATGTATGAACTCAATGATGCTATTTTAATCACCCTTGAGACCTATCGCCTGTGTGGAGACTTACACAACCATGTAAGTGAGATACATAACCATCTTAATGAGAACATGTATCTCCATAATTTCTACCAAAAATATAGTAAACATTTTTAAATTCTTACAACTTTTAAATATAATAAAAATATATTTAATTAATTCAAATATTATTTATTGATTGACTAATTAAAATATATTAAATTGATTGATTGGTAAAAGTATAATTAACACATATAAAAATATAATTAATTAATGAATTAATTAAAATTATGGCAATAGTTCACTCATTTATTGTAAGTATTATGGATAGTGAACTTGGGAAGAACAAATATAACCGAATCATTTAAGAAAATCAAGATAAAAAATAGATACAGAAAAGCCAGTTAATTTGTTTAACAGAAGAAGGTTACGTATGTAGAGAACTCGAAACTCCCCTATTTAGCTAACACTTTTGATCAATCTCTGACTCTAGTTAGTTTCAACTTGAATATAAATGGTTTCTTTCGGACGACCACACCAAATACTCACATGCCTTCATTATTATTGCACTTGACTGTTTCTTTTGACCAATTATTAATCCTACTTACTAAGTCAATAAATGCATTACAAAAGACTAATCTCGTAAGCCGCCGTTTTAAAACCGTCATACAGTAGCTGTCAAGATTACGTTCTTTCTTTTCAATTGATGCTTCTATTATCATTCATTTAAAGGACCCTTATTGAAATGAAATGATTGCCACCTGCAATTCACTATTTCTTTAGATCATTTATCAACCGCCACTTACTAAATCATTCAATGCAGTAAAATTTTACCGATGGTTATTTATTAAATGTCGAACCTTCACAGAAAAAAGAAAGACACTCGAGAAAAGAAACCAGATATTGTGTGCTAAAGTATACAGTAAAAAGAAAAAGATTAGTTTTATAATGATACGACAAAAAATTTTCAGTCGTACGCCGTATAAACAACTTATTAGGTATCAGATTAGGGTCAATACTTATTGATTGGATGCTTTTAAAAATTTCAAATGGGTTTAAAATCATCAATACCCATTATTTTC
>JANPWT010000002.1:28873638-28885687 GCA_024678245.1 Erythroxylum densum | reverse complement strand
CTTATCAAGTTTATATTAAAGGATCTCTTTATCTAATGGATCTTGCATATGGTATTACCTAAGAATCTTACTAAAGATCTAGAAAGAATCATGAGGAATTTTATATAAATAGGAGATACATATAAGAATTCTAATGTTAAAGTCAAGTGGACTAATATTGGGGTGTCGAAAGAGGAAGGAGGACTAGGTATATGACTATTACAAATCATTAGCATATTTTTGTAACTAAAAAGTTTTAGAGGCTTCTTATAGACAAAGAAACACCTAAGGTGTAATCAGTTCACTCGCAATAATTAAAGAACCAAAGTATATGGGAAATAAAACATAAGTATAAGACATCACAGACTATAAACCAAATACTTAACATAAGGGGTAAGCTTTGGGAGATCAAGTATAAGATTAGTAATAGAGAAAATACATGGCTTTTTTTTATAAAAAGGAAAACCGGAATAAATTACAACAGGGGTCGAGGGGATCGGGGCCCCGAACTATCATCCACAAGGAGAAAATACATGGCTTTAGTTTGACAATTAGAGTAAAAAGAATCCCCTATACCTTTTTCTTGAAGTCTCACATTTGAGATATATACTATACCCTAAAGTTAAGGATAAGGAGATCATAAAAGGCAATGACTGACGTATAAAATTTTGAGGCTTCTCAACCATTTAGGAAAATCTACTTAATTATAACCCCTTTTAACACTTGAAAGGTAAAATAAAATGAATAAAGCATTCTTCAGTCCAATTTACCAATAAATGATGCTACCAAATGTTCAAGAATTCTATAGTTAAATGTACAATGGAGCATTCTAGTTTAGTTCAAACAAAATTCTCATTTTTCTTTTATCATACAACTAGTTATTAGAAACAAATTGAGCATACTCTATATAACTAAAATCTCTCAAATTACATATTCAACTTACACACATTGCAACATAGAGAATGAATTTATAGACTACCAATTTTTTTAAATGTAGCTTTACTAAAGAACTATGGCAGATAATTCAAGTGTATTATAACATTAATGTAGTGAGGATGATTGGGAGGATATAGTGACCTGAGCATCCAAAAGATAACAACTAAAAGAAGAGTATTGCCTCTTTAATTTACATTAAGCTCGTTATGCCATTTTGAGAGAAAGGAATGAAATAATTTTTTAAGTTCAAGAGCCAAGATCAGTAAAGGTTCTACCAAACACATATTGGTCTGGATAAGAGAAAAAAGTATTAGCCAACATAAGACAAAACCAAGTAACAACAAGAACAGTAAGAAGATGTATAAAAGGAAGTAACATGAGACAAACTATAACAAAACAAGAAAGTTAAGTGGGTGTTAGTAAGAGCAGAATAGTACATCAGAGTATAGGAACGATCATTAATAGAAGAGAGTGTTTAGTAATATCCAAAAGTGGAATGCAAAAAGACCTAGGGCAAGTGAAGAAGAACTTGCCTTGTAAATGGAAGGGACTGACCCAGAATAGGTTGATGCATATGCTCTAACTGGGTTGTTAAGCTGGATCACTTGAGAAGATAAAAACACTTTGTAATTCAGAATGTTGTAACTCATATTGAAGCTTATTACATTAGCACAATTTTCCTTTAATTTAAAAAAGATTATTTAAAATCAAGAAATAATATAAATCATGTTAAATAAATACAGTTATAAAATCAATGTGAAATATGAGAATATATTTTCACCATTATAAATAAATATATTACAAAATTAAGATAAAATATAGGGTTATAAAATTTAAAGTATGACATAAAATATTAAACAAATATATAAAGAGAAAATTATCATATTTATTAGATATGTGTACTTATGATAAAGCTATTATAATTATTTTCTACCTGTATATACTGAAAAAAGTGATTTTAATTTTGAACATGCAAAATATTGAAATTTTATTATAACAATTAAAGTATCATATAAAATAAAATAAAAACTTAACATCCATTTATAGAAAGTGAAATTAGCTTAAACACCATCTTTACATACTTCAGTGGTTGTTAACTTTTTAATGTAATATAAATTATTTATAATAGTTATTTTAAAAAAACTATAAGTAAAATACAAATAAAGGTGTACTAAATAAAATAGATTATATAATCATATTAATAAAAATAATTACGTATTATACAATTACTTATGTTAATCTAATAAAATATAACTTTAAATTAAATGATACAAAGTATGTAGTTTAATTTTATATAATTTTCGTTGATTGTCACGTAAATAATAAGGCATACATGTTAGGTCCATATCATTCAAATTATGAAGAGGGAAAGTACAACACTTTTGAACGGTGAGCGTGTTAAATGCAAACAAACAGTAGAAGTAAGAAATAGAGATTTGACCACTTGTTTATTTTATTATCCAATATTGGTACTATGTTCATTGTTCAGTCGTCGTCGAAGTCGTCGGTTGTCTTATTACGCGGTTTCCTTACAATTTCGGTTCTTCTTCTGATGCAACTTACCCGTATCCAACTGAAAATGTAATGACGAGACGAATCAGGATAAAGATGAACCTATGATTTCTTGTATTTTTGTTATATTTTGAAATCAGATGTTAATTATTAATTCTTAAAACCTGATTGGGCCTTGTAACTCGGTAAAAAAAGGAAACAAAGCGAATCAGCATCGCTATTCCTTTAAAAAGATTTTAGTGGATAAATGCCATAGTTGAACTAGAACTAGCACTAGTGGGCCATTCTCAAAATATCTTCTTGCTCCTTGTCCTTCTCTACATTCAAAACTGTCATCTTTCAATATTTTCAATGCCAAATTCAATTCAAACTTTAATGCTTTTCTTTAAGACGCGTGTTCTCACACCATGACCAACCAAAAGCACAACTAATATATTTTTTTTTAATCCATGAAGTGTCTTAGGAGGATCCAATTATAAGAAGGCGCTTTCAAACTATCTACTCCTAAACTAATTCTTGCTTGCACCGAGTTAGCCCGTAAGGTGTAAAGTGTTGGCCAAACAGATTTCTCCATTCCTAGAAATCAAACTCGAGACCTCTGATTAAGAGATGAGAGTGTCGAACCACTCACACCAACCTATTTAGTTACACCTAATATCTTTGTTTGCATAAGCAACTAGACGGAAACATGACTTCCCAACAACCCACCACCCCACTTTGCACACACACATGTGCAGTGCAGGGCAGTGCAGCTCTTCTCCTATCTAGATCTTAGTGGCCCCCAAAATCCAAGAGGATTTATTAACCAAAACCAAAACCAAAACCAAAACCAGACCCTGTACCTCTCCTCCAGACCCTGATGCAGTGATGCTCATAATCCAATGTCTTTTCTCCCAAACTTCCACGAACACCCACTTGAGAAAACACCGACTTCTATCAGCAGTTTCAATTATGTGCGTTTTCTTGGACTCCAAGGGATCCTCTACGTGGAGTCAACAGAGATTGATGATGATGAGAGTCACTACTGTTTTTTCATACTTTAATTTTTTATTAACTTTATATCGTAACAATGGGAATTTAGTTAAACTTTTACGAAATATTATAAATCTAATTAATATTTTGAAAATTAATTAATAAATTATTTTTTAATAATAAAAATTATTAAAATAATTCATGAATTTAAAATTTTTACGGTTAGTAGTTTTTGTTCTTTTGTCTTTCAATTTTTTGAGTCAAGAGTGTGAAAAGAAACGGAAACAAAAGTCTCATAATTAGCCACCTTATTCTTTGTCTGTTTCAGAACTCTGTAGTCTGCAGCATTTACAAGTGGTAAACTCTCTCTCTCTCCCCCTTCCGCTTTTACTTGCTTGGTCTGTCTCAGTTTTTCCCATCAACTAGCGAGTGCAGCTTTATATGGTGGAACTTGCTTGCCGATGGTTTGCTACCGTGTAAGTCCCTCTGCTAATTTTTTCTTCACATTTTGTTGAACAATTCTCTTTGTTTCCCTCTTTTGGGGTCACTTCTTTTTCTGTTTCTGATCTTTAAAGATCACAAATTCAGATGATGTTCAAGCCGTCTAATTTGAAGTAGTATTTTTGTTTTTTTGTCAGTTACTGTTGGCATCATTCAACTTGAGTTTGTTTTTTGTGTTGGAATTTCCTCGTTCTATCTGTGGCTTTTCTACGCAGTTTCTCTTATGTTTTTACCTTTTTCAAAGTACTAATCACCGACTACCTAAAGCCTAAAACTTGTGGCATAATTACGGGCTTGTGCAATTCTTCTTTTCAGACCAGTGAGGACGATGATCATCTTATTGCTTTCTTGATGCTTCAAAAAGTTTTTAAGCAAGTATAACTCCAATTATTGTAGCTATGTTATGAGTTGTTGTTTAACTTTGACAATATCCCAATTTGGACCTTTTCGCAAGTCTCGTGCCATAGCCTAATTCGATCTTATACAAAGTTGATATGAGATTTACGGTAGTTTGTGGGTAGTGCATCCTTGAGACATTCTTTGTGACTTGAGGGGAGTTTGAACGCTTCTTAGGACTAAATGTTTCTTTGTGATGAAAGCTTATAATTCCATGCCCTTGTTGGGTTAACCGAGTTTAGGATAGGGGTTAGAACGGTATGTTACGAGTGAAAGATCTCACTTGTTATGTTGTGGTGGTAAATGAGTCTTTCTATTCTGTTTTTCCTGTTCTTCTTTCTATAATCAGATGAAACGAAACAACTGATTTCCTATGTATTGATGCTATTCAATTCATATTCATTTATAAATTTGATGACTTGGATATCTCGGGTAAATTATTTATCTGATGTGCTTTTGTACTATGCACCTTCTAAATGGAACTTTTGAGTTAAATCTCTTGCGAGTTATAGCTTGATCCATGCTAAGCATGATTATTCATGTCTTGCATGCCCCTCTGACTGTAGAATATATGACAGATGAAAAAGTTGTCCAACTCCAAGCATGGCTATTAGCTCGGGTACTCTTCCTAAGGGCCAAAAAGAAAAACCAAGTTTTCTCCTTGAGGTGACTTTTTTTTTAAAAAAATTCTGTACCTATTAGATTTTGGAGTCAAAGTTCCAGTTTGTTATGGTTGATACTTCAATCTGGAAATTTCAGGTTGCTAATGCAGAGAAGCAGTTGTGGGCGTTCATCCTTAAAAAAGGAATCTTACACTCTGATGTCCAGGGCATGTACCATAACTTATGTTCTAGCTATGAGAAACTTATTCTAGATGATCACGAACTGGCTGAACTTCAAGATGTTGAATTTTCATTGTGGAAGCTTCACTACACGCATATTGGTGAATTTCGTAAAAGAATGAAAATAGTTTCTCTTAATGAAGAAGCAAAACAGTCAAGAATGCCTCAAAGTGGTGTTGCTACAGACAAAAGCTATGACCTTCATGGCATAGGATTTAAGTTGTTTTTATCAGAAGCAAGTGAATTCTACCAAAATTGTTTGATCAAACTTGTAAAATACAATGGTCTCTCTGAAGACTTCTACAGACAGAGTGGCAGCTTTGCATCTCTTGAACCAAAGAAAATGCAGAAACTACAGTTTTTATGCCATCGATTTCTTGTCTGTCTTGGGGATCTTGCTAGATATAGAGAAGAATGTGAACAATCTGATAAGAAGAGCCATAACTGGTCAGCTTCAGTCACTTATTACTTGGAAGCGATAGCAGTTTGGCCACATGGTGGAAACCCCCAGAATCAGGTATTTTATGCAATTATCTTTATGTTTAAGATGTCTGCTCAATCATTAGAGACTTTTTTCTTTTGAAATTTTGTAGCTTTGAATTTTTGTGCTTTTGAAAGCTACTATCATGATGATCATGTTCATTTGTAGTTGGCAGTGCTGGCAACATATATTGGTGATGACTTCCTAGCTTTATACCACTGCATAAGAAGCTTAGCCATTAAAGAACCTTTCCCTGATGCTGGGAATAACCTTATTGGGCTCTTTGAAAGAGTAAGGCCTGATTTTCCTTCTTCTGTATATTAATACTGTCATCTACAGGTTGATATCAATACGTGTTTTTATTTCTTACTTTCTTTCGGCACTTCATATCAGAACCGGTTGTCTCATTTCCCTTCCCTTTCCCACGAGGCCCAATTCGATTTCTTAAAACCAGCTGAAAACATTTTCTGGAGTCATTCTCCATCTACGACTGATGTGTTGAATGGCAAGATGGTGAAAGCTGAAAATGAAGGCTTAAGAGAAACCAAATTATGGCCATTGCTGATTAGGATGATAAGTTTTTTCTTCATAAAATCAAGGTACCACTTACAAGGTCTTTCTGTTCTAATAATAATTCTGGCTTGTATTTGATTAATTTCTTGAAGAATTGCAATTTACACAGTTCTATATGTATGGCCTGATAAAAAATCTTGCAAGTCTTACAGTGATCTAAACTGGTCTGTTTATTCAGTGCTGCATATGATGTTTTTTTCCTTCACTGTCTTATCTAATTGCTTGGACCATATACTGTATCAAGAGGAAAGATCTGTAAGAATTGTTTGGCGATCTCGTTATTAAGGATTTCCTCAGTTCCTTGTGTGTACTGACATGAGGTATATAACGCAGCAAGATTAGACTACCATTTTAAGAATTGTTTGGCGATCTCGTATTAAGGATTTCCTCAGTTCCTTGTGTGTACTGACATGAGGTATATAATGCAGCAAGATTAGACTACCATTTTCCCTGCATGGAATCTTGGGCTATTAAATTTGGAAGGCAAAGCTTTTGCTTCATTTTCTGCTAAATTTGTTTTTGAAATATTCATGAAGCTTATCGTGAAATAATTACAGATTTTTGTTAGCATAATTTAGATATCAACATGTCTAGCTGTCAGGTATCAAAACCTTGCAGGGTATGTTTAATTCTTATGCTCCTTTATTTGATTGTGCATTTCAAAGTTTTGCTGATATTATTGTAATGTCTTTCAATGTAGTGCAGTCTGGATGACTTCCCTGGTACTTTTGCATCTACCGTGAAGGAACTAGATGAGTTGATGAAAGTAGATGATGCAAAGTTCCAAACACTAATAGAGTCATATCAGGACTTGGGTTCAGCTAAAATTGGACCTTTTCGAATCCTGCAAGCTGTCTCTGCACTTATTTTCGTCATTGAGGATCTGATACATAGACCTGAAGTGAAGTTTGTGCAGAACAGAACCCATGGAGATCACCTTTTGTTGACTCAGATGGCAGTGTCTTCAACATTCATTTTTATGGGACGCCTTGTTGATAGATGTTCCAAAGCGAAGTCATTGGAGTCTTGCCCAGTTTTGCCAGCTATATTGGTTTTTGTGGAATGGTTGGTGACTGTTCTTGACGACACAGAAAAATCTGGATGCGATCATAAAAGTAAAAGTGCTATGTCTTACTTCTTTGATGTTTTTGTTGTACTTCTAAAGCAGTTAGATAGAAATAGCGATCACGGAGAGCCTCAATGCTTCTTTGCTCTTTGGGAGGACTATGAGTTGAGGGGCTTTACACCATTATCTAATTCACAGGCTTCACTAGATTTCTCAAGTCATTGGAGATACGCTACTGACTTCCAAGGTGGATTCAAATGTCGTGCTCACCGCATTATTAATGCTGCATTCAAGATGACAGAGAAATCAAACAATATTCAGCAATGGATCTTTTATGATAAATCAAAAAGAAAATTTGATATGTGGAACAGATATCCATATGGCAATGAAGTGGGAAATTTTGAAGCTAGTACTACTGCTTCCAAGGTGGAAGAACATCATCAATCAAGTCAGAGTGCTGCTGTAGATTGCGAGAAATTGATCATTGACGAAAAGCCAAAAGATTCTACTGATGGCGTTGATAAATCCATTGCCATGGAGGAAGAAGAAGTCATTCTCTTCAAGCCACTGACAAGGTACAACTCTGCACCTCTTGGTTTTACGTCTGATCATCAACTGCCTGCAAGAGACACGGGGGATCAGGCAGTGAGTGCTGATGAATGTCTGCGGCGTGCTCAATCACTCTTAATATCTCAAAACTCATCTCAGAATGAACCTTTATCCTTCCATTCTGACCTCACAAACTTCAGGCGCAACAAGCATCTGAAGAAGCAGGAAGCGCACTCATCAGAAGCCTCAATCTTTAGTTGGCCTCCCTCTTTTGGCAGCTCCATTCCTGCTGGACCACCCTCACTGAGTTCTTGGGTCCTTGATAGAGGTAGTTTGAGTGGTGAAAGAGCAAAAGTCAAAAATGATTTCAGCAAACATTGCTTGACACCCATAGAGGAGATGGCCACTGCATCCTTGCATGATCTCTCTATTAAGGAAAATGAGGACTGCCTCATTAGCCCCAGTCATGGATCTGCAACCGACTATGGTTCACCTACTTATCCGATCTCAGTTCCATCTGCACCTTTCCTCCCTGATAATGACTGTTGGTTTAATGGAATTCAACCTACCTTTTCTGACTACGGTAGTTCTGGAAACATCAGCACACCAAATAGTTGCAGTGATCCGTTACAAGTGAGTGGCCATGCAAATTGGACTGTTCCTAATCAACCTTATGGTTATGGTCATGGTCAAGGTAATCCAGGTTTTATAGATAATTATTCACCAATGCGTCAAATGACATCATCTGAATGGCTAAGATATTATAGAGAAAGTCACAATCTTGAGCGACCTGCTGGTCAGGTTTGGCCTGTTCATTCTTACAATGGTAGGAGCACAGGAAACTTCCATGACCAGGGCATCTCTAGGTCTGGTTTTTTCTATCAGCGAGGAACTGCTTCATCTCTCAGCCCAGTGATTTATGGTGACAGCCAGCCCCCACTTCCTGGTTTCCCCCTTGTATATGGTAGTGATCAACAGAGGAGGGAGAAGCTCTTTCTTGGCTATCAAAGGCCAAGCCCTTACGGGTGTGGTGCTGTGAATGAGCCTGAGCCGCTTTTGCAGTATCTTAAAGAGAAAGAGTGGCTACTTGAGCAGGATCCAACTTGTAGAGGTCCTCCGTACATGGGGAGTTGAAAACATCTTCACAAAATTGTTAGATGTGGCATCTCATAATGGTCCTCTTAGGCCAAATGTTCATTTCAGTCTAGGAAAGTTGGTTTGTATGTTTTTAAACACTTGCAGTACATAGGTATGTATGTGTGTATCATATCTTACGATCTAGCATGCTCCGTAAGGGAGAGTTTAGGGAAACTCACAAACTTGGTTGTGCGATGACTCTGGTAATACTTTCACTTCATGCCAATCGAATGCTGTCTTGCAGATGAAGCAAACTCTTTTCTACTGCATAGTGATCTGTAAATAAAATGTCAATTAACTAGTGATTCTGAGATTGTTATATGGTTCATTGATAACGAGGCAGCTGATTAGCCCTTTTGTCATTTGTAAGGGTCTCTTTAGTCTAGTGTTAAGGCATAATCACAACATGGTAGTTGAAGCTCACATGGTTGATAATTGTATAGAGCTCTGAAGCACATGGCATGGCCAGGAGCCATATTCTTATAGGCGCATAGTACAGAAGCTTGTAGTAGAAAGGGCCCTGTAAATTTTGTTTAAAGTTCAAAACGAGGCTTACGAGAACAGACTATCTGAACCCGTATAGAGAGTGCCTGGGACAATGCAGCGGCCATTGGACAAACTAGTTGAGAACAGAGCAGGCTAAAACTGCATCCCCTCCAGCCTCCAGTGTTTAGAGGCAACAGTTGGGCGTGACAACTGGAACCCAAGAAACCATCAAGAGCATTTTAGTAGCCTAACGGGAGTGCTCGACGAGAGAGTTGAATGAAAATTTTTAAATATATTTTTCAAGTCAAATCAATCTATGTAAATTATGTTTCATTAATTGACTTACATGTAATTTTGGTTAGTTTTCTCTCTTAAAGTAAACTTTTAAAAAATAAAAAATGACAAACAAAAATCCATTTTACTTGGTGACCTGACATCACATACCAAATGAATCCATGAAGAACAGCTACTATTTACTTCTTTTGTATTTGCTCTAATTATAAATAATTAAAATTTTAATTCGTAGTTATCAATATTGGTTGGGTCGGTCGTGCTAGGCTCAGGCCCAGGCATAGACGACCCATTCATAGTTGGTGACTTCCCACTCATAAGGGAAGACCTAAACCTAGTAGGTATTTTTCATATATAAGTTTATTACCTCATCATGAAAAAGGTACGACTTTAGAACCCTATTATTCTTTATTCATAGCCACCAAAACCCTCACAAGAAAAAGACTAACTTGAGCGTCGAAGGGGCCTACCGGCAGTCAACCCTCGTTGTGTCTTTATTGTTTTGCAGGTATCTCTGAGCCAAAGTCAACCAATCTCATGGATCCCAGCAGCAGTGCCCAGCCCCATCAAAATCAGACAGAACCAGTTGGCGCCCACCGTGGAGCCGGGCGTCAGGGCACCACTTCTAAAAACACTCAGATCAGTCAGGCGGCGCTAACAAATCCTGATGTAGCCGTTGTCGCGGCACTTGCGCTACAGCGAATGAGCTTGCAGCTACCCGCCGCCCTTCCCTTGCCGCATCATGATCATCAGATGCACCCTTCACCCATCATCCAAAACCCTAGCATAGACGAGTTACCCCTTAAAAACACGAATAATCAAATGCAATATTCATATCTACATGATCAACCGCAACAATCCCAAAACCAAGACCAAGAAGCGCAAATCGTGGCCCTAGAGGACGACGCTAGAACCAGTTCACATCCCCACACCCAATATCCCCTCAATCTGGACCCTCCTGCACGACAACAAGCCTTCCTCACACAAAGACAAATAGAAGAAGCGGCCGATCTACTGATTCACCAAATTTTGCGATCTCAGGTGGACCAACAACAAACCCCCGCTCGGCAGATAGGCATGGTGGTCGATCGTCGTTCTGCTGAATCTCTCGAAAAAATCGTGGACGACCGAATCAATCTGACCATGAATTCCCGACCGGATCAGTCCTCCACACAATACTGCTCTCCTTTCATTCCGAAGATCTTGGATAGCCTTCTAGCAGTCGGCACTAAGATACCAACGCCAGAAAAGTACACAGGAAAGACCGATCCCCTCGATTACCTTCAGCACTTCCAATCAATGATGAATTTGCATTGCATTCCTGATGCAATTCAATGTAAGGCTTTCTGTACAGCCTTTTAAGAAGGAGTCCGGCGGTGGTTCAACAGTCTACCCCCACGTTGTATTACCTGCTTTGAGGATTTTAAGCTGCTATTCCTCAACCAATTTGCTATGAGTAAACGACCACAGAAGACTGCCTTGGAAGTGATGCAGTTGATCCAAGGAAGGAACGAAAGTTTGTGGGAGTTCATCACTCGGTTTAACAATGAAACTGTCGAAGTCCCTGACCTCACCTGCTCGTCTATATTGGCCGCCCTTATTAGCAACACGAGGGATGAGGAGTTCAAGAAATCATTGGCCCTCGATCAACCTAAATCTATTCAAGAGATAAGAAGTCGGGCAGACAAGTATATCCAGCTAGAGGAAGTGTTAAAAAATACAAAACGCAGAGCAGATGACCGCTGGCCAAGTGGCAGAACAAATGATTCGCACAAGCGATAGAAAGATCAGTCTAGCTGGAGGAAGCCGATCGATCGAAAGGACCAACGACAAGAATCCTTCACTCCGCTCAACAGGCGGTATATGGAAGTACTGGAGGTCATGAGAGCAGAAGGGGAATCCCTCCGAGAGCCCAATAAATTGAAAACTCCTCTAAAAAAAAAGAATTCTTCTTTATATTGTCGTTTCCATAGAGATGTCGGTCATGACACGGAGGATTGTTGGGACTTAAAGAAAGAAATCGAACTCCTTATCCAAAGGGAAAGGCTGGGTAGATTTTTGAAATACGGAAAAAATGTCGATCGAGATAATGAGGGTAGGAGCGGTCGGTCTGACAATTGGCGAAAACCCTGGCGACAAAACAACATGAACGATGGAGGAAGGCAGACCAGGAATATGGATGACCGACGCGACACGAGGGGACAGTCCAGGGCTATAGATGATAGAAATACTGGGCAGCAGGATGACCGACCGGTTAGGGTCATAAATATGATTTTTGGTGGTAGCGCAGCAGGAGGGTCCACCGTCAGAGGAAGGAAGAGGTATGCT
>JANPWT010000002.1:28858429-28873163 GCA_024678245.1 Erythroxylum densum | reverse complement strand
TCATAAGGGAAGACCTAAACCTAGTAGGTATTTTTCATATATAAGTTCATTACCTCATCATGAAAAAGGTACGACTTTAGAACCCTATTATTCTTTATTCATAACCACCAAAACCCTCACAAGAAAAAGACTAACTTGAGCGTCGGAGGGGCCTACCGACAGTCAACCCCCGGTGTGCCTTTATTGTTTTGCAGATATCTCTGAGCCAAAGTTAACCAATCTCATGGATCCAAGCAGCAGCGCCCAACCCCATCAAAATCAGACAGAACCAAATATAATTTTTTATCCATATTAATCACAAATAATTACTTTTGTTGCATTATAAATGTAAAAATTTTCTTTCATTTATTATTTCAAAATAACGTTTACGTAAATTAAATTATCATATTATAAGTTTATTGTGGACCATCCTTCAATGACAAGTCCAAACCACTCAATTCTCCTTATTATTCAACTTATTAAACTTGTAATATGATATCATTGATAATTTAATTTACATAAACATTATTGACTCAAATCTCATTATTGTACAACTTATTAAACTTATATAATTTATTAAATATGGTCATCTTTCTATCTAAAAATTTTCAAGGATCTAACTTCATGAAATCGTGCTCAAAATTTACTTAGGTCCTCACATTTTTGTTACGCACTCTAATTCTTGAAAAAATATATAAATTGAGTATAAATCACAATAAATAAATATGAAGCTAACCCTTTCTATTTTATGTGTCACTATATATATATATATCACATATCACACCATTTATTGATAATCACTGACATTATAAGATGACACATAATGCCCAAGTTAATAATCTTATTTACTTTAAAAAATTAATTAATATATACTACTAGCAATCATAAGAAAGGTTCTTCAAAACATTTTTCTTGAAATGAACAATTGTCTAGGCATTTCTTAAACCTTTCTAAAGACCAAAAAGATTGTAAGAAGCGTCATAATTCTTCCTAGAAATATGATTCTTTCATATTCTCATTGCTTCTTGATGCGTTTCTTTATCTTGATTAGCCTAAAAAATAAAAAATGCCAAAAAGATGATAGTTCATGTTTTTTAAAAATTGAAAGTTGTAAGTTCAACTAACTAAATACCATTTTATGAAAAAAAAAACGCAACGATTGTTGTTTAATCAGTAGAGATATGATAAACCAATATAATCTAGTGTTTTATTAAAATGTAAAAAAATTATTTTAGCTTTCTATAGGCTATTGAATCATCTAAATCCCATATTCCTATCAAAATTTATAGTTAAAATATGGAATAGTAATGGGGTGATAATGAAAAGAACCCACACATTTCTTTCATAAAATTTAACTATTTGAGTTCATTATCAGCTCTCAATGTATAGATATTTCTCTTAATTTTGTATAACTTCTTGAATTACTTCAACTTAATGTTCCTATCAAAAGTTACATTTAAAATAATAAATAATATTTAATTTTGGGTTGATATTTAACTAACAATATAGTATAACAATTTTTACTCTGTCAAAATCTATTCATCTGAACTTATCAAGAACTAATCATCAACATAAATTATTTTCTAAAAACCACATAATTTCTCTAAAGTTTTAATCAAAACTTTAAAAATTAAAGTAAAAAAATAATTCACCTAAATAACTCATGCAATGGGGTCTTAAAATTAAATAATTACTATATTCATAACATGATTCATCTTTTTTTTTTTTAGAAAAGAAGAAACGAATCAAGCCATAAAAGGCAAACTAGAAGAACAAATTCAATTACAAGGGTAAAAGCACTATCATTTAGAGAGGAATACAACTCTATTAAAGAAAAGAGTAAAGATATACACAATCCAATTAGATAGAATATAATGAACTTCTTGGACTTTATGCTTATGAATGTTAATTTGATATCAGATGAACTGTATTATTTGATTATAGAATTGCTCTTTGGAGAGGCATTTGTCTTCAAAAAAAATGATTATTTCTCTTATCCCATATTGCTATAACCAGAGAAGATAAGGAAATATAAAAACACCATTTTACATCTCTATTCGGATGGTTGATTGTTGAACACCAAGTTTTAATGCTGTTTAAGTCGTTTGGAGCATCAGAGATCAAAATCTACTCAGTCATGCTCTCTAAGTATCATTGCTAAACTTGCATCTAAAGAATAAGTGAACTATGTTCTTTTTAGCACTTTCGCATAGTAAACACCAGTTGGTGAGATTTAGAAACCTAGGAAGTTTATCAACAGTTGACAACTTGTTCTTCATGACAAGCCATAATGTGATGGAAGCGCGTGGATGAGGATGATTGAACCACACCACCTTGGATCAAGGTATGATTCCTAGATCACTAAGTAGAGCTTTCAAAATGATTGATTGGTAAAAATGCCACTAGAGGTGTGTTTCCAAGTGAGTTTGTCTTCTTCTCTATTGAATGTGGTTTGAATAATCTCATTTTCATGTATCTAGTAATAGGAGCCTATAAGAAGATCTCCTTATTCTTTAGAGCTCCTGCGACTGTTGCCTTCTATTGAATCATGGATCTATAAGGTGAGGCTTTAACCATAGTATCCAAAGGACTCATAGATAACCAACTATCTTGCCAAAAACTGTTGAATTCTCCATTTCCTATTAGTGCAATAAAGTTAAGTATGAATCTCTCTCTCATCTTGAGGATTGTTTTCAAAGTAGAAGAGGGATAGTGCTTCACATATAGGCCTCATATGCTCCTATTTTCTTTTACGAAATAAATATGTATCCATTTGTACCAGAGGTATTGCTTGTTAGAAATGAGTCTCCACAATCTTTTAGTGAGCATGACAATGTTCATGATTTTAAGAGAGTATACACTAAGACCCCCTTAGTTTTTGGGGATACAAACTTCAGCCCATTTCAATTTGATCTTGTTGGAATTTTTAGAGATTCCAAATCAAAAAATCCTGTTGAGGATTTTATCAACAGAGTTAATAATGTTGGCTAGTAAAACTAAATGAGAATCCTAATCTACATTGATGGAATTCAGTATGGAGATAATAAATTGAGCTTTATCAGTTGTGGACAAGTGTCTAAAGCTCTAACCAGAAATTCTTGTGTTGATTTTGTCAAAAAGGTTGCTAAAGTCTCTATTGTTTACTTCATTAGAAGTGATAGGAATGCCAAGATACCTTATTGAAAGGTTTGTTGTTCGAAACTAGTAATGGTAGTCAATAATGAATTCTAGTTTGTAGCATTTTGGGAGAAGGAAAAACTACTTTTAGAGTAGTTTACCTATGATCTAGACATTCTATTGAAGACCTTAAAAGCTTTTATAAGAGTTGAGACATAGCTTTGGATAGTAAGATAAGATCTTCAGCAAAGGTGAGATTGGTGAAATGAATTTTTATGCATTTAAAGTGATATTTGAAACCTTGGTTCTTTAAACAATCCTTTTAATCAATCTGTTGAAAAATTCCCTGACAAGTGTAAAGAGGTAAGGAGAGATGGGATCGCCTCAGTGAATTCCCTTACAATTTTTTAAGAACTTAGTAGGTTGGTCATTAACAAGAAATATGGGGGAGACATGATGCATTGTTTGATCCATTGCATAAAGGAAGCTGGAAACTCCAAGGGTGCAAGAGTATTGATTATAAACTCCCAGTCAACACTATCATATGCATTTTTAAGGTCAATTTTGTTAAACAATTTGAATTGTCTTTCTTCTTGGAAAAGTTTTAACCAGCTCCTGAAGAATCAAAATATTGTCTCTAATAACTCTACAAGGAATATATGCACCCTGAATAGGTCCAATGTGGTTAGGAAGAATTCCTCTCAATCTGTAAGTAGTGATTTTAGAAATTATCTTGTAGATGGAAGTGCAATAAGCAATGGAGCGAAAATCTAAGAATTGATTAAGCTCACCACTTTTATGATCATGTGTAATGAAAGTTTTGTTGATTTCTACAATAAGGAACCCTTATTGAAGAACTCTATAATGGATTCCGAAACAAGGTTTCTTGTGAGAGGCTAAGTTTTGAGAAAGAAGTTGATCATATTAAATCTATCAAGGTCTTGAGTTTTATAAGGATGTAAAGTTTTTGAAGTATCTTTAATTTCCTAAAGAGTGATTAGTTTGCGTAACAATTCAACTTCTTGTGAAGAGATATAACCCTACATGATCTCCTTGAGAAGGATTTTTGTGGATTGAGCCCTAGTGGGTTTGCTCAACAGACTAGAGAAATAATCAAAGGCTCCTTGAAGTAAGTGAGGCTGTGAGTTTAGCTTGAGATTTTTCAGCTCAAGAGAAATGATTTTATTCCTTACTCTTCTAGAAATAGTAACTTTATAAAAGAAAGAGGTATTCCTGTCCCCATTTCTCATCCATTCTAGCCTTGATCTCTATTTCAAAGTATAGTAGTCATATAGGAGAGTTTTGAAATAATTATATAATATAACTCTCTCCAATCTCTACTGATGGGAGGATAGAGGATTAAAGTAGACTTCATGTTGAATGTTTTCAAGATCCTTTTTTGGTAGTGTTGATAAGGTGGTGAGTATTATTAATATTTTCCTTGAACAAAATCTTCATTTCTTGTTTAATGAGATTTAGCTTCCAAACAAAAATAAATTTTTTGGTACCTCTCATTATGGTTCTTAAGGCTTTCCACACTCCATCCTTGAAACCATTTATGTCCATTAAGAAATTGTTGATTAAGAAATTGTTGAACCTAAAAGGTGATTTTGGGCATTACAGCTTCAATGAAAGGGAGGACAGGTGAATGATTAGATAAATTGCAATCTAAGAAGTTGGAGAAGTAATTTGGGAAAGTTGACATCCATTAAAGGATTTCTAAGCTCTAATCAATCTTCTTTGTGATAAAACTTGTTCTAGTTTATTTGTTACTCCAGGTGAAAAAGTTGACACTTGAAGGGATGTTAATAAGTTAAGCTTCATCAATGCAGCTACAAAATTCTGAGTAAGGATTACTGGTAACTCTATAGCGTTCTTCTTATTCAATTTTGAGGATGGAGTTAGAGTCCCAAGAAAGGATCCATATATTAATAATGCTCGCAACATCTTTAACCTAATTCCACAAAAAATTCCTCTAGTATGAACTATTATGAGCATAAATGAAAGAAATGAAGACAAGTTGAGTTAAGACACCCATAAAGACTTGTAGATGAATGATTTGGTCTGATATTAAACTTGTGCAAATTGTTAAAGCATTAGAGTCATAAATGACAATTACTATGCCATTTGGATGGTGATTGTAATTTATGATTAATTTTTAATAAGTTGGGAAATAGTTCAACAAGTTGCAATGTTCCTCTCTAATTTTGGTTTCCAAAATGCCAGTCATAGCCACTTTATTCTACAAATCATATTTCTAATCATCAACTTTTTGCTAGGAGCATTTGCTCATTCTAAGATAATATATTCATGAGGCAATCTCCCCTATAGGGGACCTTTTTTCTCCTATTAGACCTTCTCCTGGTGACAGTTTCAAATTCCTAGTCTTTATTTCTTTATTGTTGCTTTAGTTTAGTAACAGTGTCAATTGCGTTAGCCGCCATAGATACAACACTTTCTAGTGATCTGCGAGGAAGACATTAAGCTGATGGAAGACATCTCTCTTGAGTTTTGGATATATAACAATACTCATCTTGTCCTTCACTCTTAATTATAAATTAATATGTTAGTTGATCTTTCGTTAATTATTATTCATAAACATAAAGAAAAATAATTCAAATTGTAAGTAATATTTTATTTTCAATCTCTCTTGTCACATAGAAATAGTCTGATCATCTTATAAAATAAATTATATTGAATTTATATTATTTAATAAAAATAATTTTGTTAACTTGAGAAATGTAAGGATATGTTTGTAAAGAGAATAAATAATTTCATGTTTTAATGTATATGCCAATAATTACATTAACATAATGGTAATTTTCATTTTTCTCTTCAATAATTATAAAATTCTTTTCTTAAATGTTTCAAGGTTTATTTATTGAAGAGTGTATAAGTAAGTTAATTTTAAAGAGTTAATAAGATTTTTTAACAATAAATATTAGCAAATAATTTTACAAAGTTCATCTTTATATATTTTTAACCCTTTTTATATAGCTAAATTCAAGAATTAGTAATTAAATATGCATTAATCAATAAGTTATGTAATTGGTGGTTAATGATTAAATAAATTGATTGATTGATAATTACAATTTTAAACATTAAAACACAAAATATTCTTTCAATATACCAATCCTTTTTTAGGTATTAAAAAATGAGAATCAAATTAAATGTGAATTCTATAGTTAGAATATTGTTAAATTGTTTTTTAGAATAATATGTGATAAATAAAGATAAGTCCAAAATATCTTTTTAAAGATTATTCTAATAACTAAAATTATTTTAGTAGCTATTACAATGAGTTAAATTTATTTACATATTAGTAGTGTTTTAAATATTTCTACACCTTCTAAATAATTATTTATTTTTCTAATAATTATAATCTAAGACTATAAAAGAGAAGGGAATCTAACATCAATATAAATTACATAGGTTTCTAACTGAGGAAAACATGAAGAGGGGTTTGGATAGTTTGTAAATGATTCAAGTCAAGTTGAAGAATTGTAGTTATAAAACATAACCAATGTCAAAATCGAAAACAAAACATTGTTGGTCTTTTGTTATATGCACTAGAGTTCTATATATAACTAACACAAGACTCGTGTTTGATTCACACATTGAAAGTTCTAAAACAAAATTAGTATTGATATTGGCTAAGACAAGCACCATATATGTACTTTAATTAGTTAGAGTTTTATTATTTTAAAGACATTACATTCTTTTAGGACTAGTATTTTATTAGTTTTTAAATTTCAAACTTATGTCTAAATAGGGGTTTATCATTTTTAAAAGTCATTTGTTTCTAATTATAATCTATTAACATTGTCATTTCCTTATAGGATTCTAGTTCTTAGAATTTCCATGTTTTTTATGCCTATATAAGGCTATCTCATGAATGTAATTTATATATTGTTATTATTATTATTTAATAATAACCTTTGGATAGTTTTGTTCATCCTTATTCACAGAGAAATCCTTAGAATCTAATCACTCACAAATCTCATCTTTTATATAATATGGCAATTCATATCCTTATTTATGAATTTTTGTGTTAGATAAGTCCTATTAGTAAAGGTCATTTCACAATTTAGTATCAGAGCACATGTCTATATTCAGGTTTGTTCTTAGTATGATTGTTTATTTTTTTGTTTCTTTGTTGCTAACATTTAATATTCATTACTGTTCTCATCAAAGTTTTGTTGAGAATACATTATTCTTAAGTTCTGTTCCTTATTTCTTACATTTAAAGTTAATAAAAAAGATTATTTTGGGTTCTTGTTTCATGTTTTCATGATTTTATAAGTTAGTAAAAATTCTTATTTGTGAGTTATCTTGTTTTCCCTATTATTTAATTATTCTTATTTAGTTCAATTTGGTTATATCAAAATCAATTTTATGTTTTTGAGTGTTCTCACTCCTAGGCCTCTAGTTGTGTTTTCATTTCTTCATTTTTTTCCCAATTTCCTTCTTTGGGAGTTATTTGACAAAGGGAGAATATTTAAACTATCTTTCTTAGTTTATATCTTTTAGTTTGCAAATAAACTTTAGTCAAGAGTTTTGGATTAGATTTGAGTGAAACTTTGAGAACAACACGTGAAGGAGTGGTTTTTCTAGTAAATTTTTGTGTATGTATATGACTCAAACTTGTAGCAAAAACTTGTTGAAAATATAAGAAAGTAAGTAAGAAGGAAATAATGGGAGTAGAGTAGGAGGCCTTCATGAATGTTAAGGCCAATATGATTAACTTCTGAAAAAATTCGGTTAAGTTTGAAGTAAATTAGAGAAACATAAAACTGTTATAGGTAGACTATAACATTATCCACCTGCAATTACCAGGATAGATGAGTTTAAGTCAAGTAATAGAGTTAAAGGTGCTGCCAACAACCTATGAGAGCTTAAATTAAGGGGTAGGTGGAGAAGGAAGAATGGGGAGACAAGGAGGAGATAGGTTTAGTGAAGGATGTGAAAAGGAGTGAGAAGAAAGGGGAACAATAATATGGAAAGTATTAAGATAAAAATATCTAGCTTTTATAAGAAAGAAAGATTCAAATGCTTACTTAGAATGAGAGAAGCTGGTGATACTAATCTTGGACTACTATAAATTTATAGAAGAAAAGATGGCAAAGCTGGCTACTATAAAATTTTATAATTATGATGTGGATTGGTGGGATCAACAAGTTCTTATTAGGAGGAGGAACTGAGAGCCACTAATAAGATTATGGGAGGAGATCAAGTTGGTGATTGAAAAGTGATTTATTTCATATTCCTATTATAAAGAGCTCTATTAACAATACATTGGCTCAAAGTTTTAGAAGTGTAAAGGAGTACTATAAGGAGATAGAGGTTTCCGTAGCTAGGAAAAATGTAGAGGAAAAAAAGAAAGTGGAAATGGCTTGATTTATTTTAGGATGAACCTTAAAATTTCAAATGACGTGAGCTACACCATTATCTAGAGTTAGATGGTACGGTGCATATGACCATGAAGGTAGAGTGGTAACTCAAAAGGAGGCATGCTAACTATTATGTTGCTTCTAGTATAGGTTCTTCATTATAGAGTGAATTAGGGAGTAAAGAGAAAGATATATATCTACGGAGAAGTGGTAGAGTCAAAAGTGCACACGACAAGTAGAATGAAAGATAAGTATGCTTGTTATTCCAAAAATAGGAATGAAGATGTCAAATGCTTTAAGGATTTATAGAGAGTAAATATAACTACACAATATCCTAACAAATGGTGATGTTGAAAAAAAAAGGATGGATAATACGTATTCACAAGTGAACAGGAGGTAGATGGTGATAAGCCTAGATTGGGAATAATAGTGACAATGAGTATAACATAAAATCTGAAGAGGGATGAATATTGGCCGTTAGGAGGGCATTGAATATGCATGTGGGCGATGATGTTAACAAACAACAAACTTTTCTATATGAGATTTTCCATCAAAGACTGAGTTTATAGTATGAGAAAAAATGGAGGGAGTTATGCCATTGATTTTTTTAGGAAAGTAAAACTATATTAAGAAGGAATTAGTATAAAGTATAAGGTCTGACCAAAAGAAAATCAACAAGGATCATAAGCAAAGCAAGCTAACAAACCACCATACATTAGTGAGTGGTTATACATAGGTCAGGTATAACTTACTATGAATGATTTGCATGGAGTCCTTACTACATGTTAAGTTAAAAAGCTAATTACCACTTAGTTCTTATAATAAAGCTACAATAAGATGGACTTTGTTATGCTAATGTTAAGACAATGTTGCTAGTATGGAACTAGTGCATAAGTTAGAGCTGACAACTATAGAACACCCTAACCTTTAATTTAAAATGGTTGAATATGAGTGGGAGAGTTAGGATAACAAAATAGGTGTTGGTTTCTTTATTTATTTGGAAGTATAAGGATGGGGTGTTATGTGAAGTGGTTCTCATATAAGTGGGACACATTCTTTTGGAATGTATGTGAAGATTTAATAGGAAAGGAATATATAACAATTATAAGAACAAGTATTTCTATATCATGAATGATAAATTATTTACTATTGCTCCATCATCACTTAAGCAAGTTTATAAAGACCATCTCAAACTTTGTAAGAGTAAGCAAGAGTGTTTAAGGACAGAAAAATGAGAGAAAACATTTGAAAGTAATTTAAGCTTTTGTGAAAATTAAAAACGAGAAATGTTTACTTAGCCAAGTGTCAAGTGTTATTTGATTGCATAGATGAATATGTTAATTTGATGACAAATGATTACGAGGAGAGAAATTTTTTTTATGAGAATTCGACTTCGACTCGATCTATATGGACTTTTTTTTGTAAGGGAGATATGAATTGGGGTTTGGAATAACTTGTGAAAGATTTAAGTTGAGCTAAAGAATCACAATTATAAAACATACTTAACACTGAACTTATAAATAAATCGATATTGAACTTTTGTTGGGTTTTACAACTTAGAGTGCTAAACTCATATTTGAATCAAGCACTAAAAGATTAAAAGATAATGGTCGTTGGTATTGGTCTAGAAAGGCACTAAACAAATATTTTTAAATAATTAGGGTTTTGTTATTTTAAAGATGCTACATTCTTTTAGGACTCGTATTTTATTATTTTTTAAATTTCAAACTTGTGTCTAGATAGGGATTGATTATCTGTCAAAGTTATTCGTTTCTAATTAGATTATATCAAGGTTTTTATTGTCTTTCAAGACTCTAGTTCTTAAGGTTTTTATGTTTTAGTGTTTCATGCCTATATGAGGCTATTTCACATATGTAATTGGTTCATTATCATTAGTACTATTAATGAAGAAATTTTTTTTAGAGTTCTCTTCGTCGTTGTTCTTAGAGAAACTTTTGCTTTATGTTCTCTATTAACTATAAATCTTATCTAGCTTGCTTGTGGCAATCAACCCTATAATCTAATCACTCATAAATCCCATCTTTTTTTGGAATATGGCAATTCATGTCCTTTTCTATGCATATTTTGTGTTAGATTTCTTGAATTAACTTATTTTTGACAAAACAGTTTAGGTACTATTGTATTGATATTGAATCTCATCAATTATATTGGTAAAGGTCGAATAAAAAATTGTAAGAATTGTCTTCACCAAATGACATGTCAAAATTTAGCGAGACAAATCTAGTTCAAGTATATATTTATATTAAATACATAAATGTTGAATTTGTCTAATTTTTAGTTGGTTTATCTAAAATCTTCTTCATTTAATTTTAAGAATTTTTATCGTCATATAATGTTAGATTAATCATGCATTTTCATATAATATTTATTCTGATGTAATTAACTCTAACTTTTGATTTTGGCATTGTTACACTATATCAAATCTAATTTGAATTGCGGTTAGGATTTAAATACATTCTTTTTACTTTAAAGTGCTCATTATCACATGTAATATTTTTTCCTTAGTCATTAATTGTGAATAACTAAATTTAATTAGGATTTTAAATATTTGTTCGATTTCTATTTTAAGTAGTTTTATTACCTTATTATTTTTTATTAATTTTAGACTAAAAAGGGGGGAAAAGGGCCAAAAAAAAACCGAAGGCAAAACTGACTAACCGACTGAGAGTCTCGTGAGAATGAGGGTTCACTTAAAATCAAAGCAACAGCAAAATAAGAAAGACATCACAGAGGGGGAGCCAAAGGAAAGATGAGAAAAAGATAAGAAAGAAGAGAGAGTGAGTAGGGTCAACAACTACTAGAGAATAGAATGGAAAAACAAATAATAATAAAGGGACTGGAAAACAAAGCTGAAAAGAATGGAAAGAGGAAAAGAAAAAGTCACAGCAACCTGGAGAAAGGACGTCAACAAACGTGAGCTGGAAGAGGAAAACAATGATAACAACGTAAAAGAAGGGATAAACATGCGAACGAAAGAAGTATGAGAGAGTATCAGATGAGACGGAGCGATATATGAAGAAAAAGCATAGGAATGACCAGAGAGAGAGAGAGAGAGCAAGAAGAAACAAAAGTGGGGATTCGTTGTGTTTGCGGTGGTTCAAAAACCAAAAGAGAAAAGAAGATTGAGAAGAATTGCAAAAACAAGAAAGGATAAAACAAAACCAAGAAAGAGGGGGTGGAGTTCCCAAAGAGTAGAGAGAACAGTAAACGAGAATTGTATTAAGAAAGAATTAGTACAGAGTAGAAGGTCTTAAAAGAACAAAAGAGAATCAACTAGGATCAGAAGCAAAGCAGGTTAAGTGGCAGGCATACATCAGTGAGTGGTTATACATAGGCCAGCTTACTATGCATCATTTGCATGGAGTCATTACTACGTGTTAAGTTAAGAAGCTAGTTGCCACTTAATTCTCATAACAGACGTGGATTTTATAATGTTAATGTTATGCCAATTTTTTTTGGAAAATTAAACTGTATTAATAAGAAAACTATATTAAGTATAGCCTTCAGTTTTTAACAAAGAAACAACATCGTTTTTAGAAGATACAAAACAAAGGTGAAAATCACAAAAGATTCTTAATTTGCTTAGCGTGCTTTTGACAATAGCGTAATTGCTTATGGGCGAAGTAGCCAAATCTCAACAATCTATTGTTAATTGGATCCAATCAGACATCTATGGATACTTTCAATTCCATCTTTGTCAACAAGGAATCAACCCGACAGATCCAAATAGCAATACGATCACCCAAGCCAGATACAGATTGAATTCCAAAAGAACCCATGGAATCAGTTTCGAAGCCATATGCAAAGAGGTGGAATTGATGGAAAAGTAACCCTAACTATTCTGTTATGTTTTTATGATGTAAATCTTTCCTACATGTGTATCTGACGTAGGGACAATTATGACCTCTAGGAGACGGTTATTGATTGATCCATTCTGCTATAATAGTTGCATATGATTAATATCTCTCTCATTTTGAAGATCACAATCTCTTGTAATTCATCGAGTCTTCTTTCGTGTCTATTAAACCTCCTAAGATTATATCCCCTCCAAAGTTCTTTTATATATGTTCCCATAGCAATAATGTAAATTGACATAGTTTGTTTAGGTAGCCTGGAATTGTTTAGGAGTCCGTGTAAAATGTCTTAGAAAGCTGATAAGTTCAAATTCCAATGACATAAATCCCTTATCTTATTCCAAATAGTAGGGGAATAAGGGCACTAAAAAAGAGATGATACCTTCTCTTATTCACAAATTTGCACAAAAGCTAGGTTGGATCTGAGTTCAAGAAATCAATTTTCTAATGTGCTTAGCCTATTCCTTGCTACTAACCATAGGAGGAATGAAACAGTAGGCTATAAGGCTTTGTTCTAAACTATTCCATACCAATCATCCTTATGTGTAACATCTAAGATAAGAATTCTACTGACCTTGGTGGAGAGGAGTCTTACTAGATTTTTATGACAAATAAAATAGTCTTAGGAGTCCAAGTCTGGGACATACGAGGGCCTTAAGTTAATAATCTCAGGAGGTTAGGGGATAGTGCTGCTATCATTTATAAGAGAGCTAACTTTAGCATGAATAAGATAGTTTACAAAGGCTAATTTAGCTTGAGCATTCAGGATTAGAGGCCCTTGCTCAATACCAAAGAGAAGTACTTTCTTCATTCCCAACTCTATAAAACATAATTGGGAATAAGCCTCTCAACTTAATTAGTAGATATGAAGAGAGTTTACGACAGAAATAATTAGCTGCAATTACCCCTATATGAAAGGTCCCTACTCACCCAAAACCAAAGCTTTTTTTTTATTTTCTTAACCAAAGGTAAACATTTGGAGAAAATCAATCTTCTAGTAGCTATAAGGAGTCCCAAGTAGGTCAAATGAGGGGATTTCCTTGTCATTCTAGTTGTGAATGTAACCGGTATTCACTAAGGGATATGGGATAATATTTGATTTAGGTCGGTATCCACAAGGGATATGGGCCAGCCTAGTATCCACTAAGAGATATGGGCTAGTGAAAAAGCCACTCGGTCATAACAAAGTAACAAATTGAAAGTGAGTCTCATAAGCATTACATGTGCATGGATATGTATGAATTAAATAGTATGAATGATTTCTTAATGTGAAATATGTCTAAAGTGAATCTGAAATGAATGTGATTTTATGAATTGTATATGTTATGTGATTGAGTGAGCCATCAATGATGGTTACTCACTGAGTTTGCAAAACTCATCCAAAATTTGCAATATTTTTTAGATTCAAAAGAGTTACTCGTTAGGCAAACAGGAGTATAACCACCACATCCAAGTAAGAGATAGAGGTCGGGATCAGTTCGCATCTACATTTATATTTTTCTATTTTGTATCAAATTGAGTCTTCCGCAATTATTGAAACACGTATATTTGAATATTCTGTTTTGTAATAACTTTCCAAAGTGGAAAGGTTTGTAAATAAGAATGATCTTAAGTGTAATAATAGTAAATGTTATTTTGATGTTATGAAAGAAAAGAATGGGCTCAAATTTGATTATTGATTTCTGCATAGGTGTATGATAAATTTAAAAAAATTGTACTATGTTTTCGAGAGTTTGACCATTCTAACATGCACCCTTGTGGGATTTGCACTCAGATATCACTCAGGATATCGGGTACATGTCTTGCGAGGGTGGCGTGTTACAATTTTGGTATCAAAGCCTAGATTTAGTATCTTATATGGGTGTTTTTCGAAATATGTGTCAAGTTATATGCATTTTAGTCATGTCATAGCAGACAGTAGCAACTGAATCCTAGTCTGAGTTGCATATGTCTAAGTCACACGCATGAGCTTGTGTTAAGAGTTTGAGATGATATAAATTAGTGAGAAGAATGATGATTTGTCAAAATGTGAGAAAATAAAAGTTTGTGGATATCTAGAAATGAGAAATAGTATATGGTTAGATATGACAGATATAGATTTAACACATTTGTGTTGGTGGATGTATTATTGAATGACATCAATATTGTACTGTAATGATATATCCTCAAATGTGAACTAAATATGAATGCATTGTTGTGGATTGTTTGAGGAAAATAAGGATATAAGTAGAAATGATGAGATTAAAGTGTACAAGCCAAGTTGAAAGAAAATACATTTTTCTATGATCTTGAAAGGTTGAACTTGTACTTAGAATGGTTGTGTGATTATTGTAATAAGAGTTTATGATTCAGTATAAGAATATGTATATGGAA
>JANPWT010000002.1:28831323-28858329 GCA_024678245.1 Erythroxylum densum | reverse complement strand
ATGCATATATGGAGGCCATATTAGGCATGACCATGCCGAGATACGTTTACACACTCGTAACCCATTCCAAATTACCATTTTACCCTTCCCATCATTGATAGGATGCTACAGATTGTCATTGAACATGCGTTATACATTACACATATATGTATGTGTAAAACTAACTGTTTATGTGATTGTCCAATTAATAATGTGTGTTCAATGTGTGTATTGCATAATTTTGATGTGCAGGATAAACGTCCACATTCAGATGTTTCCGGATCATGGAAGTTAATGTTAACTTGGAGTGTACTGTTAGTCGACTTAGATGATCTTACTTTATTGATTATTCTGTTTATATCATGAATTGAATGATTATGCAATTTGAATGTGTTGGTTCTGAGCAATATAGGTTTGAGCAGTTTGATAAATGTGAGATCATTAAAGTGCTCCTTGTATGTGAATTTATTGAAATAAGTGTACACAACTTGATTGTTAAATACCAGACTACGATCCGATGATAAATGTGTTCTAAATGTGCATTTACATATGAATGAAAAAGTGTTTCTCAAGGTAAATGTTGAATGCCAGACTAAGTTCTGATAACATGTGAAAGTGATTGATTGATCATATATGTGATGCATTTCATTACATGAATGCATGACAGATAAAGGTAGTTGTGACAGAAGTAGCCACCGAAAAAAAGCTTAAAGCTCAGATTGTAAAAAAGAGCCTAATGCTCAGAATGTGAAAAAGAGATTAAAGCTTAGAAAACAATTAAGAGCCAAAGGCTCACTATGTAAAATGAGCCTGGTATCTCCATCAGATACAGGATAGTTATTAATGAGCCCAATATCCACAATGGATATGGGGACAGTTATAGGGACTCAGTCATAATAAAGTAATAAATAAAAGTGAGTCTCACGTGCATTGCATTATAAGTGATATGTGTATTTTCAATGATTGAAATGGTCGATTTGACTATTCTGAATGTGATGCTATATGTTAAATGAAGTGATGTAAATTACGTGAAAATATGATGTGATGTGTTGTGTGATTGAGTGAACCATCGAGGATAGTCACTCATTGAGTTTGCAAAACTCACCCAAAATTTGCAATATTTTTTTCAAACATAAGATCTCCAATTAAACAAATTGGATTATGGCTACTACATTTAAGTGAGAGATAAAATTCAGGATTAGTTCACATCTGCATAAGTATTTTCATTAATTTTTGTGTAAAAGAATGTATGCCAGAATTTTTGTATCATGTGTATTTGAATATGTTTTTGTTTGTAATAACTTTCCAAATTGGAAATGTTTTGCAAATGAGATTAATCGAAGTGTAATAATAATCGAAATTTTGATATTTATGAAAGAAAAGACTAGGCCTAATTTGATTATTGATTTTCATATGTATGTGTGTTATTTTTGAAAAATTTATACTAAGTTTCGAGTATTTGACCATTCTAGCACGCTACCCTTGCGGGGTATGTACTCGGACATCACACAGGATGTCGAGTATAAGTCTTGCAAGAGTGGGGTGCTTTATTGTTTTGGTATCAGAGCCTATAATTAGTATCTTACATGGGCATTTTTCAAAATATGTGTTAAGTTACATACATTTTAGTCATGTCATAGCAGACAGTAACAACTGATCCCTAATCTGAGTCACATATGTATAGGTCACACGTATAAGCATGTGTTAAGAGTTTGAGTTGATAGAATTAGTGAGAAAAATGATGCTCTATAGAATTAGTGAGAAAAATGATGCTCTTTCAGAATGTGAGAAAATGAAAGATGTGGATAATTAGAAATGGGAAATAGTATATGGTTAGATATGATAAATAATGATTAAATGCAATTATATTGGAGTATGTATTATTGATTATGACACCATTATTGTACTATGGTGATTTATCTCCGAATGTGGTATAGATGTGAATGTATTGTCATAGATTGTTTGAGAAAAATAGGGATATAAGTAGAAATGATAAGATTAAAGTGTACAAGCAGAATGTAATGAAAACATAAATTTGTTATGATCTTAAGAAGATGAATTTGCAACTGAAATGGTTGTTTGATTAATGTGACAAGAATCATGATCCACCTTAAGAAGATATTAGGGGAATTAAGATCATAATTTCATAATGATTATACATCAATAATTCTGAGTTGATTGATGATATATATAAGGAAGATGAAATAAATGACAATTGGAAGATGAGATAAAAATGAGGAAAGAATAAAAGTGGAATGAAGTAGACATAAATGACTATACATGAGATGAATGATATGTAGTTAGTAGAAAGTTAGAAATGCATATAAGATAGGATTTTATATATGAATGAGATTAAGAAAAAAGAATATGAATCAAATGAGAAGAGTTAATGCAATCAATATGGTAGTTGAACTATTATGAAATGATGTAGCATTAGAAGAGGTAAATTTTGAACAATTGGAGTAAAATTGACGTTAGTATGTGTGTTAATGCGAGGAAGAAAGAGAAGGGGAAGTGTTGTCTAGAATCAAATAAGGTTAAGGTATCTTTAGCATAAGTTATTAATTAGTGAATTGTCATAAACACATCTCTAGATAAGATGATGATTTTGATGGTATATACCAAAGTATAAAAGTAAATGAATATGTTTACTATTCCACTAAGTTTTTATTATAAGGAATATACTAATCATGTAAGATATGATAGAAATTGCTCTTATTGAGAGATCAAGAACTGTTGGAATAGATCTTCTTGAAGTACCAAGAATGGCTGATAAGCAATGATGAAAATAGTTGATTGATAAGTTTCCATGAGAAGTATAGATGCTAGTAGCAAGAAACCTTCTTTAGAAGAAGAATTTCACCAAATTAGGTTAAGGAGACTAGATGGTTTACTGCTAAGAAGGAATGATGATGGAAAAACTCGAAAGTGACTATTGGAGTCTAGTTTCTAATGGAGACTCAGGCATAAAAGGTAGAATATGCTACTGAGAGTGTATGTATTTTGTTTGATGTAAAGTATCCAACTATGTGAGTGGATTCTTGAATTTGAGGTAACACTCTTGTTAAAGTGAGGAGAAATTAGGCCCACATTATATTCTATGCAAATCTGTTTGGGAGATACAAATTAGATATGATGAATGTGTTACTAACATAGGAAGTTAAGATTGAAATATGTGGAGAAACTAGTATGAATGAATAGACATTAGAATAAGTCAATATGAAATCAGAGATAATCGAATGAATTAAAGAAATCATTGCAGAAAAGGAGTCAAATGGGAAAATTGAAAATAACATGAGATAATATTATCTCATTGAGTAATTGGTTACTTAAGTAATTACGAGGACTAAGCTTGGGCACATTAAGTTTTGATAATATCTATTTGAGTTAGCAATGCCCCTGACAATATCATGGTATTGAAGAATAAAGTGTCTCAATTTTGTTTGATAAATTAGTGACTACGATCATAGATGATATATTGAATGTATTCGAAAATTTGAGAAGAATATTTTGAATACTTGAGGTAAATCTTACATATCATAAAGGTAGAAACAATTATATGCCAAGTTTAATAAGAGTGAATTTTAGCTTGATTAAAAAAATGTTAGGTCTTATAGTATCTGAACATGGCATATTGGGAGACCCAAGGAAAATAAAGGTAATGAAGAAGTGAGAAATGAATGTGATTTTATGAATTATATGTGTTATATGATTGAGTGAGCCATCAAAGATGGTCACTTACTAAGTTTACAAAACTCACCCAAAATTTACAACATTTTTTAGGCTTAAAAGAGTTACCTGTTAGGCAAATGGGAGTATAGTCACCACATCCAAGTAAGAGATAAAGGTCGAGATTAGTTCGCGTTTGCATTTGTATTTTCTTATTTTAGTATCAAATTGAGTCTTCCACAGTTATTATAACATGTATATTTGAATATTCTATTTTGTAATAACTTTCTAGAGTGGAAAGGTTTGTAAACGAGAATGATCTTGAGTGTAATAATAATAAATATGATTTTGATGTTATAAAAGAAAAGAATAGGCACAAATTTGATTACTAATTTTTGCATAAGTGTATGATAAATTTTAAAAAAATTGTACTGAGTTTTCGAGAGTTTGACCGTTCTATCATGTCACCCTTGTAGGATTTGCACTCAGACATCACTCAGGATGTTGGGTACATGTCTTGCGAGCGTGAGGTGTTACACATCATCTCCAAAATAAAGGTTAGTAAAAGATATCTTCCTGGTTTTAGAATGATATTTAAACCTAGAAAAATCAAAATTTATACTTCAGCAAAAAGGACAAAGCTTCTATATATAGGATTAAGAGGAAAGGGGGGAGTTCCCTTGTATAAGTCCCCTAGCACCCTTAAAAATTCTAGAAGGATTACCATTAATTAAGACACTAAATGAAGAGGTAGTTATACACTTCTTAACTCAACCAATGAAAGTGTGTGGAAACCTAAAGACTTCTAGTATGTGAAATTAAAACTCCTAACTAACAATATCAAAAGCCTTATAGAAGTCAATCTTTTTGGAGCAATTAGGAGGGAGTTTGTGCCTATTGTATCCTTTATGTAGACCTTGGAAAATTAGAGAATTATTGTTAATGGATCTATTTTTTCTAGAAAAGCACCTTGATTACACTCACTAAGGATTGGATAACAACATTTAGCTTGTTTGTAAATATTTCAACAATAACCTTGTAAATGAAATTATTATAAGCTACTGGTTTAAAGTCCCCAAAATCTTTTGGATTGGTTTATTTAGTTACTAGGCAGAGATAAGTTTTGTAGATGGACATCAAAACAACATTTCTCAATGAGAATTTGCTTGAGGATATGTATATGACATAACCTGAGGGTTTTGAATCCAAGATATTTCCTAATCAAATATGCAAGTTACAAAAGTCTATTTAGGGACTTAAGCAAATGTCTAGTTAGTGGAAGTGCAACCATTTTCCTAGTGTGTATGTGGATGACATATTGCTAATTAGAAATGATATATTAATGCTCCAGTCTATAAAGATTTTGTTATCCAAGAACTTCTCCATAAAAGAGAAGCATCCTATATTTTAGAAATAAAGATCTAGAAAGATAGATCAAACAGGTTGATGGGTTATCCCAATCCATATACATAGACAAAGTGCTAAAGATGTTTAACATGGAGAATTCCAAGAGAGGATTCTTACCAATGTTACATGATATTTCTCTCTCGCAAAATATATGTCCTAAGACATAAGAAGAGAGAGATAAATTGGATTATATTCCATATGTTTTGGAAATTGGATCAATTATGTATGCAATGCTATGTACTAGACCATATGTCTCTTATGCTTTGAGCATAACAAGCAGGTTTTAAGCCAATCATGATGAATGGTACTAGACAGATGTAAAAAAACATCATAAAGTACTTCAAAAGGACTAAAAATGTTTTCTTGGTATATGAAGGAGCTTAACTAAAAGTTTAAAGGTATTGAAATGCTAGTTTTTAGTCAGATCCAAATGATAGTAGATCACAGTCAAGGTAATGACCAACTTTTGCATATTCTACAACCAAGGCGGAGTACATTCTAATGTCAAAGGCGGTAAAGGAGATAGTTTGGTTCGTGAAATTCATCATTAAACTTGGAGTGGTTCCTAGCATTGTTGATCTTATAGTGTTATATTGTGGCAACAATGGCACCCTTGCACATGTAAAAGAACCAAGGTCTCATCAATGATCCAAAATTGTACTCAAGAAGTTTCATTTGATCAGGGAGATAGTAGAGTAGAAAGACATAGCATTGGAGCAAGTTTCCAATGAAGAAAATCTTGCATATCCTCTCAATAAGCCATTGTCATAGAAGAGACAAACATATGGAAGGATATGGTAATAGATACATAGGCGATTGACTTTAGTGCAAGTGAGAGATTATTAGTTTACACCCTTGCAGCTAATCAATTGATTGCAATTTTATTTATGACATTATTATTAAATTAATTAAGGCATTCTTTATATTTATTTATTTATTTATTATATTTGATGTTTTAATACTAAAAGTAAAATTCCTTGAATAATTACTGTGTAATTAAAATTATGATGATATCATAACTATGATATTAAATTTACATTTATGTATTTTTCTCAATTTATTCCTAGTTATAGTTTCATCAAGATGGGATATTGATGAAATGGTAAAACTAAATGCATTATGTTCTTTCTTATGAAGAAAGTAATTGATGTTATAAATTAAAGTATGGAGATACTTAAACTAAAGTGTGAGTACTTATTAGAGAATAAGTTCACTAAACTGACCCGATGATGAGCATCCCAAACGGAATATTACTTATTTGTCTGTGAATTTCCTTACTATGAAGCTTGTATAATTGATCCTTAGACTTGCGATTACCAAGGTATCTTATGTGAAAATTACAATGTGTTGATGCTGCTTATGACTTGTCCAATTTAGAGTAGCTTAGCCAGTAGCACTTAGATACAGTATGAACCATATGGAGATAGTTGAGTAAGTTAATAAAGGATTCGTCACTCTAAAGTAATTATAGAAAACACTCTATTGATCTTGATAAGTAGTAGTTTTCTCGGCAAGAGTGAATTGATATTTGAAAAGATATTTCAATTATCAATTATAAATCAATTATTAATTAGCAAGAACAAACATGATTGGATTAAAGAGTTGACACTATATTCATAATTTGTCCAATTGAAACATTGGATGATGAAAGGATTAAATTAGACATTATATATAACTATGCATGGATAGGTTAAGTCAAACTACTTTTACCTTCCTGATATTTGAGTGGTCATGATATATATATTGCTAAACGTCAATCTTGATTTATGATTATAAATTGTTTAATTGAAGATTTTTTTAATTTATCTAATTCTAATTATAAATTATAATTTATAAGTATTGCTAACATATTAGGAACCTAACGAGTCACAAATAAAGATTAGTTAGAAAAGAAAAATAATTGTAATTAAGTTGAACTTAATTGTAAAGTTTGAGAAACTTTAAAGATTAAATATACGATAATTGATTTTATTAAAATTAAATTAATTATAATTCAAGTTTGCCTGTAATTACAATTGAAATATTTAATTTTAATAAAAATTAAAATCCTAATATTTTTTATAAATAGGAATAAACATAAGGGACATAGCACTCTTGCTAATTTTCTATGAAAAAGTTGAGTGTTTTTACTGCTTTATGGATATTATAAAAGGTTGGATGTTTGAATAACTTTGAAAGTTTAGAAAGGATTTCAGTAGGAATATCGAATCAGGTACAATTTCATATTTTATTAATCGAGTTCTATATATAAAAAAATCGTAAAAAATTAATCGAAAACAATAGAATATTCTTCCTAATTACTTGTGATAGATTCTATCTTGATCACTCAACTACCTCCATATAGTTCATGCTACATTTAAAGACTACAAAATAAGATATCTATGATTAGAATAATTCATAAGTAGTATCAAAACATAGCAATTTCTATACAAAATAACTTTGGAGATCTCACGTCACATAATCACTATACAGTTATCACAATGAGAATTTCTATAGATATACAAGTAATGTTTCAAATAGATTTCTTATATCAGTTCAGTTCTAAAAACTTGTCTTCTAGCAAGCACCTACATGTTTGTTTAATTATCTCAATACTTTTATCGATTATTTGTTTAATTATCTCAATACTTTTATCGATTACTTCCTTTATAAGGAAAAATATAACGTGTGCTAGCTTTTTTACATTTTATTAATGTCTAGTCTTAATAGATCAATGGTTAAGAACAATCTAGGGACAATACATAAATACAATATGAATCTCATAATTATAATCTCATCTTAATTTCATTTTGAATGTATAATTATCTCATGGACTTTATCATACACATCTAAACATGTACAAGATAAAGAATATCTTTAAATTTTTTTATCACTAAATTACAATTAAACTGATTGGTTGTAGGAAATAAACTAACATAAACTAGTTTAGATTAGAGTTAGTACAATTAACTGATACGCAATCCATACAATTTGAGTAGATGAAAACAAAATGTCCTCTATAAGTAGCAAATTGTGATAGATGAAGTTATCCTAGAAAAGTATCATATCACTAAGCATGCAATAAGCTTTTTTCTATCTTATTATTAACTAAAGCATACACATAAATGATGTGCAAGTAACAAAATTGATAACGCTTTTAGTTGCTAGGAAGATTATCTTGATCATATAATCGAAAATTAGCTAAACCTTTAAAAAACAAAAAAAATCATCTATGAGAATAACATATGTATTTGAGATAAATTGGTCAAATAAACTATGAACATTTTCTCTCATATATATATATACACATACACACGCAAAAATACACACATACACATATATATGTGTAGTCCTCAACATTTAACGGATTTGATTAACTTATTGTATTAAAAATCAAATAACTTGGCCTTTATTAAATAAAAAATTATGTGCCACACGATGAAAATATTAAATTGCTAAGTTAAAAATTAGTCTAATATGGATTATACTATTTGATATTAGAAAAATAAGGCATTATACAACATCTTAGGAATCACATTAAATGTTAGGTTAGTACTCCCCAATTTAGGAATTAAAATTCCAACTGTGCTGTAGGTTATAATGAAATGTTATAGTCATATTAAAATCGAATGAAATTAAGTCTTTCAAATCAAATTCACTATGTTGTTTGACAACTCTAATTAATTATGTGTATATTTCCTACGACTATTTGTACCTCTTTCAAAAGAATAAATTCATATTTCAAAATACAAGAGGGATTTTTAAAAGGCCATGCAATTCAACGCTCATAAATTTCATAGAAGGAACAAAGATTGAGATAATTTACATCAAGGTTCTATATGATAAAAGTCCGACTATATCTAAAATTTAGTCAAACTAGTATCTAATAAAGCGGGACGTTTTTGATATTTAGTTAGCAGTGAAATTATAGATTTGATCAATTTTGTCAAAAGAGAATTGACTAGTAGCAAGGATTTGTTTTTACAATATGATTTTCGTTATTTTAGAAAATAACCCTTATAAATTTACAGTTCAATTAATTAATAAAGATGATAACCAACAACATAAATTTCATCCTTGACTCTTAACAAAACAAAAGAGGTTTGGTTGGGAACCATTGCACTAAAAGTAGGGCTCGTACTGCTATGTCTATTGGATTCTTTGTGATAGAAAGCAATTTCACTTGGATCTTTGTTATCTTCGTTACTGAAGTATAATTTGGAACTTTGCAGGTGAAGTCAAATTTGTATTAAAGATGATGGCATTGCTTTTTGGCACAAATAGGAATACAATAAACACAAATGGTCGTATGTATTTTAAAGAGTTATTGACACGTTTTACCAGATTCCTTCATCTTTTTAATGTTAGTTATAACTGCAGTTCACATATCTGTCGATTGAATTGTAATAAATTGAAGCTAACCTTCGCTTTTATTTTTTCTCTTCTTACGACCATATGTCGGTGGTAATCGATTTTGCCATTCAACAAACCCGCAAATACTAATAAACAAAGGAATTCCGTCTGTACATCCTTTTTTTTTTGTGTTTTTGCAATTACATTTTAAAAGATTAAAGTGAATTAAATGGTATTGCATCATCAACCCTTTAACTAATCCTTAGAGAGACAATTCTGAATTAAAGACTGGAACATTTAAATTCCTGATTAGGATACGAGAGAGTGGCATGAGGATAATCATAGGAATTATGATTTAATTTTGTATTTTTAATGAGATTGTTAAACTATTTTGAGTTGGAGTTGCTACAAATATGTTGTTCATAAATATAAAGAGAGAGTGCAAAGTTATAAAAAGTCAACAAAATCAGTATAAAAGACCCTCTATTTTGTAAAAATCTGGGAAGGATCATAATGTATGCAATAGTTTTTATTTTGTATTTTTACAAAAAGGCTGATTTTTTAATTTAAACCTGTGAACAACTTTATCAATTATTTCAAGGCTCGCTCAAAGATACAAAGATACGTGTTCGTTAATTACACTCTAGGCAATGGTTGTGCAGTGTATAAAACCTCCTCCGCGCCCCTTCCAACTCTCCTCAGTCTCTCTCTCTCTCTCTCTCTCTGTACAAGCTGCCAAATCCGTGTCTTTGTTTGTTTGTTCTTTTTTCCTTTCGATTCTCATTGCTTTTGCATGGCACTGTCAGTTGATGCTTAACCAGCTACCCCAGAGCGTTTCTTTCTCTAAACCCCAATGTGGTAATTGACCATTTCACCTTTCACCTCTTTATTTACTTTCTCCATTTGGGTGTTTGCGATTCTTTCCCCACTGCTTCATGTTTTACGTTCTATATATCTGGCTAATCTAACTCGTTACTGTGTTTTCTTGTTTCTTGACTAGCTTTCTTGGTGAGGTTGTATTGAAGTGAAGGTGCTCAGTACTGCGTGTTCTTTGCTTTCTTGTTTCTTGATTCACTAGCTTTTTGAGGTTATATAGATCTCTGAAAGTGCTCGCTATCATGGCCGATTATCGTGACTTTGATGCTCAAAAGATGTAAGAGTCTTCTACTCTTTCTCTCGCTCAAATGTTACTCTTAATTGTTGTTTCATTTCTTTTTAGTTTCTTGGTTTTGGTGATAAACTGTTTTGGTTTTTGTTTATTCTTATTGAGTTCAAGTGTTTAACAGGTTTGAACTGTACCTACACGATTATTTGGTGAAGAAGAAAATGTACAAAACAGCCGAAATTTTCAGAAACGAAGCCCATGTTAGCACACATCCTGTTGGTAAGTTCTTTTTCTTGAATATGATTATACAAGCCAGTAGGGTAAGCATCACAAGCAACTTTTTCCACTTCTTACAATATAGGTGAGATTTGTTATTCCATTCATTCTTATAATGATCTAAGTACAGAAGTTATCTTTTTACTGATTATGTTTTAAAAAATTATTGATTGAAACTCAAATTATAAAAACAAATAAAAATTAATGCTAAAAAGCTTAAATTGGTTGATAAAGATATGTATATATTATAACCGTTACAAAAGAGAGAAATCGAGGCGCTTTTTTAATTTAAGAATTAATTTTAATAAAGTATGTATATACTGGTGAAAGAGAATAAGTCATTAATAACATATTTTAAATAAATGCTAGACGACAAGAAAGTTATTATTATTTATTTATAAATAAATTTTTTATCTTGCATTGTAATAAATATATTAATATTAAGAGATTATAGTCTATAATTATTCAGATTAAGAAAAGACGAATGATGGGATAATAATGAAATTAAGGTTTTCAAAATCCTAATAATAATGTTTATACTAAATCTTTTTATAAAAAGTAACATTAACTAAATAATACAACTATTGTCATTGATTTTGTATAATTTAATCAAATTTGACGTTTTAATCTTTAATAAGTTGGTTTAGTTATTGAAATAAACATATGATTCATTGATAGAACTATATTCATATATAATTGAAATTGAGGATTTCCATTTGATATACTAGCACAAGAAGTATGTGTTTTGAAAAACTAATAATATGAGAAGCATGTATCTATTTGTTGGGTTTTCATTTATATGTTGACTTACATTTGGAATATATCTATCTACACTGTTATATACCCACGTAATGTATATGCCAATAATCACTTTACGATGTTATTAGTTACATGCATAAACATGGACTAACTAATTTTTATTTCCAAGGAGCTAAGTCAAGATGTACGATCATTTCTACATTTTAGCATAACCTTATCTCCATAACCTCTTCACTCGTTGTTCACTGACTTGAGTTTCTCTTTTCTGGTTTTCAGCGATCGATGATTCACCGGAAGGTTTTTTACGTGACTGGTTTAATATATTTTACGAAGTCTTTTCTTCAAGGCAGCAGAAGTACGAGAATGACAAGGGTGAAGCTCCTGTAATGGTAAGTTGTTAATACTTTAGTTCAACCATACCTATCAATTTCTCCAGAATTAAAGTTAACGATTCAAAGCGTGCATGCCCGTTGTTTGGTGAAGTTGGAGCAACAAGCTGTGTTCCCTCCTGCGGCAGCGCAAAATCAACAGGAACAGCGACAGTTTGGGGACCCAGCTGTACCATTTAATGCTGTTCCGAGTTCTATGAACCCCTATTTGTTCTCTGCTGGTTCGAGGTATCCAAGGCTTTGAAGTGATGGTATCTAGCTAGTAAACTAGTACTAATAGCTTTACATGGCAACGTTTTTTTTTCTGGCATTTATAATACCGTTTAGGGAATTTAATATCCGCTGCTAGCTATACACGCCAAACCTTGGTACAATAATGTAGTTTCCCGTCGCGTTGAGCAGGTTTTATTGATAGATTGTACCTTAAAAATGATTTCAGGGCTTGTGAGAGTTTTTGACGAGTGATAATTAGGTCCGTTATACCTTTTCCCTGACATGCTTTTCATCATTTCAGTTTTATGCAAGATGAAATCTATAGTCCGTTTAGACAGGTAACTGCGCCCTTGTTATCTGCAACCCCTGAGCTGCCCACTTTATTGCTGTCAAATGTGTCGATTAACGATTGAATGCTTTTCTCAGCCACTTATAATAGATGGCTTCAACGTCGCATCATGGAGGCATAGAGATGCTAAACTCTATGAAGTGCAACAGCGCATATTGTCAAAAACTCCAATTTATAATGCAGGTACCTCAAGTTTAACTAGAATCTGGAAGCATGCATGCTTCTCGACCTGATTTTGCTTGATGTATATATATTATCATCTTACTATATGGGGAAGTTCATGGAATTCAAGTCATGAAAACAGTAATTTTTTGTTTCTAAAATACAAAGGGAAGAATATATATAAATAGATGATGACCTTATCTCATCCTGATAAAACGGATAGTTCAGACAATCCTTTATTATATGTCCTTCAATGTACAAATTGAAGCAAGCAATCCCTTTTTGTCCATGAGTTGGAAGGTGTATGCCGTTCGACTCAGATAAATATTTAGATTTGTGCGTTTCCTCATAATTAATTCAAATGATCTCATGGGCTTCAGTTTCCTTACAAAAGCCACAGAATGTGTCCATTCAAGTGAATGAATAACTAGTGGGTGCTACAGACGGTAATAATTTGTAATCTAATCTTTAACAACCCATTTGTATTTTAGCAAGTTAATACTTCTTTCTTTCTCGGTTTACTTGCATTTTGAGTAGACTGGAGGCAACAGAAACAGATTCTCATCACATCCATGAGCTGGGGTCAAAATAATGGTAGATTCAGAAAGTAACTCTGATCGTTTTCCCTCGAGTACACCTCTAACCTTCTTTTTCTAACCAAAATTTTGAATAGGACAATCCAATTGCTAAAATCAATAAATCTACTGATGAGAGCTTGGAGTGGTTCTAATCCGCAGATGACGATACCGCCAATTACAAAGGAACTACTTCAAGGAGAACTTCACAGAGCTTTTCCGACTTTTCTGAGAGAAAGGATGATAAAGGTATACCTCCTAGGCTTAGAGTATGAGAGCGCTTCTTCGACTTGCAGTTCTATGCCATGGACCATTTAAGATATTTTCTTAAATCTGTACCTCAGATTGAACACCAATATGTAGCAAGCAAGATAATTAATAACCCTTTAATTGCTGAAAATAACATTATCAATTCATACAAGAGGCCATTAGTAACAATAAAGAAAAAGGAATGAAATGTTAAGAATCCTCTAGACTGAGCATAAATTTGTTATACTAGAATTTGTTATTTAGGTTTGTTAGAATCTTTTCTCTATCTCTGTTAGAATTTGTTGTACAATCCTCCATGTATATATTTCACTTTCCTGGTATCATGAAGTGACGCAGAAATAAAATCTTCTTTCACAATACAAACTCCTTTATGGTATCAGAGCCATATCAAGTGTAACTGCACGTTCCTGTCAACCTTGTTTTTTCTCTCTCGATCCTACACCTCTTTAATGGCTCCCGGTGCTTCTCTCCTAGTGACAGCAACCCCGGCCTCATCTACCTCAACATGCAGTCCATTTTTAAGTTAACTAGCTCCAATTATCCGGCGTGGCGAGTCCAAATCTCCTTTCTTCTCATCGGATACGATCTTATGGATTTTGTTGATGGCAACCAACCATGTCCTGATGAAGACAATGACTCCTATAAATAGTGGGTATGATAGGATATGCTCATTCTTCATGCACTTACTGCCTCTGTCGATGCTACCATTATTAATATGCTGGGATCCATCACCTCTTCTCATCAAGCCTGGGCATTTATTGCTCGAATGTTTGCAAATAAATCATGTTCTTTCCTGATGTCTCTTAAATAGAGACTTTTCAATCTCACCAAAGGTGATTCATCCATTGCCAACTATCTCCAACGCATAAAAGGAATAGCCGATGAACTGGCCATCATTGGTGGGCCGGTTGATGACACCGATCTTGTCATCCACATTCTCAACGAACTACCATCTAACTATCGTGATCTCAGTGTTGCTATACGTGCTCGGGAGCAACCCATTTCCTTTGATGATCTTTTTGATAAGCTCACTGATCATGAATCCTTCCTCTTACGTCAATCTCAGTTAGCTGATTCCACTCCTCTTATTACTTCTAATGCTGCCACTCGTGTCTGGTCCTCCTCCTCCCGCTCACCAACGTAGTTTCAGTCTAACTCACATCCAGCTTATGCCCGACCGCCCAATACACCTGGGTCTACTAACTTCTATCGCAATGTTGTTTGTCAATTCTGTGAGAAACCAGGACACACTGCCAAGGTTTGCCACAAGCTACTTCGTTGACGACTTGGTCCTCCTGCTGGTGGTCATGGTTCTTATACCCCTCAATCAGCCCACTTTGTTGGGTTTACTGGTCACTAACAACCATCTCTTGGTACCTCCTCGCCTTCAAGGGCACCCTTGCACTCTCCAACTTCTCCTACCTATTGGCCTCGCAGTCCAGCAAATATGACTTCTAGCACAGCCGACTCCACTGTTGTCTCTCCGCCTCCCTTGGACTCTAATCACCAATGGATTCTTGACTCAGGAGCATCCCATCATGTTACTAATGATCTAGCTCACCTGCATCTACATTCTCCATATTCATGCAACGATCATCTTCAAATGGGTGATGGGTATAAACTACCAATCACTCATACCGGTAGCTTTCTTTGGCCCTCTTCCTCTAAACCATTGCTATTTAATGATGTTCTCCATGTTCCAACCGTTAGTTGTAATCTTGTTTCTGTCAAAAGATTTTTCACTACTAATAATGTTTTTGTGGAACTATTTCCAAATCAATTTCAAGTGAAGGACTTGCAGACGAAGGCAATGCCCCTCACTGGGATGTGTCACAATGACCTTTACAATCTCCATGTACCCTCCTCCAGCCCATCCGCTCTCCTCACTTCTGTGTCTAGTCCTGCTCTTCTTCACCACATCTTAGGTCATCCATCTAATAAGGTTATGTCGCATTTTCACTCTCAACAACACTTCCGCCACCACTCCCCTTCTCCACTTAACATCTACAAAGCACCAGACCACTGGAGCTACTCTTCTCCGATTTTTGGGGTCCGGCTCCTGAAGCGTCCATTCATGGTTTTCGTTACTATGTAGTTTTTATTGATCATTTTTTCAAATATTTCTGGCTTTATCCTTTACGAAACAAATATGATGTTCTTGATATTTTCATCTCTTTCAAACTCTTAATCGAAAACTTCTTCAATTTCAAAATCAAATCCTTATATACTGACAATGGTGGTGAATACATCAAACTACGTTTGTTTTTATCTAAACATGATATTTCCCACTTCACTACTCCTCCTCACACCCCCAAACTAAATGGAACATCTGAATGTTGGCACCGTCACATCATTGAAACCACTTAAGCCCTCCTTCATTTCAACCATTTACCACTTAAATTTTGGACAAATGCAGCTTCCACAGCTGTCTACCTTATAAACCGTATGCCTACTCCACTCCTCTCTATGCAATTCTTCATCGTACTGCTCCCTCTTACAACAATATTCATGCGTTCAGATGTCTATGCTTCCTTTGGTTACGTCCTTATACGGATCACAAATTACAACCCCGCTCCATCCCCTGCATCTTTATTGGTTATTCTCTTCACCAATTTGCCTACCTCTGCTTTGATCCAAAAACAAATAAAACCTATACTTCTCGACATGTTAAGTTTATTGATAATCAATTCCCTTTTTCCACTCTATCACCGTCACAACAATCTACAGTTTCAGCTAAATCTCCGCCCCTCCTTCCCTCTACTCATCAGGTCATCCCTCTTGGTCACATGGCTCCCTCCTCCCTTGCAGGGGCACTGCTACAATCCACGAATCTTGCACCACTAATTGTTCCTTCCACTGCATCTGCATCTGGTGAAGCTTCCTTACCCGATACCTCTTCTTCAGACACAATCCCAGTGCCCCCTACAAGAACTCATTCCATAGTCACACGATCTCATAATAATATCTTCAAACCTAAAAGCTACCAGGTTACCAAATACCCCCTTCCAGCTATAGAGGAACCTCGCGCCATCACTAAAGCTTTCCACCACCCCCACTGGCATGCTTCTGCATCTAAGGAATATGATGTCTTAGTTCAGAACTGTACCTAGGATCTAGTTCCAGCCTCGGAAGCAACAAATGTTGTGGGCTGCATGTGGCTCTTTCAAACTAAATGCAAACCTGACGGCCCTGTTGATCGTTACAAATCCCGACTGGTTGCTAAAGGTTATAGTCAATGTCCGGGCATTGACTATAAGGAAACCTATTCACCTGTTGCTAAACATCCGATGATAAAAGTTATTCTCACTGTTGCTCTCACCTATGCATGGCCCTTACACCAGATGGACGTCAATAATGCATTCCTTCAGGGTCATCTTCAAGAGATAGTTTATGTGAAGCAACCTCCGGGCTTCGTTCATCCAGACCTTCCTCTACATGTTTGCAAACTTCATAAACCTATATACGGTCTGAAGTAGGCACCGTGGGCGTGGTACAATGAGCTTTGAGAATTTCTTCTTCAATATGGGTTCAAAACAAGCGCCAATGACTCCTCCCTCTTCATTTATCATTTACACAATGTAACCATATACTTTCTTGTTGATGACTTGTTACTCACAGGAAGCTCCAAATCTCATCTCGGACATTTATGGATGCCATCTCCTCCTGGTTTTCCCTCAAGAACCTTGGTGCACGTAACTACTTTTTGAGAATTGAGATCACCCCTACCAATGAAGGTCTCTTTTTATCTCAACAATGATATATTCATGATCTTTTACATAAGTTCAAGATGCATGCTGCAAAACCTTGTGCCACCCCATTATGCACCTCTATTGTCTTAAAGCTTGATGATGGTATGGCCATGGTTAATGGCACTTTGTACCGCAGTATTATGGGAGCTCTCCAATATGTTACTATCACTCGTCCCGATCTGAGCTATGCCATTAACAAGCTCTCTCAATTTATGCACTAGCCAATAGACATACATATTACTCATCTCAAGCGCACACTACAGTATCTCAAACACACTCATGATTTTGGTTTACACCTTCGTCGACCTCGACATCTCCATCTTACTGCTTATAGCGATGCCGATTAGGAAGGCAACTTCTACTCCAAAACTTTTACTTTGTCCTATATGATCTATCTTGGAGGTAATCCGATCTTATGGTATTTTAAACGCCAACGGATGGTTGCTCGATCCTCAACCGAAGCTGAATATCGAGCCATTGCAAAGACCACTGCTGAGATACTATGGCTTCGTCATCTACTTGAAGAACTTCACATACAATCTCCGGGTCCTCCTACGGTCCTCTGTGATAATGTAGGTGTAACTTATGTGTGTTCTAACCCAGTCCGTTCTCAGATGAAGCATTTATCGTTGGATTATCATTTTGTCTGGGAATAGGTTCAGATGCACCATCTTTGGGTCTCGCATATTTCCACTCACGACCAGATTGTTGATGCCCTCACCAAACCTCTCGCTCGCACCAAGTTTGAAGACTTTCGAACCAAGATGAATGTCTCGTCTCGACACTTCACCTTGTAGGGGCATGTTAAGAATGCTCTAGATTGAGCATAAATTTTGTAATACCAAAATTTGTTATTTACGTCTGTTAGAATCTTTTCTCTCTTTTTGTTAGAATTTGTTTTACAATCCTCCATGTATATATTTCACTTTCCCTGTATCATGAAGTGACACAGAAATAAAATCTTCTTTCACGACACAGAAATAAAATCTTCTTTCACAATACCAACTCCTTTATGAAAGTGCTTCTAGCCCCCTTATTTATATTTGGAAGCGGAGAGGATATCATAGTTGAAGGTTTCCTTGTTACATGATAACAAAGTGTATTAGGAAACCAATATATATATATGAAGATGGTAATTCCCAGAAAAGTATGTATACTTGGAATATTCATTGGTTTTGATTAGATATAATTGATTTTTAAGCATTCATACAGCTAGCTTGACTCTTGGAAGAGGTTAGGTGTCTCGGCTCGAGCAGGAGCAGGCTTTTATGCTGTCATTTTTCATCTGATGGTAATTTATTAGCTATTGACAGAAATGAAAAGAAGGAAATTAGTAAGGCTATCAATGTACGAAGTTTAACTTCATCATTCTCTGGAACCTCTAATTGGTTCACTGAGAGTAATTTTGTTCATTGGTAGTTAATAGTGTGGAACTTGGAAACTAATGGTTTCTGCACTTCTTCAGAAGGATATTCTCAGATAACTACTGATATTCAGTTTCGACCAAGTTCAACTATTTTTGCATCATCATCCTTTAAAAAAACTGTAAGAGTTTGGGATGCAGCTAAGGTATTAATTTCAATCCTTCCTATTGTCTCCCATATGGATTTCTTTTAAGCTTTTCCCATTCTATTCATCTTGGACATGACATCATTCCTTGTTATCCCTTGTAGATTCATTTCATCCTTCGTCTTTTCTTTCAATCTCGAGTTCAGTTGAATGCTTGATATAAAATATGTGAAATTTCAATATGAAAAGCTTATTAATCATTTTTCAGAAAGTATTCAAATTTCGTGTCATAGGCTTAAGGGAACAGACTCATAAGCTTGTGCTTCCAAATGAAATTAATGCTTCGATTCGCACAATTATGTTACAATTTGTGATTGCATACTCTTGTATTTTCTACAAACAAGTTGTAACTTTCTCAAAACCACGTACACAGCTGATAAGTTTCATATACATAATAGCCAAACAAGCCCCAGTTAAAGCTTTCTAGACATGTTGATCGGTTAACATCTCTGGATTTTCACCTAGGCAAGCTAGACTTCCTTTGCTCATATGATAATAAAGATGAGATCAGATGTTGGAATATCGACAAGTTTTCTTGCGCACATGTCTCTAAGGTAACGCTTGATGCCAGTCCTCATTGGAGTCACATAAGAGGTATGCATTATATTACCGCAAAAGTAAAATGATCCAACAAGTGATATCAGAGCGGATGGTTCAGCAAAGGACGAGTATGGAGATGGTAGTTTGATCCTGTGGTTGTTTCCCCACGAAGAAGAGCAACGAGACTCCCGGTGGATGCAGACTAGTAGAGTAGAAGAGTTCTTAGTGATACTATATACTCAAGCTGCTAAGCAAAAAGACTCTCGCTCAAGGGGGAGCTTAAGCCCAATGTGAAAGTTTACACTTGATGAGAAGATTATTGGGATGTCAAGTGTAAGTAGAAATCTCACATTAGAAATAGATAGAATTAGTGAAGGACATATAAGTAGAAAAGACCTATAAATCTAATGCCTTATAGTTTTAGGTTAAATTATAGTGTCAAAGTCCATGAATATGTTCCCTTACTAGGCTTATAATGTAGATCTCTCATGAAAGTGGACTTCCCAACTCCTAACATTGTATTCTTGTCTAGTTTGTATGAAGAAGAGATCATAATCAACATTTAGTGGTTGTAACTAATCCGAATACACCAAAGATGGTATAAAATCTACTGGTGGGTTTCCTTGGCTTACCAATATTACACACTTTTGTGTTAGTATCATATTGATAACCACAATCAGACAGAGTGTTTACAATTACGATAACGTCTATAAATGCAAATAGTACAATAATGATAACTAACTAGCAAAAAAAGTCGTAGATAACTAATCCTTTTAGTATAAAAATTCCACCATGGAACAGCTATGGTCAATTATGCTCTTCAACATTTTTGTAAAGTTTCGAATTGTTTATTATATAGGCACTTGGATACATGAAAGCATATCATATGCAGTAAACTTGATGCGACAAACACTTACCTTTCCTCTATCTCCACATTGAGTAATTACAGGGAGCCACAAAACATGTCAGATTCTAGCCTCCATACAACAAGTTGTTGGCAGTTGCAACAGGTAAAATTGACATCCTATTCACTCTAAAGGTGAATTTTTAGATTCAACTACTTAATTAGCATAACCTTAATAAACCAAGTCTTTAGTTTAGTAACAGGTTGTATTCTTATTTCGCTTTAGGAGAATTCTAAATTCTTTTCTATTTGTTGGGAACTGAGCGGGGAACATCTTGCATCAGTGAATACAGAGAGTGCAAGAGTATGGTCACTTGCTTCAGGAAGGTATTGCGTACATGAATTGGGGTCAAATGGACACAAGTTTCAATCGGACATATTTCATCCTAGATATTCACAAGTTTTGATTATTGGCGGAACTGGGGTAAACAAATTATTCTTTTACACATGGAACAATGTTCTGAATTTTTTGACCATGGAATTTCCACAAAAATGGTGATTGTTAATGCATTATTAGCAATTCATTTCAGTGTTTTTCTTGACCATCAACCCTTCATAGCCAAGTATATTATCAGGCGCATTTTGCAAATGTTTTACCAGAGCTTATTGCTCTTATAGGAGTTTACTGCTTTTATAGGTTGATGCTTTTATATGTAATTCTTGATTGTTAACTTTGTTTCTTACCACTTGACATCTAACATCTCTCATTTTGATGTTGATTTAAATTTGTTCGTCTATTATATACATTACTATAAAAGTAGACAAGCATTAGAAATTAAAAATTCAATCCATATATTTGAAATTCATTTTAAAAAATCAATTTTTGATAAGAATAGTCATTATTTTTATAGGAAATGGGCTCTAAAAAGAAAGAACAATGGTGCAGATTTGAAGGACAAATTAGAAAGGAAACAAAAGTGATTTCAGTATATTATTTTAGAATTCACAAGTCGAATTGTTGTTGTTTTAGCATCCACACGATATAGGTAATAAAAAAAGTGATTTAAGATGTTAAACTACTCATATATGATTAGGTATTTCAATTTTGATTTGGCCTAATTTTGGATCGGATTAATCAGGCCATAAGTCAAAATTGTTCGGCCCAATCGGGCTAACATTATTTTAAAATTTTTAAAAAATATAAGAATGGGTCGGGTCGGTCCACCCCAGTCCAGGCCACCCAACTGGTGAGACAAAGCGGCCTTACCCATTGACATCCTAGTATATGACAATAATGACTTCTTCACCTTAATCTTATTTTTTGTTATTTATGTATTTGATAGCATCGTAGTATCTTAACTACCATATATTGTATATTGTCATTATTTTCATATGCACATATCTATTCTAATGTAATCCTTTATTTACTCTTATCCTTTCTTTTATTTCTACTTATCTAGTTTTTTTAGAGCTATATATAAATGATTGTTTCTTCAGTAAACAAACATAACAAAATTTTACTCTTTCTTCCTATTTCTCTGCTCGTTTATAGTAGGAGAGCCCACATTCAATTTCCCATAAACAACCCTCTTTTTTTTAGGCAAAAACAACATCATGTTTTTAACATAACATAATAAAACTCCCTACATACTGCTAACATACAACATCTACAACAGCTCCACACAAATCCAATATCACCACAATTCAATTCAACACCACACAACAAAACCTTCATAATCACAAACTTGGCAAACACCAATCTCTTGACATTGACATTCAATCAAATTACAAATTTCTTTACTACACCACTAGACTCTACCAGTTATTTAGTATGGAAAAATCAAATCAAATTCATTCTTGTTACCTTAAACCTCTTTGAATATTTCTTTGGAACTATCCCTCCTTCGGAAGAACATGTAGACAATCACTCAATAGATTACATCAAGTAGCAAAAAATAGACCAACTAGTCTATTGCTTCTTCACCGACGCCCTTTCCAGCTTCACCGCAAGGCTTGCTCTAGACAACAAAATAGCTTATAGCCTCTAAGTTGGTCTTAAAGACCACTTCATCTCTAGTATGCCTCTCAACGTCTCTTCTCCGTCGTAAGCTTTATACTGTCAAAAAAATGCTCTAGCACTGTCATTGACTTCCTCAACATCATCTCCATAACTTTGGAAGAACTCGTTGTGATTGGTGCCACCATCTTCAATGTCGATCTCATCCTCTTCACCTTAAATGGACTCCTTACCGATTTTGAATTCTTCATAACTGCGATTGGAAACCACACCACCACCAACTTTGCTGAGTTTAAGGCGAAATTTCCCCTCCATGAACAGCGATTGTTGTCTTTCCACACTCCACCTCCAACGGACCCCTCTTACCCTAAACACAATGCAAACAACAAACCACCTATTCAATGTCAAATTTGTCGTAAGTGTTAGTACTCATTGTCATTTTTTATACTCCAAATCTCATAATCATCCCAAAGGATTCCACCACACCATAAATATTCTTACCACAACCTTTTCTGCCATGAATATTCAATCTGATCATGATCCAACTGCTTTTAATCAAAATATTGTTATTAGCTGGTTGCCAGTTACTAGTGCAACTATACATATGACTCTACATCTTGATTTCATTGAATTTGTCACACCATTTGAAGGACCCAATTAAGTTATTATCAGTAATAGACACATTCTTCTTATTTCATTCATTGGTAGCCTAACCTTTCCCACTTTTTCCTATAATCTTCATCTTCGTGATATATTGATTATTCCTCATATTACTACTAATCTTTTCTCTGTTATCAAATTTGTTACTGATAATTCCTATGTCATTGAATTTAATATATCTGGTTATGTTATAAAGGATCTCAAATTCTAGATATCGCTTCTCGTGGCCCCACTCATAACAATCTCTACCCCGTAAAGATTCCAAAGCACTTCACCAATCCAGTTGCTCTCACTACTTCCATAACGTTAATAAATATGTGACATCAACATCTAGGTCGTTCATGTCTCTCCACATTATCTAGAATAGGTCATGTTCTACAATTTAAAAATATTTTCAATCCAATTATTTCTTGTCTTCAGGGAAAAAGTATTCGTCTTTCATTTCCTCTTTCTTCCTGCACTTCTATCAAACCTTTATAATTAATCTATTGTGATGTTTGGAGCCCTGAATCACTATTCACATCTTTTGTCCCTATACACTCCAACAAAATGGCCTTGCTGAATAAAAAAGTCATCCCATTACTAAAATTGATCTTACTCTTCTTCATGCATCTCTTCCCAAATCCTTTTAGTATGAAGCATTCAGCATTGTTGTTTATCTTATCAATCCCTTACCCACTCTTATTCTTCGCCATAATCTCCTCATGAAGTCCTTTACTGAACTAAACTTGGCTTTACTCACCTTCGTGTTTTTTGTTATGTATGTTATCATTTGGGCTCCACTCGTCCAGACAAACTTTCTTAAAAATCTATCGAAAGTGTTTTTCTTGGATATGTCTCCCAACATAAAATCTATTGATGTTTTGATCCTATTGCCTCCAAACTTTACATTTCTCATTACGTCCACTTTAGTGAACATCTTTTTCCCTATAAAAAATTACCTGTGTCATCTTCTACCTCACCTTCCTCCTCTCCTCTTTCTTTACCTTTACCTCTTCCACCTCTAACTTCTACTTCCTCTTTCCTCCTATAAAAAACACTTCACATCCTTCTCCTCATCCTATGGTTACACATACCTGAGATAACACACATACCCTTCTTTCTCTAATTATATCACTTATACTGTCACCACCCCAAATACTCATTCTGATCCCACGCCCTTTATTCAAGCCAACAAATTTTCTCACTGGTGTCAAGCTATGTTTGACGGGTTCAATGCCCTCCATAGCAATCACACATAGACCATTGCTCCCCTTACCAAACACAAACATTGGCTACTATAAATGGGTTTTACCTATAAAACGAACTCCCCGATGGCTCCCTTAAGCACTATAAAGCTTATTTTGTCGCTACAAGTTACCATCAAACTCTAGGATTTGATACGCTACTACTTTTAATCCTGTTTCAAACCTACGACTATTAAAATCGTCATTGCCTCAGCCATATCCTATAATTGGTTTGCCAACTTGATGTTAATAATGTCTTTCTTCATAAATACTTATAGGAACCCGTTTACATGTCTCAACCTCCTAAGTTCACAAATCCACACAATCCTCATTATGTTTGTTGGCTAAATAAAGCCTTATATGGTTTCAAACAAGCTCCTCGACTTTGGTTCCATCTTCTAAGTCGAAAACTCCTAAAACTCAATTTTAAGCCCTCAAAGTCTGGCATCTCTCTCTTCATTCACAAAACCAACTCTCAAACCACTTTTCTCTTAATTTATGTGGATTATATCCTCATAACTGGTTCCTCACCCTCTTTCATTACCACACTTATTCATAACCTTAACCCTACCTTTTCTTATCAAAGACTTAGGTCCTCTTCATCATTTTCTTGGTGTCGAAGCTCACACTTCTCAAGGTTTTCTTCTCACCCAAACCAATACACCAAAGATCTCCTCCTTTAAACTGACTTTGAGAATTCTAAACTAGTTCATATACCCATTACTCTATCTCTTCCCTTATCCAAAAATCATGGTGTCTATATTCCCAATCCTACTGAATATCGTATCACTGTTAGTACTAGTAGATATCTTTGTCTTACTAGTCTTGATATTCAGTTTGTTGTTAATAAGGTTTCCCAATTTCTACAGTGTCCTACTAACATTCATTGGTCTTTGGTGAAACAAATTCTACGATATCTCTGCTCCACACCCTCTTATGGCATTTGTTGCACAAAATCTTCCAACGTTTCTTTACAAGCCTATCGTGATGCTAATTGAGCTAGTTGTCCTAATGATCGACGTTCTACATCTTATTACTGTATCTTTCTGAGGCCTAACCTTATCTCTTAAGTGCCAACAAGCAACCAATGTTTGCTCGATCTAGTACTAAAGTTAAGTACGACATCATTGCTCTTACTTCTGCAGAATTGTGTTGGATTACTGCTTTTCTTGGTGAATTGGGTCTTGCACCTCTTTCTTCAACCCTTGGTGCAACAATCTTTGTGCTACCCTTTTAGTCTTGAATCATGTTTCTCATGCTCATACTAAGCACATTGAAATCGACATTCATTTTGTTCATGATCTAATCATCAACAAAACTCTACTCATTTGTCACATTTCGTATTCTGCTTAGATTGCTGATATTATGACCAAAGCTCTTTCCTCTTTAACATTTCAACGACTGTGATACAAGCTTATGATCGCATCCTACCGTAAACTTGAGGGAAACTGATAACATCATAATATCTTATCCACCATATATTGTATATTGTCATTATTTTCACATGCCTTTTCTATCGTAATCCTTTATTTACTCTTATCTTTTCTTTTATTTATGCTTATCTAGTTATCTTTATAGCTATACTTATAACAACTATTTCTTCAGTAAACAAACACAACAAAACATTATCATTTCTTCCTATTTCTCTACTCGATCAATATTATATACAAGTATTAATTAATTGTTTACATCCTTTAATTTTTATTTGTAATTAGATTAATTAAAAATTCTGATTTGAAGTAATTTTAATAATTGAATTTGAAAAACCGTAGGGGTAAATAGTTTCGCAAACTTTTCTATTTGTTCCTAGCAATCAAATAAAATTAGGAAAATTAAAAGAACCAAAAATAAATCAACACCAGAAATTTGGTAACGCAGTTCGGCACACCTTGTCTACGTCTGCGGGGCCCTCACTCAACTTAATTTCTTTCACTGTAGTTTAACAAAATTACACAAAATTAATCTAACCACTTAATCTTTGTAACTATCCCACAACCTAACTACCCGTGAAAGATTTTCACACCTTATAACACGACCGACTCGTGTTAACCTCGTCAGAGGATTTATCTAACTATTTTCACTCAAAGACAATAATAAATAAAACAGAAAAAGATAACTTCCCAAATCTGAAATTCTTCAGCAATAAGATCCGGTTGCAACACCATCAAATCACCCAATCATCAACTCTAGCTCCTCTGTGTACAGCCACCAATAAATTTCTTCAAAGACCCAGAAAATTAGTTCACCAAAGATGACATACGTGAACTGCTCTTTGACTATGAACAGTGATTCAAAAGTGCACCAATAGCTCACACAAAAACACACAGATAAAGAGCTGTCCCACAAAAACTAGAAGACCTAAAAATACATAAAACCATCAGACTCCTTATTCACAAAGGAGACAACGTTTTTCAGCCCAAAAAAAATCGCAACCTTGGAAAAACAATAAAACCCTTGTGGAATTTTTGTGACCCACACAACCTCTTCTCAATGATCTTCACGCATGCGTCAAACTCCAAGAGAAAACCACACTGCAGATTTTTTTCAACATACGTGTACAACTATACTCCTTTCAATAATAAAAAGATATGCCCATATGTGGATAATCTTCAAGTATTAAGATACCACCGGAAATAGAATGTATATTAAAGAAAAACTTCTGCAGGGACATGTGGTAATGCAATCTTCAAGGCATATAACAAATCCTACATGTGGCAGTGCAATCTTCAAGACATATAAAAATTCCTATGTCCAATTTAAAATGTCAAAATTGTTATAAAACCAAAACTAAAATTTAAGAATATTTGAGAGAGGAGAATTCTTCTTATAAATTGGTGTACCTTACATCAAGTTAACCCTTCTATTTATAGTACAAAATTTCTAATAAAATACTATCATGATAATAGAAGTGGTACA
>JANPWT010000002.1:28794228-28809018 GCA_024678245.1 Erythroxylum densum | reverse complement strand
TGAGATATGATTGTATATGAAGAAGCAAATAAATTGAGTTTGAGTGCGAATGATTTCAATTGGATATTGAAGTCACTGGTAAGAGATGGAATGAAAATGAAAGAAAGAAGGAAAGAAAGAAAGAAAGAAAAAGTACACGGATTTGGGTTAGTTTAGACTGATAGTCTTAAGGTTTCCAACGCGATGCTTTTCCTAAAATATTTGTTCACGGATATCGAAAATTGGTTTTGATTCGATTTGATCCGAATTTTGCTTCGTTTTGATTTGCTTTCGATTCTTTGGCTTTAAGATTGGATTTGCTTTCTTGTTGTAAATACCATTCTTCGTTTCCGCTTATGATTTTGCTTCCGCCTTATGTTCTTTTCGATCGATTTCGATTTTGTTTTGTTCCGTTTTCGTTTTGTTTTCTGGTTGAGGTCCGGTCTCGGGATCGGGTCCCAATAATTACTACGTCTCAATTTAAAGTATTTATGGACTCTATACATCAAATTCCAGGTCTATATACAAAAAATAACGCTACCCATAATAGATAAGACACACCTTCACTTTAATATGAGAATTCATGTTTGAGTACTAAGAATATAGTACCTTAATACAAACTAAATTAAGATGTCATATATTAAATACCATGCATATGTGTAAAAGATACTATTACTCATAACAGATAAGTCACACCTTGAGAATTCCATCATTAAGTAGAAAGAAACAATGAATCAGTACAAATTAAAATATAATATTCACATTGTTAACTATACATTGTTCTTGGTATAAGATTGGAAAAAATATTTGTTAAGGATGTGAATATACAATCACTTGTACATAAAGCCTTTTTTTAAGTTTTGTTATGCACAATTATTTACATGCTCGTTTGGTGATACATGTTTATAATACCTTTTTTGAACAAATAATGTGAATAATACATATTCGTATACAATCGTGTACTAAATTATGATGAATTAATGCTTGTTTTGATACTATTACCTATATTGTAATATCCTGCCTTCTAAAATTATTAAGAGATTAAACTGTTAGAATGAGTCACATGAGTTATTTCATTTAATAATTTAAGAGATGTATTTCATTCACATGCATAATATTGATATACACATATGAATCATGATTTAGAAAAATATTGCAAGATAGTATATGTACTTAATTGACGTATTCCGGGGTATGGAATGAAAATGAGTGCGATATGAATGTGCATTCCCAATGTTTTGCATTTTAATTTACCAATAACATGAATTGATGGATTATAATTAGTGATTGGGAATTTATTATTACAATTGAGTAATTAATGAGGTGATATATGCATCTACTCTAAGAAAAATGTTAAAGAGCAAGACAAATTGATACATGAAAATTTAGGTTAATTAGGCCAAAGAAATGGTGACATGTGGCATTGGGAATAAGTGATAAAAGACTCAGTTAAATATATGACAAGTAGCTTGAGTATAATTGCGACAAGTGGCCCTTTAAGTTTGTGACAAATGGCATTTTAGACTTGTGACATGTGGAGCAATAAAATGGTGACATATATAGCCTTACAAAAGATGACATATGTAGCCTTATAATTGGTGACATGTGTAGCCTTACAAGTAGTGACATATGGAGGATTAAATGAATGAAATATGGAGCCTAAATTAAGTGACACATAGACTAATAGAATAGTAACATATCGACCAATAGAAGGATAACATATGTACCAATAGAATGGTGACATATGAACCAATGGAATGGTGACACATGGATTAGTTTGACTTCCTTTGAATTTTCTATAAAAAAATGGATGAAAGAGGCAATAAAAATGAGAGTGAAGGTAGGCTATAAGGTTAGAAGAGGGAGAAAAATGAAAATGAGAAGAGAAGGGGAGAAAAAGGGAAGAGAAGAAGACAAGGAAAGAAGTTATCAAGGTAAGTTGAAATTCTGGTTTCAATTTCATCTTTCTCTTTCAATTTGTCTTTCATATCCTTAGAGAAAGAATTTGGAGAAACTCAAAGAATGAAATTTTTAGATATAGATCTTAACTTGACCTCTGTGAAAGCCGCTTAACAAAATAGTGACTAGAGCTCACTACTTGTGATAGAACCCTATGTAGGAACCTTATATTATTTCCTGATTTTTGAGGACCTTAGAGTCCGAATTAGTGAAAGCATAAAACATGAAAAATGATTATTGATGTCTTATGCTTCTGTGAAATGGTTTTATTAAGAGATGTATTAATAATGATTTATTGAGGGTTGAGCATAGGTTACCAATTTGTTTCTTACCAGAAACATGATATAATTTGGATGGAGATTATATTTTAAAGGGAGATTTTGTTTATGTAATTTTTAGATATATTAACACTAATGGAAGTCTAGTTTCTGGAGGAAAAAGAATCATGATATTTGGACTTTTTTAAAGAGAGTTATAATTAAAATAAGACAACTTGTTCATAAAGGAACATTAGGAAGATAAGGATGTAAACATTGCACATAAGGTTAGGTTAGCTTGATGGTTGAGGAGACATTAAGCTGAATTAGTAAGTGAATTGTTGACCGATTGACATATGTTAGAATAACATTTATGATGATTCATTAGGGATGAATTTGGTTATGGTGGTGTATGAATATGAGATACATGTTTGAGTAGCAAATACATTGTGTATTCATATGTATAAAGGCTGGGAAGATGATATGGATCAAGGAGCGAGGATTGTTGAATTCAAGGGAGTGTACACCTTCTTTTGAGATGAGTTGGGAAAACCATATCTCTCAAATGAGATTAGGACATCCCAAGACATGCATAATGACTTGTAAGTCAATTTTGAACCTAGGTAATGCATAGTAGAATTGAATCTTAAATGGATGCTAGTATACTTGTATATTTAAGAAACTATATTGTTTTGAAAAACACTATGCACTTGAAATGCAAAAGATGACTTTAGTTGCACGAAATAATGCTTTGAAATTTACATATGCATAATAGAGTACGTAAGTTGCCTATATGAGTTCTCTTTTAACTTAGAGCCATGACAAGGTTTCATTTTATCGGTTGGACCGATAAATAAAGGCATGGTGCCTTACTTGATTTTTGTACTTAATATTTTTATATGATTTTTGTGATTGGTGAGGTAACGATTGGCCAATCGTGTTCTAGTAACAACAAATTAAGCAACCACCGAACCCTTGACACTGGTACATAAATCTCTGTATCGATACCTTTCTACGGGACTTGCAGGTGATTCCATACCTAGAGGTCTGATCACTGATAAGGTCATCACTTAAGGTTATAACTCTCTTGTTGACTATAGTCTGGACTCACCATGGATGAAAGTCGATCCAACACTGAGAATCAGTGGGTGTTCACACTAGTTTGGCCAACTAGTGGCTACAAACATGATTGTTTTGACCTATCCTGAGATTCATTTTCCTTACGAGATTTGATTTATACATTTGATGATTTTCTGTTTTTGTGTACTAGAACTGTAACCTATGTTCACTGGATGAGTGATAATAGGCTAGGCCTATGTGGTTACTAATCAGTATATGTTGAGTCATAGGCTAAGTCTATATGTTTATATGTCATGTATGTTCACTTTATAGGTGGTTATGTGCATTCTAAAGAGGTGAAAAACTCATCCTTATGTTATCTAGACCATCTCAGTGTGTATCGGGTTCTATTTGTGATATATGTTTTTCCTGCTCACTAATTACATAATGTACCCACTCCTTTCACTTTCCAACCATGCGGGTTAACTTGGTGAGCTTGAAGCTCTTAGTGTATCGTTCGGTCTTTTGACATTTTTGAAGCATTACTACATGTGGGTAGTCTCTGTTTTGTACTTTTGTGTATAGTGGCTCATGAATTGTTTTATTAGGTTGGTTATGTTGATATGCTTTATAATCTTGTAAATTAACTATTGACTATCTTGTGGTTTGCAAATGATCTTATGTATAAACCTTTTGTACTGTTGTTGAGATTACTCTTGAGTGGTCTTAAAAGTCCAGAAGTTCTGGTAGAGTTTTAAATGTGAATATAGAAGTGTGTTTAAAATTGATTTACATGTGTTTTAATTGAGTTTTGAGATTTTCAAAATACAGATGTTGTGCTATCCAAATGTTTTTAAAGGATATTCAGTTAGCCTTGCATAGTCCTATTCCTTTCTTGCGAGATGTTTTGAATAGCTATCAGGTTAAGGGTATCGTGAGTATCTTTAGCCTGGATATGCGGCGATTGTCATCTACCTGATGTGGTTCCAGGTCGTGACAATTATAACCATGTGTTCTAACTTACTATTGTTGAAAGAATTAATCTAAAGGACACAGATTGCTATAGGCATATTTACGAAACCATGTCCATTATAGTAATTCATAATTTTAAAGGTAATAAAGTAAGTAAAATAACAGGTACAAAGCTTCCTTGAGAAGTTTAAAAAATTCCTCCCGCTTATTGCTATAGCTTCGTTAAGAAGATGGTAACGATCTAACTTCATTTATTTGAAGCTTCCTTAAGAACTTGTGTCAATCAATCTTCCTACTTAGTTTAGCGATATCACCTTGTTCTTTCATTTGTTAATGCCTAATAAAATCCAAAAGTAAAACCCAATATATCTAATAATCATTCCTACCCATACCTGTGTTAGACAGTAAATAGCAAGGATGTTGGAGCATTAACATACCCAACTTTCAAAATTTAAAGTAGACATGATAAGCAGGTAATTTCACTCCTTTATTCTTCTCTATATTAATGGAATTCATATATACATATTATAGTACATATGTTTACTAATGAATTTAGACTTGTTTTATGGAAATTAGTGTGATTATTACAAATGACTAAGTTGGTAAGGTATGGACATGGTCATGTGGTCTTATTAGTTTGCGATTTTTATAGTATCCGATGTGAATTGGTTACATGTAATCTATCTCGGTGATTTTTTATTAACATATATTACTTTATTGAAATGGATTTATTGTGTGATAATTTCTATTTGACTGATGTTGATATTAATCTTTTTATTGTCAGAGTCCAAAAAAGAAGGATAAAGATGTAATCAGAGCCCCTTTTTCTCTAGAGGAAGGAAAGAAGAAAGTTGAGAATGCGAAAAGGAAGGTAATGGGAAACGAACTTAATTAATAAAAAAGAAGTTTGTGGAAATATAATTTCATATACAACTTGAAAATCTAGGTTTGGTATGAAGTTTTTACCGTAAAGACAAGTAAGCAAAGTGTGGGTGTGAAGAACAAGGTTCAAAATTTACATTGAATAAAACTATATTAATATGGTATGGTTATAAAGTATTATTGTTAATCATGATTGAACCTAACGCAACTTGAGTATTTGGGGAGTTGTCAAATACAGTGTTATTATAAGAAGGTGTTTAAATTAGTGACCCTTTGTTTGGAGCAAATTAAGTGGGTCATCAATATATGATTTGGTGAATTTAGAGAGATTGAGAGGTTTAGGGTTAGGCGGGATGCATGCTACTAGTTGTGTGCATGGTTTGATCGTCGTGAGTTATCATTAATAATGGATTAAGTGGATGAGATTAGTAGGGATATCATGGCATGGATTGTGAGGATTCCAAATATAACAAAATAAATATACACAAAAGCTAATGAGGCTAAGGTGATTAGACATCAGGAGGAGTATAAAGTTAATGATTCACATATTGTTATAAAGTGTGTACTCAATAAAGTGAGGGGTATATAAATGAAGAAATGTTTTAGGAAAAACTTCCATCTATATATGTTGTGTTTTTTTTAATCCCAACACCAATTATAGTATAAGCTTACAACTGTTATACATTATTATCAATGTTGACGACTGTGAGAAGTTTGGCTTAGACATTTCATCCTTAACCATCTTTATAAGCATATTTATAGGTTGTATGACATTGTAAAGGCCAAAGGTACAACACCTTTAATGGGTGGATGAGTAGTTGTATTAATGGCGAGTCATGGTTGGTAGAAAATTTATTCTTGTCGGTTGAAATGTAAAAGTGTACATATTGTGAAATAAATTAAAGTTGAGTTGAATTATAAATTATTTGTAGATTTATTATCTTAACAGGGGGCATATGGAGTAACAATTCAAATGGGGGAAGATGGAAAGGATTTCTTCTTGGGATGACAAGAGTATTGATGAGACATTAAATGTTGACGAGGCATTAGAGGAAGTGTATGAGAAACTAAGGGTAATCTCGATGTTGGAAATTTTATGGTCACATTTTAATAAATTAAATGTAAATAGTTAAATCGATTAATATTTGCAAATTTATGTTAGATGTTGATGGTTGGTTATAATGATGATCACTTAATAAAACATCTTGGTGGTTGGGAAGCTATATGGAAATTGAAGAAGGCTTTGAGGGAGGTAATAGATGTAAAGGTAACAAGTTCATCAAGAATGTTAGGTTATTATATAACTATTTCATATTTGCTTTGTACGTGAATCGTTTTTGGTATTTGAGATTTTAAGGAAGAGAATAAGTCTTAAGGCATAAGCTGGGACTAATGACAAAGATGAATACTAAGGAATCAATCTTGAGACATAAAGAGGTACTAATAACATATCTAAACAATAGAAGATTTCTTAATGCATGGGGAGACATCAATGACGGATAGAGAAGAGGATGAGGGTGGGGGAAGAGATAAGGAGACAATGGCTAAAAAGATGAGGAAAAGGAGGTTGAAGCAAAATGTATATATTGAATAATGCTTTCTTAGATGTAGAATATGCCTAAAGTAGTATGATAATGATTTTGTGATGCAAAAATCAAGGAATTGGAGGCGTGCATTAGTGATGTCACACGTATAGATTAGGTGAAAATTAAAAGAAATCTTCATCTTGTTAGAGAACCCTAGCTTTCGAATCTATATACGTTAAGTTCTTTGAAAGAAAAAATATTTTGAAAGTGAGGTCATATTATTGTTATGGTACAATCAAATAACCATTGATTGCCTATTGTTGAATATTATTTAACCTTCTTAGTTGTGTTTATTGTAATGATGTTGCAGATATGATGAGAATAAGGTCATCATGAATGTTAGGTTTGGAATCACATTGAGTGACATCCTTGCATGTTCTAGGCTTAGGAGCGGCGTAAGTAGCAAAGTGGATAATATCAATTTTAGTTATCAAAGATCTAACTTCTAATGTATGTCTTATATTATGAATACATGAAATTTGTTAGTAACTTTTCATTAATTTTGTCAATCGAGAGAGAATATTGGGGTTTTTTTAGGCAAGTACATAATGGACTCCATATTTGCAATGAGTAATAATGGCTTTTGTTTTGAAGAAATTGATTATGTTGTAGAAGACTTTAATGTCATGATGTACTGTGATCAGGCACACATAGTCCAAGTATTGGATGAAAACATGCACAAATCCTTGTGTTTTTATCAATTTCTTGCACATTATTTCTAAGTATGTAAATAATATTAGGAAGAACTTGGATGTTGACATTGATGCCCACTTGACTACCTTCGTAAGCGTATTTTATCCAAGTGTTTTGTAATTTTTATATGTAAAAATAGTATATATAAAATGAATTGGCATTTAATAAATTTTCTCCAAGTTTTTTTTATCCTTATAATAATCACTGATGGAGTTGTTGCATCTTTATATAAATAATAGAGATCACAATATTCGACTCTAATCATAGGGAGGATGGTGCTAATAAGAACCTATCTAGAACGTTCGTTCATAGCAACATGTTATCTAAACTATAGGTGATAATATTTGTGTTATGCCTAACATCACAAAATGTTTTTCTTGGGGTGTCAGCATATGTTTTCTGGCAAGTGTTGGTGTATTTTAGATTGAAATGCGATAATAATTTTTTTTTAGCCCACACTTCCTATCTGTATGCCACAGAATTCCCTGGGAAATGTAACAAGTAAGGTTAACATGTTGTTATGCTCATTTGAAGGTGGGAATTGGTTTTTTCCTATTATAAACATTAGTATAAAGTTAAATTGTATTGATTGACCAAAATTTTGGATATTTTTATATGTTGATGACATTTAGTGATGATTGTGGGATTTACATGAGTTGTGCCTTAAAATTTTAGTATGGGGATTGGCATTTAGGATCATTAAGAGGGTAAGTTCATATTTATATATTGTGAGCACCTTGTAATTTGTGACATATTATTAGTGATGATATGACATATGAGTTGTAGTGGAAGGATTAGATAAAGATTTATAAGCACCTATATGAGCGAGTGATATTTAGTAATTTTAACTCTTTTTGCAACCTATACCAACCTTTGATAATAAAACTACAAATTAAAATATGCAAATGAACACAATGGATAATCGATTTGTTCATTTTTTAATATTGGAATTAGCTTATATACATATACTTTATCTATAATTTGGTAAGAAAAAAATTGAATTCTTAATATGACAATTGTTATTGACTCATATTTCATATGTACAAAAGATTCATGCACGATTGTAGATAAACTTAGCCACTTCTTTTATTTTATGCACAATCTCATCAATAATAGGTAAATACCTAACTTCCTTTATATTTTCCAGCATTAACTTAATGTAATGTGTAACATAAGAAGTCTAATAAAAAGAATTATAATTACTTTACAATCTTCTTCCAGCTGCTTTATAAGTGAAATCATTGTCAGTATTGTACTGAAGAATAATTTTTGGCCCAATTTCATTCATAACTTCATCAAATATTTTAAATAAAGTATCAACATTCTTAATAAGGCTAAATGCATCAATAAACTTCAAAAACATTGTTCCCTTCAAAAACCAAATAATAATAATAAGCTAATGTCTCCTATTTTTTCCAACCATCACATATGATTGATCACTCAAAAGTAGCCCAAGTTATTCTTATTTTATCCAAATAACTTTTAATTTCATAAACGGAACTACTCAAATTTTACCTCTGTAGTTATCAATTGAAGAAGCTTTCTATCCTGGATCATAAGAGGTAATAACGTCTACCATAGGCTGATAATAATAAGATTGGGAAGCATTGAATGCTATATTTGAATCATACCACCATCTCGCCATTGTCATATCCATATTATAAGTCATTTCTCTTAATTTTAGGGCACTATATATTTAAGACTGAGCTTCAGAAGTTGTTCGCAGTGCAAAAAAAAAGGCATCTTTTATGTTCTTTTCCTAATATCAGGTGCAACATTCACTTCTTGTTGGGTAGGTATACTACCATCTTCAACATTCCCACTATCATCCTGAATACCGAAAACGAACTTTCACTGTCAATTTCATACTATGTTCTATCTTTCTTATATTGATACTCTTCAAGTAAAGTCTTAATTTGTCATTTTACATCATAGATCACCTTTTTACAAGACTCCACATCACCTTTCACCCTATCTAAATGCTTCTTTAATGTAGTGATTCCTTCACCTTTCAAATGCTTGTTACAAAACAAGCAAATGGTATGGTTCTTCATTTTAGGAACTAATCTAGCATGAGCTCAAAGTGGATCATTGTATCTTCCTGGAATGATTAAATTATCAGGAGAACTTAAACTTCCTTTCATTTATTTGTAAAAATAAACGAAGACATATATCAAATTAACTTAATAACTTCATATAAAATAAAGAATACATAATTTCATTATAAAATACTATCATAAAATATGCATTGTTTAACTTAAAAACAAACTAATACAAAGGCACATACATCTTATACACAATTACACAATACACATATACATCTTATATAATATAACTCATTTTTTATTATTACATTATACAAAAGTCAATTTCATCCAACACAATTCACTAATAAGTCAAAAACCAACAATTCAAGTATTCAACATACCAATTACATAGTACACATATATATTTTATATAATATAACTTATTTTGTATAATTACATCATACACAATTCAATTTCATCTAACAAAATTTACCAATACGTCAAAAACTAACAATTTAAGTATTCAACATACGCAGTTGTACAATACACATATACATCTTATATATTATAACTTATTTTGTATGATTACATCATTCAATCATAAACTAAAGACATATACTCACATCTATAACATATTTAATTTCAACAATGACCCATAACTATAAGTTTACAACTTACTTTATGTAATCTCATAATTCACATATAAACTAATATATTTTGTTAACTTATACAATTTAATTTGTAAAGCTTATAATTATTTTGTTTTCTTAACAAAATTTAGTAAACATTGTTACTAAAATCCTAATTCCCAACTTTAATTTAACTATCTTTCATTCACCAATTTTAATCAACATTTTTAGCTTCTTACTCAAGTTAACTCCACAATGAAAAGTTAACATATACTATACAATTCAATTTCATCCAACACAATTCAACAATAAACAATATAAAAATGCAAAATTTCTTAACTTAAGTACACGTATTAAATGATTTAATTATATATTAAATCTTATATTTAAATGATTAAGCATATGTTAAATTTTTATATACAAGCAATAATTAGTAAATCGTGTGTTTCATATAAATTAATTAACAAATTAACAACTTAATATATTAATTATGATATTGACAATGCGTAAATTATATTGAAATTGAACCAACTTATATAAACAATTCCAACTTTCAAGCCCGAATTTTTCAATGCATTAATTTTCTTTATAAATTAACAAGGCCTAAATTACATTAAAATTGAACCAACTCACGCAAATAATTCTAACTTTCAAACTCAAATTTCCTAACTCAAATAAACAATTGCAACTTTCAAACCATTTACAAAATACATATGACACAACCAAAACACAATGCAATTGGAATTCAAAGAAAAAACAAGCAATTCAAAGCAATTGGAATTCAAAGAAAAAACAAGCAATTCAAACACACCAAAAACATAAAAACTTGCAATATGGGTTCGGTCAAATCCATTTAGGTTCAGTCTATTAAGTTGGGTCGGATCGGGTCAGGATGATGGACTGGAGGAGTAGTACGGTGGTGGACTAGAGTAATGGTGTGCCGTTAGGCAAAGGTGGAGGGCAACAGGCATCGTGGGCAGAGGTGGAAAGTAGAGGCATGGAGTTGGGCAACGTTAGGCTTGGGCAGGTCTAACAGTGGAGGGAGCGTGGTGCAATGGCAATGGCTATAAATAGTGGTGCAGTGGCAATGGGTGGTCGACGATAGTGAACGTTGGAGGGAGGGAGAGGAAAACATTGAAAATGGCAAAGAGGACACAGAGAGAGATGAAAATTTGAAAATGGCAATGAGAGTCTGCATGGGTGTGGGATATTTTATTTGTATTTCTTTTTTGCAATTTAGCTCCCTGAAATTGACCAATATTTAAAATATTGATTGGTATAGTACAAAACTCATAACTTTGGCTTTATAGACCTAGCACCTTTTACGTTTTCATTTTTTTTAGAATTTGACTTACAATTTGAACTTTTTTATCCTTTTAAGTTTTCAAGTTTTTTTTTGGAATTTGACTTACAATATTAGCTTTTTTTATTTCACCAATTGGGTTTTCTTTAAGGTTTGTAAAAGGCTTAGATATGACTTTTTCATAACTTTAATTTAAATCAAGTTTGATTTTTAGAATAAGGTTCATATTTAACATAATTTTGAGACTTAGAGTTTATAACTTTTGCATTATCATTTTGATAATCGTTCATTAAAAATCAAGCTTTAATCAAATTATAGAATTAAAAGATGAATTTGATACCATTTTTAGAAAATTAGGACGAGATTTGATCCCATGTACAACATAATAAATAAGAAAATTTTCTATTTGATTATCAGAAAGTCAAAGTGACTTAATTTTGACAATATGATTAACGCAAAACATAATAAAGCTTGAATCATAATATATACCTTCTTGTAAAGTTAGAGCCTTTTTTTATTGTTTTCCTTGATCAGTTTTTGAAATTAGCTCATCTCAACTACCATATTCGTATACATGTTCAACCTTTAATAATATCCACATAAATGTAGTGTTGAGAGAACTCTATAAGTGATGTTGAGAGGGTAAGAAAGGAAGCTCTAACTTTGGTGTAAGCCTATTTATTATAAGAAGGTTTGGAGTTTTTAGTCATTTAATTGAAATAAAATTTAATTGAAATAAAATTTTAATTTTAATTTCAATTAAACTTAGAATCATAATTAGTTCTATTTAAATATCAATTGGTCTTAAATAAGATTTAATATCTCATACTATCTTATATTCAATCTTAAAATTTCTCAAACTTATTGAGTCCAACTTGATTAAATTATATTTTTCTCTCATCAATCGTTCTTTCTATATGAACCATTAGATTCTTGAATATATTAGCAATGGATATAAATGATAGATAAATTAAACTTCTTTAATTTTTTAATTGAATAATTCATATATCAAGATTGATTTCATTATTACCTAAATATTAGGAATGTCAAAGTAATTTTGACTAACTTTTTTATATTTTTGATTAGATATAAACCATGAAATTAATGTCCACTATATTTAATTTCAATGATGTTAGGAATGATTTTAAAACTGTTTTGAACCTGCCGGTTCAACTGAAATAAACACGAACTGACCTAATTTTCAGTTCGGTTTATATTTATAACTTTTAGAAAAAAACTGACCGGTTTATTCTTGGGAAAAACCGGAAAAAACCGACTAACTAAACCTTTAAGCATCTGTTAGAAAGAGTCATTTTTAAACATGTGGGACCTGCACAAGCATCAAAAGACTCTTCCTCTCTGCAAAGCTAGCTCTGCACACCAAAGCATGCATGTACTTGTCATTGCATTGTCAATCTCCAATTTTAAGAGAATACACCGTTGTTGTAAGAAAATGTAGAGATTTTAAACGGGCCAGAAGTAAAAAATCTTTAGAATTCTTAATGATGTTTTCTTTTAATTCTATTACATAATTTAACTAATAATTTATAAATTATATTTTTATCTCTTTATATTTTAATTAAAATTTTATTTTGAATTATAATTGATAAAAATAAATTATCATTTTTATCCTTAAAAATACTAAGTTTATTTATCTTCACTAGTAAATTACATTGTCAAATTTTGGGTTCTTTATTTATCTCCTTATATTTTAGTTCAAAATTTTAAATTATTATTGATAAAAACTAATGATTATTTTTATCATAATTTTGCTTAATAAGCTGAATTATTAATTTATTATATATATAATTAATTTTGTTTAAGATAATTTTAAAAGTAAAAAAGTCAACGTATTCTAAATCATAAAATAGCAACTTTATCGATTGTTCAAAGGCTTACTCTCAGTTTAATATAATTTAAGAATGTGTAAAAAAATAATATTTAAACTATAAAGAAGTTAGAATAAAATTAGAATCCTTTCTATTGACTTTTTTTAAACATACTTCAACTTTTATGAGACTTTAAATAAATAATAATATAGAAATATAATTTTTATTTTAAAATTTACGTTAGATTCAATTGTAGTTTAATTATTAGATTTGTATTACTTTATTATATATTTATAAGCATTATTAGTACATTTTTATTTCAATAAAATATTTTATTTTATACCATATTTTTATTTATTTTTGAAATTTTATTTATTATTTATTTTATACCGATTTTATAATGATTTAATACTGGTTGAACTTTTAAACTTTAAACCTTTTATTTGATCGATTTGATGTTCGATCCGGTTTTTAAAACATTGATAATATCTAATTTTAAAAGTACAATTATTTAACTTATTTCGACAATTAAATTACTCTTAAATATTCGATTGTGCTTAAAAGAAATTATACTTTTAGATGGTCTCATTTTAATGAGACAATTACCTCATCTCAAAGATAAAGTTATCTCACTTATATAAGTCAGTTGTATGAATTTTAGGATTGAAAAATAGTGTAAATGTCAATTTAATCTTTCGTTAACTCCTTTCAGATACTATAAAAATAAGAAAACCTTAACCATAAATAAGTGAAACAATAACCCTCTTTGTACATTATTGTATAGATATTAGAGCATATTAATAAATGTTATTTGACAAGAATTAAGTAATGATTATTATTTAATATGACCCCCTGAAATATATTCACATGACATGACCAAGTGAATCCCTAACGTGATGAGATTTAATTTCACATGTATAAATATAATAAACACATGTTAAGGAAACATAATCTGTTCCCACTTACGTTGAGGTCTAATAAACATGACATATTCGTAATTCTCATTATAGCTAATGACAAATAATACTTAAACTCATTTCTTTCCTATTACTGGAATACCAGACTGACAGGCCTGGCACTGCACTGGACTTCTAATCTTACACTGAAACTGGATTAGTATTAACAGAGCTAAGTCGCATCTAATAAAGAGCCTTGATCCAAAGTTCTAAACCTATCTATTTTCAACAAGTTTGTGCTTGGTTGGCTGCCCTAAGCCATGTTGAAAGTTTGATTTCAGCAATCTTACATGAATTAAGCTACTCAAATATTATTGTTTAATGTGTTTAATTACATTCAGAAAGGGAAATTTTAATGAAAATAGTAAACTACGATTCTTGTTACTATACCCTAAAATTTAAGATAGATCTAGTACTACACATAAACAAACTACTAAATGATCTAAATATGTCCAATTTAAATTGGAACATTTACCAAATATTAGAATTTTTTAAAAATTAAAAATTATGAAAATTTTAGGACTTGTTTGTTTCTATTTCTATTTCCATTTTTATTTTTTGTTTAAATTCAGTTGAATTTTTTTGATTTTAGTTTTAATTTCTTCTAGCTTTGAAAAATTGTGAAAACCATAAAATATATTTTTTTGTTTGTTATTTTT
>JANPWT010000002.1:28760203-28770256 GCA_024678245.1 Erythroxylum densum | reverse complement strand
GAGTTAATATCAAATGCAAATAGTTTAGAATAAATGAATGGTAAAAGGGTCAACTTGAACCTTAATATTTTGATCAGAATTCAATTTAAATTTAAACATTTTTACTTCTTCAAAAAGAACCTTAACGTTTCACAAGCATTCAATCTAAACTCCAACTTAACTTCTCGGTTAATTAGCCATCACAAAAAATATTCCTAACATTTTTTGTGATAACAATTTTGATGAGATTATAAAAATTTGGAGAAAAGGTGGATGAAAAATGAGAAAACATTTCATTGAACACATGGTATGCACAAAATTGTCATCCTTAACTAAACACACAAATTCTGACCAAAAAAAAAAAACTAAACACAAATTGACAACATTTTTTCATTATTTACACGGCAAACCCTAAAACAATAACAATCAAACCCAATTAAGTCAACAACAAATTAACAACTAAGTCCAAAAAGAAGAAAAATTCAAATCCATAATTGACGGCTTACCTTCACCAAAACTGCAGGAGAAGACGCCCTTACCTTCACCAACATCGCTGGAGAAGACGACACCTAATGTCTGTCGGAGATGCAGCAGCTGGTCAGAGGGCGGAGGCGAGTCAATGTGGGTTGCGGGAGCTGCATCCGAAGAGGAAGAAGGAGAAATAGGCGCGTGCAAGGTTGGAGAAGGGAGGGAGGAGTTGTGTTTTAAGCTTACCAAAACGACATCTTTTTGGTTATAAAAAAGATGCTCTTGGTTGTAGTCAAAATGACATCGTTTTGGTTATATGAAGGACGTTCTTCAAGCTAGCCAAAACGACATCATTTTGGCTACAACCAAAATGACATCGTTTTGGCTATATTTTATTTAACCCCACCAAAATGATGTCGTCTTGATTTAAACCAAAACGACGTCGTTTTGATTTTATGAGGGACATTCTTCAACCTAACCAAAACGACATCATTTTGATTATGTGAAGGACGTTTTGCAAGCTTGCGAAAACTATGTCATTTTGGCAAGCATTAAAGCATCCTTATTATCCGAGACGATGTTGTTTACGTCTCAACTATACGACGTTTTTACCGATACAATTGCCAATGCCAATTATTTCCGTCGCCAAAATCTTGTCTTTCCTACGACAATATTACCGACCGACATAACAAGCCTGTATATTTCCGTCGCTAACTAATCACAAATACTGACGGACATATTCTTCCGTCGCTAATTTCTGCACAAGATTTTGCCACCACTCTTTCCCTCCATATTTGTCGATGAATATTTTTTTTCTGTCACTAAATTACTGACCATCAGCGACAGAAATATATTTTTCGTCACTAATTTCAAATGGTTTCTATTCCGTCGCTGCTCCTCAATTTTCTTGTAGTGATAGTCCAAAGTTATCTAGTGTAATATTGTCATGCTAAGTTCTACTTTTCTACTATGGCTGGTGGTAAGGAATAGGATAGCAACATCGGACAGATTATAATTTATCCAGAATTTGGACCAAAATTGATATCTGTGTAGAAGAGATATTGAAACTACGGACTACCTATTCTTTCTATGCCCTTTTTCCAGTTTTATCTAGAGTATAATTAGTAATATCTTCTCTTGGCATGGGATAATTAATTCCCTCATCGAGGTTGCTAAGAATTTAGCAAAAGCGCAAATATCCTCTCCATTATGGAAGAGGAAGGTTCTATCTCTCGCCATAAATACTCAAAAGATATGGAAAGAAAGGAATTAGAGGAAGTTCCAAAACAAGGAACGTTCAGTTGATTTAGTGCTACAAATTATCATACAAAAAGAGAGAGAGCAATATACATGCTGGGAAATGGAGCAAAATCGATAAACAAGGATCGGAAGTAAGAACTTACTTGAGGAAGCCAGATTTTGCAAGTCTTAGGGAGACCGGTAGCGTCTCCACGAGGCACAATATCCACCTTCAGCAACTATAAGGGAGATTAGGTAAGAAAATCATCATTGGAAGAAGTTTAGACATGATGGCAGTGAAGTACTTACAAGATGGTCGTGATTTGTTTCCAACCCTAATTTGGAACATTTCGAGAAGCTCAGAGGATGGGGGTAGTCTCGATTTCTAATTATGTCATTTTTGTCCTTTGATTAGTCGCTATGCTCAAACAAGATCATTTTTTACTTGCTTCGTGTAGTATTCTACCATGTGTATTAACTACTAAAGATTATCCACCAGTAGTTATGTACTCTTTTCATTTCATTAATTGATTTTTAATTTATCAAAAAAAAGTCAGATGATATGATAGGTAAGGTATACAAAGCAAAAATCCATTGAATTCATAAACAAATGTACTCTTTGAATCTCATTGTTTACAATAGAATGCAACTTGAAGCTTAACGTTTTTGAAGTGTTTAAATTGAACCCTAACGTTTTCAAAACTTTCAAAACGTATTCTAAATAGATGGAAATGTGATGGGGTTAATTCTCTGTCAATTAAATGTCAAGTCAATGATGACATGTCATCATTTTTATATTTTTCAATTAAAAATAGATATCATTGTTACATAATTAAAATTTTAAAATTAATTAGAGAGTGGGTCCTATATAATGTGTTAGTGGGACTCAATGTTACACATTTCAGACAGTGAGTTACACTTGCATATTACAATGAGATATATTGTAATATATTTTATACAATAGGTCTCACTTGTCATATGACAGTGAGTATATTTTTTATTTAAAAATAAAAAATAATGTCACCTCAATATTAACATGACATTTAACTGATGAGAAGTTAACCTTATTAAAATTTTCATCTACTTAGGGTCTATTTTGAAAGTTTTGAAAATGTTGGGTTCAATTTGACGAATGACTTGAAACATTAGAGACTGTTCCGAATTCTGTTATAAATGTTGAAATTCAGAATGCACTTTTAAACAGTATGAAAAGTAATGTTACAAAAAGGAAAATGTAGGTAATTTGAAAAATTTTAGTACATCCATGCTTTTATGATTATAACAATTCTTACAGATTTGCAAAGTTTGTTTAGAAAACTTTTTTGATGGGAAATAGATGTATCAAAGACTAATTCAAATTGAATTCAATAAGTAGAATGCACATTGGGAGCTTATTTTAATCATAACTAGGTATTATGCATTAAGAGTCTAATTCTAATTTTAATTGCCGTTGGCACATTTATATTATAATTGTATTTTTGTATGTTATATTTTAAAAATATTTTAAATTTATTATATTATATTTTACAGGTCAAATTCAAAATATGTTATAGTTTTCAATTATAATTTGTTTTGATCAGTATTGTGTAACATAAGTAATTAATATAGGCAATTAAAACATTAATTTCTACTACTTCTAAATACTATTGGTATATAGAGTATTAGAGCTAAGATACAAAGTCATTACGCTGACGTGCATTCTAGTCATACTTAAAGATTTTCATATAATTATTAAATTTTTTTATGAAGTTGTTGTAGTTGAAAAATGAAATGATAGTGAAAAGAATATATATACCTTTACATGTTCTATTTTTTATAATCTCTCAAATGTTTAAAAAAAAAACGGAGTTTTTCTTGTAAATCTATGGAGTCATTGCTTGGGTGAGGAGATGACAGCCTCTATTGGATTAAATTGAACGTCCGTCACATCTTCCATAAACATGTAAACAGTGTAGAAAGAAGGATTTTGTTCCTACATATGTGAAGCTTCAATAAACAAAATCCTTCCTTCCTAGCCTGCTCTTCTGCTTAGATATTGGTCTTTTCCTTTCTTTTTTTTTAATATTTATTTGCACCAAGCATTTCACGTGTCTTTCATCTTTACCTTCGTCGGTGTATGCATTCAGAAAGAGCGTGTAGTGAACGGGCTCCTCTCCCACAGGCACAAAATATCTAAATTTTGAGTTAATTAATTTGGTTACAATATTCATTAGTTTAGTAATAACTTCTATTTTTATTTATTGTGAATTGGATATAAAATGAAGTAATTATATTAGCTCTCAGTTCTAATTCAAATCTAGACCACCTCATCTTCCTCTAAAATTAGAAACTTGCAAGGATTGCTCGCACGGGTAACTTGGTTGGCCAACTAACAGAGTCAATTGAAACAAAGTCCTAAGTTCGACTCCTGGTAATAGGAGGCAGTGAACCGCTCTGTTAAGGGGCTGACCAAGATTAAACCGCGATTTAATCCTCCAATGATAATCGACCCTACGACTGGAGGCCCTTAGAATTAAGGATTCAACTTCTGGAACAAGAAACTTGCAAGGATTAGGAGAAATTATGATTATAAGTACAGCAGCAAAATTTGGAAGTTGGCTGGACGATAGTTGCTTGAAATGGCAGGGCAGCGATTGATGAACCTAGTCCGACCTCTCAATAGCCATTACCTCTTCAAAGTTCAAATCGCAGGGAGTCTCTCCACGATACACACAGGTACTGCGGGCCTTCAAAAGCAGTTATAGGGTGCCTATACTGTCGGAACGTATATGTCCGTAGATAGTGCACATCAAATCAAAACCTTTAACCATAAAAATTAACTTTAGGTGAAGAAGAATAGAGCAAATGTATGCGCCAAAAATTCTTCTTTCAAATGGGATTCTCTTGGATAACAGATAGAGCTTTGTCTGTTTATTTGTGATGCAATCTCAAATCAGTGCCAACTAGAAGGATATTTTAGTGCATGCTAACAAAAGGATGAAACAGATTTTGGTATTTATTACTATTACAATGTCAAGGTCATGAATGATTGCGATAGTTGATGTTATAAGTGGAGGCAAACCTAACGGAGCTTAATCTTGTAAGTTTGTTCATTTTTGTATACTAATAAGTGACTTGAAGTAGATGGCATCCCTATCTAGAAAGGACGATGATCCTGTAATTCTATTGGGAAGTGTTTCTTGATTTAAAAATGGAGGACTTAATTCTTAAGTAGCTAAAAATCCTTAGCCGGATTTGGTAATAGTTTATGCAATTAAGCAATTGACTCACTTCCACTCAAGGTTGTTTTGCGTGTACACCAAATGAGAAAGCTCGAATCGGGTTGAAGTGATTGCTATAGCTTATTTAAATCATAGAAAATTCGCTCTGATCAATTAAGAAGAAGACTCGGAGGAAACAACCGGCCTAGTCTCCAAGATTGCACATAGCTTCTTAATTTCCTGCACGGGATTCTAAGAAATTAAACAACTTTAAAGTGGGTACGATTTTTTTAATTGAACAGGAACACGAGATTTGTAAGAATCTTTTAATGACTAAACCTAATCTCTCAAACCAGACTTAGGACTGCGCATGAATAATGATGGAATGTTAGGGAGAGTATTCCTTGAAAGACTACAAAATCCTCTTGTCCCCTAAACCATGTTTTGCTTTTTATTTTTTAATTCCGTTGTTGTTGAGCAGCTAATCACGTGTCTCATTACCTCATTCTTTCATCTTCACCGACTGACCTCTCTCTCCCTCTCTGACACATGTTAATGGTTTTAGTTTTATGCTTCTTCTTTCTTCTGTTCATAGCTCTTTAATTGATCAGAAAAAAGGAAGAAACACAAAGGTTGCAGGCATGCCACATCCATCGGGAATAAACCATACACGGTCTTTCCTGTGTCATTGAGACTGGGGTGTAACTTGGGCTCCTCACATGGAGCCTTCTTGTCTTTTTTCTCGTGGAATTTTAGCATTCTTTGCCACAAGTTTAATTGATTAGCCTCGTTCGAAAGCTACGACATAGGTAAGACCATCAATGGTGCAGCATCGACTGCATTGATGTAGGAAATGTTCTGTTCCTGTGCGTTTATTGTAAGAAATTGAAGCAGCAATTCCTTACTCCACTACTGTTCAAGTTTGCACTTTATTTTTCCACCCCAAGAAAGTCATATAACCCCACTTTAAAAGATATGGTATCCACATACGATCTACTTCTAGATGTTGGATACAACATCAGAAAAGATTGGATTTTTATGACAACCACACTAGATCTAAATATGACTCTGGTGGTCTCAAGTTGTAAGTGACTTGGATTTATTAGACATACAAATGCAGGTACTGAAGCAGCAGTAGGATTTGCTGTGAAATTGATTCCCTCTCTATCTATCTATCTATTAATGGGTTGGATGGAATGTTACGTAGTGATGCGTAGTTGAGTGTGTAGTCCCATGTAATGTTCTTTCTCGAACCTCTAAAAGATTCATCTGATGCTCGTCTACTTTACCTCCCTGTCTTTTCTTAGGTCTCTCCACTCCACATATTCGCTCTCTTTCTGTCTCTGTTACTTGAAATATTTTATTGTCTCAAATTCCATTTTGGACCAGACCCATCACGTGAAGCCTGATTAATTAATGAATCAAAAGATAGCATTCTAGTTATGCTAATTACAAAAACACACACTCTCTCTACTCCGTATCATCAAGACCATCATAATTCATACATACATATACATGGACCCCATCTAAGAGAATCACGTAGCCAGCCACCTGCTCTTTGTTTGTTTACTCTTTGTTTCAACGATTCCTTTGAGAGGAAAAATGCTGGGTAACTGTGAGAACATGGTAGTCATCTCTCCAACGACTAACGAATGGTCACAGGTTCTTTTACTCTCCCTCTCTCTCTCTCTTTCAATTATTAGACAAAACATGACCCCACTTTGTTTTTTAGCTTTTGGAAGAGAATATCTATGTTGTGTTGTTAATTTACCCTAAAACACCACCTTGATATGCTTCTTTTTTTCTTCTCTTTCTTTCCTTTTCTCTTCGGTTCTGAACCTGAAGCACATAGATGAGAAAAGCTTGATGGCATCAACAATTACTCTGATGGAGAAACCAAGCCAAGAACAACTTCCACCGCAGCCACCACAGCAACATCAACCTCTCAAATGCCCTCGCTGTGATTCATCCAACACCAAGTTCTGTTATTACAACAACTACAGCTTGTCTCAGCCAAGACACTTCTGCAAAGCTTGTAAGAGATATTGGACCCGTGGTGGCACTTTAAGGAACGTTCCTGTGGGTGGTGGTTGCAGGAAGAACAAGCGCGTCAAGAGGCCTGCCTCTGCCCTTGAAACAACTACTTCAGTTAGTAGCACAAACCCTAACACTCCTCAAACCCAAGTCGATGTTGTCTCTTCAGCGTCCAATCACGTCAACCCGTTGTTTTACGGGTTACCTGGTAATCCATCAGAGGTGAATCTTTCATATCCTGGCAGGTTCAATTCTAGAGTCTCATCTAATGTGGATACTCTTTCTGGGTATGATCTACAGCCTCAGTTGAACACTCTTGCAATAGGGTTTTCATCAGGCTTGCTTACTAGTGATGCTAATGGGCTTAATACCGCTAACCAAATACACGATTTGGTTTCTTCTAATTCTCTTCTTTCAAGTTACTCTATATTTGGTTCCTCATCTTCTACAACTTCAAGCTCTCCAACAATGGCTTCTTTGCTTGGCTCTAGCCTTCACCAACAGAAGTTCATCAATGAAGATGTCAAAGATAGTAGAGCTCCTATCCACTTTCAGAACTTGACAGCTTTTGATGACATGCGAATGAGGGGGAATAATGTATCTGGGATAGTTATGAAAGAGGAGAAAATTGAACAAGGCCAAAACAGGCTGGAGTGGAATTTGCCTTGTCAGAACCAGATAGAGCAAATCAGCTTCTCATCAGATCCTTCGATTTATTGGAACAGTGCCACGAGTGTCGGTGCATGGCATGATCAAGCAAATATTGGATCTTCTGTCACTTCTCTGATCTAAAACAAACGAACAGCCTGTGGTCTCCCTCTTTTTTAACTAATATTTGTCTCATGTTTTAGCTACCTAGGTTTCTGATTATTTGCTTTGTTTGTAGTGGAGTTACTGTCAAATTGGGTTTGGATTCAGGGAAAAGCAAAACAAAACAAAAAATGAGGGGAAAAAAAAAAAGTAAGAATCGATGGAAATCAAAGATGTGAGGAGCATGGATCGGAGAGATCATGTCAGCTGCAAGAAATCAACCTGTTAGTTTTATGTTCAAGGTTGAGACGCCCAATTTGCGCTGAGAGGAACCTCGGATCCTCTTCCATTCCATCATTAACTCGGCGATCAACACCAACATCATCATCGCCATCGCCAACTACATACATGTACACAACGGTGTTTGAATAGAGGATAAACTATTTGGTTCATATTCAAGTATCAGTAAGTTGGAGGCCTTCACCACGATTAAAATGTATGTATATATTTGTGACTTGTTTTCTTTTTTCTAATGTTCTCAGTATGGGGTGGGGGGCCTATTGCTGCGGTCCTCGTTGAAGTTCAGTTGAGGCACTGACAAGTTGGGTTTTCTTCCCTCACCTTTCATACTCTTCTTTCTTGGGATTTAGGGAAAAGGGGATTTGGTATAACCGTATACGATAGAGGGAGATTGGCTTTTGTAATGTTGGGGGGCATTTGTTTATTTGGTATTATGTTGTTTACTTTCTTGCATTTTATGTGATTTGGTAAAGGAATAGTGTTTTGAAAAAACAAAAAAAAGAAAAAAGGAGAGGAAGAAGAAGAGTGCTCGAATTTTGTTAACTTTTGGAACCATAAATAAGAAAACAAATGCTATTTGCGTAATGCATAATCGACATGGACTGGTGCAACCTCGTCCTCCATTTTTCTGTGAGCAAAGGGTTATGTCAGCATAGTGCATCTCTGTACTAGGTTTTATTCAATTTAGATTTAGCCGGGAGGCAGGAACTAATAGTCAAAGATGGAGAGGAACGTTATAAGTTGGAGTTCAGTATTTTATATGACTTACTGACAATAGTGCATTGTGTAGTACATTCTATATGGAGATGTTTAGGAGCTTTTGTGCAAATTAAGATTCAATCATGACAAGAACCGAGGCGAAAACACAATTTCAGTTCATGTGTTGGATTTTAGTATCCGGGTTCTAGCACCCCAGCTCTATTCCCCTTCCCCCATATACTAGAGATAGAGAGACAATTTGGCATATCTGTATACTATGAGTGAGTGTGTGAAAAGAAAACAAGAAAAAGAAAGAAGTTCTGCGTAAAGGACGATTTCAGAAAGCAGCTTATGGATAACGATGGAACTCCTATGTCTCTACCCTTGTTTTCTTTTAAATGTACCTATGAGTTGGTGACATTGCATTCCCAAATTGCTAGTATGTAAAGGAGCATTGCCTGACACCGTAACTCTTTTTGTTAGAATATTGGAAATATATGTCTACATTTGAATATGGCACCTGCTTTGCTTATATACGATAATATCTAAAACATCATCAGTAATCTTTCTTAAGGTGGCAGTGTTAGGTATGCCTCAAATTTTAATGAAATACAATTTCACTGACTTTGAATTTTTGGGAAATAGAATTTTAATGATGTTAAACTTCAGGTAAAATAGAGTTTGAGTTTGAGTCACTAGAAATGTCTAAGAAGGAAGAGATTCGTCGGAGATGCACAATGCAATACTATTGGGTCTGGGTAACAAGGTCTTAAGAAAGGTGATTGATGACACAATTGCTGCTTTATTATGAAAATGTCTTGAAATTAAGTATCAAAAGAGATCATTTAGACATTGTTTATATCAAAAGCAACATTTATATACCTTGAGGATGATAGAAAGTAAACAAACGAAAGATCATATTGATAACTTATCATATCATCTTAGATTTACAAGGTTTTGAGGTTAAGATTGAAGATGATGATTAAGCCATATTCCTTTTTGTATTTCTTTCTTAACTCATATGAAAATTTTATTGATACTATGTTGTATAGATAGATTAATCTATTAGTGATATGAAGGATGTCCTGTAGTGCCAGGAATTAAAGAAAAAGTTCTTTGAACTTATAAAGGTCGATTAGATGTGATTTTGATTGTTAGTTGAAGAAGGATGAAAGGACCTATCCTGGAGTTTCCCTTCCAGAACCCAAGTAGCCCTTTCCCGACGACCCTACAGTAGCCCTCTAATCGATATCTAACTTAACTAAAGAGTTCTCGCAAAGCTAAGTCATTCAACTATTAAAAATCTTTTATACTTTAACTTTTACAAGCGCAAAAAATAACAACTTTTTTTTTTCTCTCAAAACAGTTTATTAAAAATTTCAGC
>JANPWT010000002.1:28742070-28754309 GCA_024678245.1 Erythroxylum densum | reverse complement strand
TGCTAAATTCACCCTCATATGACAATGCACATTCTTGAGTTGTCTTTTTCTTTGCACACAAATAATTCACCACAAATCCTCATCTAATGTCATATTTATACTTCAACATTTTCAAGAAAAGTTCGGGGTCCAACATATAACAAGTTAACTGCTATAGACCGGTAGTTATAGAGCTGGTTCTGCATCACTTACTCGTAATAAGTCACAGAGTTGATTCTACATCGCTTGCCCATGACTGGTTAACAATGATTTATGGAGCCGGTTCTACATCGCTTACTCGTAATAGGTTAACCACAATAAATATGCTAGTATAATAACAAGTATAAAGCCTACTGGTGTACCATGGGAAAAAACAACTCTTACATTCATGACTCATCTTATTTTCTAAATGAAGTATGGGATGATCCGTAATTGAATTATTTAAATGTAACTCCCAATCATATAAAATTGAACTTTCAAATAAAAACTCATATATTGCCAAAGCAAACACTTATGCTAGCAATATTCACTTGTAAAATATCATTTGCATAAAATTCAACATAAATATTTATTTTATCATCAAATGAAAACCATCTGCATAAACTCAATTTAAAGAACAATCATACCCCATAAATTATTTTACAAAGAATTAAGTCATATAAACTAATTAAAATACGCCAACTATTTTGCAAACTTATCATCAAGCACACTCACACGTTTGGTTCCTTTCCTTTACCTACACAAAACACATTTTGCTTAGGCATTTATTTCCAAATTAGGAAATAAGGCATTAAAACTATATATTCAGTTTAATTGAATTCGAGATTTGTATCTAATTGTGTAGCACGCATGCTAATCATATTTCTGCTTACTTTTGTAAGCTAACCTATTGGTCACCATTTCTATATCTAACTTCAAAAGTCACTTAAATACCATATTTTATCCATTCTAACTTACCAATTCCTTCAATCTCATCTAATTTAATTCACCATATCACAATCATGTATGATGAATCACGGTTATAACCCATGTCTAGAATTCGTACCTTTACTTGTTCCTTAATTTTCACGTAGTCAACGTTAAAATTCAGTTTTGAGATATTCTAGACATTTGTTCCCCTATGTCTCTAGTTTCTATATCATAAAAAATCATGCTATTTCAACTTCTAAATAATAAAAAATGTACCAAATATCACAAGCTATTTCAAAACAAGGATAGTATCAACTTACCACTTTCGATCTCAAATTTCAATATTATTCATCCCGAATTAGGTCTAGGTCTCTTCTAGATATTTTTATTACTATGTCTTAGGTTTCAGATACAATTAGAATCTCTCAATTTGGAGGTCTTTAGGCTGAGTTATGGCTAAAACATTAGGATTGGTTCAAACTAACCTAAGACAGAATTCTACTACGCGTTCCTCTCTTGTCATATTCAATCAATTCTATGTAAAGAAACACCAAAGTAACACTAAGAAACCACTAATCTTAAACACATCTTTTTCACTCAAAACAAACCCATAAAAATCAGAAATTTAGGTTAGGAACACTTATCACTTTCTTTCAATCTTTTGGACAATTAAATAATATTTAGTCTGTTCAAGCTCTCTTCAAATCACCCATCAAAATCAGTTGCACTCTCCTCCTTCTCTCCTTGGCCGAAACTTCGCTCTTTCTTCTCTTCTTTTTCTTTTTTTCCACTCTCTCGTGCACTCTCCATTTACTCTCACGGTTATGTTTAAAGAATGAAGCAAATGTTGCTTTTATACTCATTTAATGGATTAAACATGTCAACTTCTTATTTGTCATCACTAATGACTCATCAAACACATGATTTGTCATCTCTAATGACTCATCAAACCACCAGTATCATGTAAAAAGATCAAATTGTCCTTAATTAGTACAAAAAGACCAAATTACCCTTGAATGCATTTAATTGATCAACTAACCAAATTAAATCTCGAAAACATTCCACAACTGCCTTATTTTCAAATTGACCATGAAATATTCTAGTTAGGGTCAATACTTACTGATTAAATGTTTTTAAAAATTTTGAACGGGTTTAAAATCATCAATACTCATTATTTTCCAACATTTTAGTCCAATAATTTCAAATTACCTGAATTCTATTCAAATAACTTCCGTTTTGACCCATTTCAGTTCCTATAGACTCCAATCCTAATTCTGGAGCTTTTCATCATTTCGTAGTTTTTTAGAGTTTTCAAATTTCTTAAAAAAATTTCGATCGAGTTTAGAACTGTCTCTGGTTTATCCAAGATCTCAGTTATAACCTCAATAATACATTTAAACATTTAGATTACTATAGTATACCATAAATAGATCATGCTCTATAAAATGCATGTACAATACATTACACAGTACAATCATCAAACTGGGATATTACAAAGGATCAAAGAAAAATGTACTAAAAAATGGAGTAAATCATGGTCTAGGTTGAAGGCTAAAGTTGTTCGACACTTTAACTGTAAAGTTAAAGGAAACTTTAAGAGGGATTATCCATAATAAAAAATGGAAGTAAGAAAAGGAAAATAAATAGAAAACCAAGTGTTGTTGTAATCTGATCAAGAGGATGAACGAGGTAGTATTGTTTTAATGGTGAGCAATTTTGATTCTATAAGTCGATGGATAATAGGCATTAATACATCTTATCATATGACTTGCAATAAGTACTAGTTCTTTCAAAGAGTCAAATGGTACTATCAGATTGGGTGATGATGGAGAGCAAGTTGTCAAAGTTAGTAGTTTAGTATAGATCAAAATACATAACAGAATTATTATAACATTGGATGCTTGGTGTAGAAGCTTATTTCCATAGGTACTCTTGCTAGATGAGGAAATACATTTTATAGTGACGATGGATATCTTAATGCGGTAAAAGATGCATTAACTATAATGAAAAAGTTTTGCAACATGGAATTTATGTTTTAAGGCAAAAGGGAAATTAGATCCTAAGGTTTTCATCAAAATTTAATTTAAACCTAAACGTTTAGAAATATTTCAAAAAAAGTAAAATTTAGATCCTATTTAATTTCTCTATTCGTCCTCTATTACAAAAAATGTAAACTAACATTTTACAGGCCCTTTTCTGGATGTATATCGTACATGACAAGTAGGGCAAAAGAATAAAAATAAAAATAAATTTTCCATTCCCCTCCCTCTAATTCATCATTATTGTACTAGTTTTCACTTTTTCTCTCTTTGCTTTGTGTTCATTGACAATGTTCTCAAGTAAGTTATCCATTTCTTGATGTATCTTCTTAAGTTTAGATCCCATCCCACTTAATATTGGAAGTAACTTAATTGAAGGGAAAACATTTGTGATATTGAAACTGGTGGAACTTTCATTGTTACCTCAAATTAGTTCCTAGATTCCTCCAAATAGACAAATGTAATGTAAGGAAGTAGCAGTCATTCCCACGAGAAATTATAGCTCAACAATCATTATAAAAGTGAATAATTAAAAGAAGGGGTTATGAAATTTTGCAATAAATAAAATAAAGAAAGTAATGAAAGAGGGATTTCAATAAAACAAACCTTGGTTTATTGTTGCTTTTACTCTGTAGAACTACAATTGACCATTAGGACAAAATAGTTATTTCATTAATCATATATTTGAGGTGATATTAAATATATGTCTTCTCTTTAGGATTAGCAATTGAAAACACGTAATTCAGTTAACCTTTATTATTTAACAACCTTAGATACAATCCATAATTTAATTATGCAATCACTTTAAAAAAAGAAAGACCATCAAAGAAAGACAACACATTATCTAGGGTTGCATTTAATCTAGTTGAATGTTTTCCTAGGAGAAATAATTTTTGACAAAACAAGTTACAACTCCTAGTTGCTAAAAATGATTAGAAGAATTGGACTTTACCCATTAAAACTTTAATCTTAGCAAATGGTAATTTCAACCAATAAACTAGTTGCACGGATTAGAAATTTTAAAAAAATCATAGAATAGAAGTATTGAAAATCAAATCAATATATGAGTGAATGAAACACTTCACTATAAGACCCAACTGCCTCCCAATCTTCAAAGTTCCAAAAGAGCTTCCACTTCCTTTAACTAATAATAAAAGAATTCGCCAACAATGGTCATTCCTACCATTAAAAGCTAAAGAGAAACAAATATAATTTTGACTGAAGAAAAGAGAAATTTTTTTTTTGAAAACATGGAAAATGTAGCTGGAAATTGTATGCCTCTCTCCTTCACATCTTAGCTCTATTGATAGCCTTTAAAACCTATGTTAAAATCTTGTGGTTATGATCCTTGGAATCTTCCAAATCATACCTTTAATGATTTTCACCCAAGTTTGGATAAGATAGGCTTTAAACCACTTTTAACATGTTTTTCTCTAACAAATATGAAGTTTAGAACTTGAAGTTTTCATTAAGCATGCCCACGTTTAAGATCATACCAAACTATTTTTCTAGATTCCCTTAATTTGATCCCAATATGTAAAATAAAATGTTTTATTAGCCCAAATATCCTTGATTCACCCTTGATTATTATTGAGATTGCTCTTCCATTTAAAATGTTAAATTTGGATTACGGATCAATTCTTTTTCCATTCAAGTGAATTCTTCCAACCTTATCCCACAAAAATAAACAAAATGATAAATTTTGAATATACTAAGATAGATTATTGAAGATTTTGAATGCTAAAAATAAGGTAAAATTATGACATATCAAATTCTCTCAAGCCTAATCTTTGTCTGTCTCTAGGCAATAGAGAAACCAATAAAATAAGATAGCCAAAAAGTTTTTACCATAGCATTTTTATGAGATTAAACCATTTATACTCTTTAAGAATTAACCTGAAAAAAAGTTAAGCATCAATATACATCAAAGTTGATTTTCATTAGAAATTGTGAACAAAGATAGTTAAAGATAATCTCAACAAAAATATGCACAAAGTCTTGGTGAAATTCCTCACAATGGACGATCTATCACAAAAGTGTTTAAGCTTAAGTGTTTACTCTAAAACTCTTCTCACAAGGAATACACTACTATGAACTTATGCATATATAAAAAAAATTTCTCACCACAAACACATGTTGACATCAATCAAAAGGAATTTTATTAATTAGTCGTAATGGGGCTTGAGTTAAAGTTTGGACAAGGAAACATTGTATGCTAAAATCACACATTTTTGATAAGTTATTGAAATAAAATGTAGGGCTGAGAAAAACTAGTAACCAAGTGCTCAATTATCAATGCAAATATATTATAGCTAAAAATATTCTTTTTAATTAATTTTTTTCTTTTTTTGTTATTTTTCTAAATAATCGTTAATGTGCAACTATCATTCAAAATTCAACTGAACACAAATGAGCAGCTTAGAAAATAAAATTTAAGCAAAGTCATATCTAATTCCCCAAATAATTCAAGAATACCATATTAAAAACATGTAGTTGGGAGATATAATATATAATATGATAGTTTTTGTGATGTGGGTCTAAAACACAAAGAAAAGGGATATTAAAAATGGCTTAAATGGGATAAACTAGGGATAATTAGGTAAGGTGGCTTTTTAGGTTAAATGGATAAAACAAGGAAGGCCTTTGTCATATTCAAGCTCACATGCATCATAACCATTCAAATTAGTTCAATACAAGTTCTAGAGGTATCCAAATAGTAGAGAAATCAAAAGAAATTGGAAAGATATAAGATGTTTCTATTCTTGAAGGCTCAAATGCTCACATGTTTCAAACAATTCATCGAATCCTCATGTAATAATTCATCAATTAATTGTCTCTATTTATCAAAATGCACGTCTTAGATATTTCAACTTATTAAAGCGTTTAGCCTTCACCTTGATAAAATATGTATTTATAGTGTTTTGGGACCCCCTAATAGTTGTTGAAGTTAAGAAATAAACATTACAATGACTAATTGCAGAGTTAGTCAACCAATATAGCATATTAGTCGACCAATGTGTATTAAATGCATAGATTCACTAGCTGCTGAGACGCTGGTCAACCAATATGACACATTAGTCGACCAATACAATACCAATATTACTATAAACTCTTAGAACATCAAATTTAAAAACTTTAACTTATATTGGTCTACCACTAACCTATATAGGTTAACTAATCACACCAAAAACATGATTTTAACAACTTCAAATGCTCAAACTCAACTTGTTTAATGTAATTATGATTTAAACACTTCCTAAAATATTTCCCAAAGAGTGTTTAAAAGATTAAAGGGATTTTCTCTTTAAAATAAAAGCTTTAACACCTCTTAATGAATGAAAAGACTTTTGTAATAAAGAGGAAATGTTTATGTAAGGTGAGTATTTGAGGTTATCAAATTAAAAAAGTGACATTAAAATTAATAATAAAAATATAAAATGACCTTGAAGAACCTTAATCTTTCTTTATTCTTGGTTTGATCTTCATTTCAGCAATTGTAAACTTCAACTTCTCCTTATTAATTTCTTAAACTATCTTCTTGAGCTTATGACTTCATTTTATTCTTATTTTCCTTTTCATGACAATAATACTCATTATTAGTAATTATATTTTTTATCATCAAAATATCGATTAGAACTTCACTTGGTTTAACAAATTGCCTCTTTTTGATGATGACAAAAAGATCTGTGATATTAGAGAATAATAATAAAATTAAAAACACAAGCAACTATTGATATCAAAATATTAATTATTCCTACTTAATTCATGCATAAACATAATTCAATAGCAAGAACATAATTTAATATCAAAGAAATATCCATACATGTAGATAATATAAATTTATGCAAGCATACCATATAAAGTGTAAGCAATAAAAACAATAAAACAATCGCTTCCACTAAATTTTATCGCTCTCCTTAAATCTAATATCATTTGGAAATAGTTTTTCTACTAGTTAGGAAAAAATTGCGTACTATTAGACCTCTCCAGATCCCGCATATCACTGAGATTTGTATTGAATATTGTTGTTGCTGTTGTTAAATCTAATATCACTTCTCTTTCTTCCCTTTTTTTGTAATTATAAAAATAAATCATTTATATAAAAAATAAAAATAACGTATCATGTATGAAGTTAACTTGGTTAAAAATGTTAAATCAAATTTGATCAAGATTGTTAAAAGTTCTTAATAAATAGTGCTACTAGATTTTTAAAGGACAAAAAGGCTAATTTTAATAAAATCACACGCTATATCTAATTTTGAAAATTTTCTCAATTTTGTGTTTATACCTAAGGTGAAAATTTCAATTAAAGCGACAAGGAAATGTTTTGACAAAATTAGAGGTTATAGTTGTAAAAAATACAAGCAAAATTTTAATATCTAATAATCAGTTTCATAAAAGAATGTATAATTTTGGAATCCCCAAAATTTCAAAGATAGTGATAGAATAATGTACTCAAAATTGAAATAAATATGATGCAATCACACTTAATTCTTAGTAAACTTGAATGAATCATATAGTTTATAGAAAAATTCAAGGCATAAATATATAAAAAAATCCTAAAATTTACATATTATCTAAAGAGAATATGAGTGTTAATGATTTTTAACATAAAGGTTAAAGAAAAAATTAATGATAAGATAGCTAGTTATAATTGGGAATGGTGTTTTTCAAGGATTTTAGGGAGGCATAAGTAAGAAAGAAAGAAAGTAGAATGAAGGCAAAGGAAGGGGGCTTTAAAACATATGTACTAGTCAACCACTAATGGACAATGGTTAACCAGTTAAAGGTGGTGGTCAACCATTCATATTGGCCAAATGGTCTTTAAACTCACTATAACTTATTTTTTTCCTTGAAAGAGGCATTAGTTCATGAAACTAGTCTTCTTACAAATTCAAATAAAAGGAAATTTTATTATGTAAGGAGGCACATTCGAATAAATTTGTCGACTAATGTTAGTAAGTGGATGGCCAAAACTTTGATTAAAAAAAGAACAAACTCATTTAAAAGATTTTTTTTGGGTGAAGTGACATTGATCAACCATAAGAGAATAATGGTCGACCAATGTGTCTAAGTGGTCACCTATATTAGGGACCAAAAACCTATCAAATTTATTAGAAAGCAAGGGATGGTATATTTTGAGAACATAAATCCAGCATATAGAGAAATTGTTCAATCAATTGACCAAATAACTTAGTAAAATAGCCTTTGAACTTAAATTTAAACATAAAATACTTAATAAAACAAGATAATATCAATTAAGTATGTCATAAACAATAAAAGAGACTTTAAATATATAGAATAATGCCCAATATGTTAATTAATCTAATATATCAACAAATTTTAATAAAATATCCCTATTTGCACATAATCTAGGTTTATTTCCAAAATATAAGAAAAAATTCAATTGCTCATTCATAATGCAAACTTAAACATCCTTTATCAAGGATTTAGAATCAAATTAACACATGAATGACATATATCACATGTTTCTAAAATATGAATTAATAATTACCTCTCGCTTAACATTACCTATGAATGATTTGAATGATAATTTCATTGGAAGCATCTCATCCTTCTCATCCACCTCTGTCGGTTCAATAATTGACTCTTTTGAAAAGCTTTTGATCATAGTTGTTCTTATGAAGGACTAATTTCTTCACATTATACACAAATATTTTCAAGACTTTCTTAGACATAGGTTAGATTCATTAAGATAAAAAAAGTATAAAATGTTAAAAATGATATTTAATTCAATAACTATCATTTCTACTATATACCATTTGATCTTTCTTTTCTAAGAGCCCTACAAAATAAGGTAATTAATGTATTTTAGGTACCTGAATGAGTTTGGCTCCCTAGTTGTTAGACTCCTTTTTAAACCTCAATTTTAAAGAGTTTTCATGTCATTCATTTTTTAGAAAACAAAATCTATCAAAAAGTCTACACTTACCAAAAAATGACATATCATGTTATATAAGTGATTATGATGCCTAAATGCATTACTAGGTTTTCTATATGTGTATGTATAGTAAAAAATCTTCCTTTGTACATTAGGGGTGTTAAATGTTCTTTTAGGATAATGAGATAAACTACCATCTTTATATGTAGGATACTTATTATGAATGAAGTCTTGATGTATGCTTCTTTGAGGTTTAAAGGGAAGTTATGCCTATTCTTCCCTTAAGAGTATTTAGCTATAAACCTAGATTGTGATCCATATAAGAAAGCATGATGGTTACTCTTAGAATGAATCCTGGTATATATATGTGTGTGTGTGTGTGTGTGTGTGTGTGTGTGTGTGATGCTCAATACTCATTTATTACATTAGGCAATGGTTCTTCATTATGAAAATATTTTCTCTTGACAAATATGGTTTTAAAATTGGCATCACTTATACGGTTATATCCTATTCCATATCTATTGGAATTCTTTTAAGCTCTTAAATTCTTGTCTAGTTTTTCACTTCCTTTTGTTAACTTGGGCAATGAGTCCTTAAGGGCATCAACCTCTTTTTTTAATATTTCATTCTCATGCCTTAAAACATCTAAGTTATTATTTCATTAATGATTCTTTAATGCTATACAATTCACTTTTCATCTTTTATTCTCATTCATACATGCTTCTAATTGTTTTTAAACTTCCTTGAGTTTGAAAGATAATTTCTTCCTTTTCTTACTTATGATTTCTAACTTTTGACTAGTTCATCATAGTTTAGATCATTATCACTATCACATGAATTGGAGTAAGACATTACCTCCTCATTTTCTATAGTGGTAAAGAATATGTGAGCTATCTCTCTTTTTGATTTCTCATTTTTTGGTTTACTATTGTCAGCCTAAGTTGAGGATTTAAGTTCTTTCTTCTTATATGTATCCTTCTTCTCTTTCTTATTATTCTTTCATACTTGTCATCATCTTTCAGTAAAGTAATGGCTAGGTTTTTTATATTCAAAGAAAACAATGTTAATTGATTTATGTTTTAGATTACCTTTTACCTTTCTTGAAGTCTTTTCTTTTAGAGAATATCTTTTTCAACAAATTTTTTAAATTTTTTAATCATTAAGCCAATGTCTTTTTTTGTTACATTCACTAGTTTATATCCCTTCATCTTTTTTTAATTCTTCTTTTGAGGGTTTGAATGCTAAATTCTTTTTCTTTGGAAGTTTCATTTCTTCTTGTGTCTCTTAAAATCTTATTGCGTGTGTAACAAGTGATCCAATAAGTTCCTATACTAGTACTATTTTTAGATCCTTGGCTTCTTGTATCACCATCGCTTTAGTTTCCTATGTCTCACCTAAGCAACTTTTTTAATATTTCAACATCAGTATAGGTGTTTCCAAGACCTTTGAGAGCATTAATAATATTAATAAATCTTGTGTATATGTTATATATGATTTCATCATACTTCATTTGGAACAATTCATATTAATTTGGTAATATTATAATTTTTCTCTCTTTTACTTAATTTGTTTCCTCATATGTAACTTCTAAAGTATGCCAAATTTCATAAGCCATTTCATATATAGAGACCCGATCGAATTCATTTCTTCCTAATGCATAAAATAGAATGTGTATGTCCCTACTATTTAAGGAAATTGATCTCTTATCATGAGGTTCCCATTTTTCCTTTATTTTGGAAATTTTTTTGTTATATATGATTTTTGTAAGTATAAAGGGACCACGTAAAACTATTTCCCTTAGCTTTATACTTTTATCCATTGAGAAAAATCTCATCTTGGTTTTTCAGTAGAGGTAATCATTGCAATCAAAGCAAATGCTCTACTAATGCTTTTCCCTCTCAGTTAAATGATGATGGTGATGCTCCTAAATATATCATTTAAGGTCTTTGCTATATGACCTCATTAGAAAAGCTAGCCTAACAAACCCATTATCATACTAGTTGTTAGGACCTAATGGCACCCAAGAGGGGGTGATTTGGGTGTTTACAAAAGTTAACAAACTTTTATAACCAAAATACTCGACTAACAACATTCAATATAAATAAGGATTAAGAAATTGTTGAATATAAATTAATTAAATAATTGAATATTGATTTAAAGACAATAAGGAAGAAAAAATGTGAACCAATTTATAGTGGTTTGGCAAGCAACTCTTACTTACACTCACTCCCAAGACTCTTCTTGGAATTCTAGTATATTTTTTCTTTTAAGGTGACGAATAACTTCTGTACAATATTTCTCGGTAAAGAGGAACCCTTTTGCAATATTTTTTCAAGGTGAAGTAGAACCTCAATACCATTCGAAACACTCCCAAGTATAAACTATAATGCCACAAATAATCAATATAACTCAAAGTAGCCCATTTTATCATTTGATTACTCCAAAGAGGCTCACTCATACGCAGATGAGACAATGATGCTTAATGATTTAAAAGCACTTAGAAATATGTGTAAAAGAAACTTAAATGCTTTTTATGTTAAAACCAATCAAAAAACATATATTTATAGTATTTTGGAATCCTTACTAGTTGTTAAAGCTAGAACTCGTTGTTACACCAACTAGTTGTAGAGGTCAATGAGTATAGTATAATGATTAACTAATGTGCATTGAATGCATAGATTCATTAGCCATTGAAACACTAGTCAATCATTAGGCATATTGTCTAATGAATATGGCATATTGGCCAACCAATATATTAACTAATGTTACCAAAAACTCTTGGTATCAAATTTAATACCTTTAACATATATTAATCAACCACTAACTTATATAACTCGACCAATCTCCCTAAAAAATTATTTTAATAATTTTAAAATTTTAAAATCAACTTTTTCAGTTTAATTATGACTTAAACACTTCATAAAATATTCCTTAAAGAGTGTTTGAATGATCAAGAGGCTTTCCTCTTGGAAACAAATGCTTTAAATCCTCTTAATGAATTAAGACTTACGCAATGAATTGAGATAAATAATTATACATAGTGAGCTTTTAAGATTATTAAATTAACAAATTAAGATTATAGTTAACAATGAAAAATTTAAAATGAGTTTTATAAGCCTTGATCTTACTTTATTCTTGGTTTGATCTTCATTTTGAAGGTTGGAAACTTTAGCATCTATGTATCAACTTTATAAACTATCTTTTGGAGTTTATATTCTTATATTGCTTTTCATCAAAATAATAAACTCATTATTAGTAATTATTTTTTTATCTTCAAAACATTGATTGGAACTTGCTTTGGTTCAATATAACAATTAAGTAAATATATGTTTATGTTAGAGTAGTGCCCTAAAGGCAATCCCCTTTAGCGCTTTTTGTTCATAGTCATGTACAGACTTTATGAATAAATA
>JANPWT010000002.1:28684363-28703437 GCA_024678245.1 Erythroxylum densum | reverse complement strand
CTGAAATACAACAAGATCCTACTATTAATTCAGAGTTCTTGAAGCATTTCATAAATTTGATGGAAGCAAGTCACAGTCAGAAGGAAGTTCAAGAAGCATTAGAAAAAGAAATTAAGGAAGTTCACACTAAGGTTGATGAACTAGCTGACTCAGTGGGTGATCTTTATAAGGAAGTAGCACTACTACGAGTTACTATTGAACAAGACCTCAAGACGATTCGCAATAACATGCAACGTATGTTTTCTGAAGTTCTGAAGTGTCTACAATGAACAATCTTTTTGATTAATAACAAATAGGGGGATAAGGAGAAAAAGAGGAGAATAAAAAGAGAAAATAGAAAGCATTATATTGTATGCAATTCTTTTCTTATGTTTTTTGCTTTATTATTCGTCAGAATGCTATTCGTCTATTCATCTATGAATGTCATTTCATCTTCTAAAATTATGATTATTTGTTATCATCAAAAAGGGAGAGATTGTTAAGTCAAGATAACTTCGCTTCTATTAATTTTAATGACAATCAAATAATAATAATCTTAGAAATGTATGAATTGTTTTGATGAGTTTGTTAAGTGTGCAGAAAAATGTAAGTAACACTTAGTTAACTCAAAAGGTGCGCGGTCAACGGTAGAGGATATATCTACAATAGACAATACGTCAACAACAGACTAAGATAGCATTTTAACGAATGTTTTTACATTAGCAAAAATTTTGTATTCGAAGTGCGAAAGAAGTGAGCGAATACATCTATAACCTAAAGCTCAAAAATACATCTGTAACCTAAAGCTCAAAAATACTTTTCTTAGAGAGAGAAAGGGAGGCTAGAGCCTAGAGAGGCTAATACAGCAAATAAAGAATACTTTGTGAGAGAGACCTGAAGAGGCTCTGCAAGTGTAGAAAGAATACTTGTAAAGTTGAAGAGTATAGTGAAATCTTAGACAAACTCTGAGGACTGGACATAGCATAAGGTTTGGGGTGAACCAGTATTTAAGCATCTATTCTATAACCCTTATCTTTTAATTTTCTGATTGTTAAACGATTAGATAATATTACTTACAATTGCATTACTTATCAACTTTAGCAAAGTGTTTTAGTAATCATTTGAGTTTTCGTAAAGAAATTCAAGAAATCTCAAAAGATTAATAATTTTGAAAAGATTACACTATTCAACCCCCCTTCTTGTGTATTCTACGTATCATATCTGATTTCTATATTAATAAGTGATTTACTTCATATTTTAACCAAAATAGTTGAGTTACATGATAATTTATTAGTATCATGTTATAATGATTACTTATTAGTTTACTGATAAGGTACCTTTTCTTTTTTCCATTTCTTGCCTATTCTTTGTTGTTTGTTGATGGACTAGGCTAGTGTAGGGCTTGTTTCCAATTATTATATGTTTGAAATCAAGACATCGATTGTGTTAAATTATACCAAATGATAATTTGGTACATTCAATAGTGTTGTCAATGATGAAAGTTAGGGAACTGAGCACCTTTGCTTACTTATACCCATTAGAACACCCAATATGTAACGGGGACTTCATCTTTAACTCAAAAACTTAAAAGATATTTTTCCACATCTAGGGTTAGGCTTAAAATTCGTATTTTTCATATTTGAAAGAGAAGTGATTTATGTATAAGGACGGACTCCATCTTCAACTCAAAAGTTTAGAATATGGAGTTATAGACTCATTCTAGTAAAATAAATTATTCTTAATTCTTTTTCTTTGTCAATGTGGGTATTTGACATGCTTAACATCATTACATCTACATAGTTTTTAAGTGATGTATCTAACATACTTCTTGGGATTTAGGTATTGAAATCATGGATTATTGTATCAACAATGAAAATTTTGAGTGATGTATGATTATTAGTTTGATTTTATTTATGATTTATGATTATTATTCCATTTTATAGGGATTATTTTATCAATTTTGAAATGTTTAAGTGCTTATGTTATCCTCTAATTGTAAGTTGGCACTCCAAGCTTTCATAACTGTGCATGTAGTATCCATTATAGTTTTGATAGTATTATTTAAATGTATACTTTTTGGTGATACTTTTTCCTTTATATATATGTTTGCAATCTCTAATGCATGAAATATTATTGACAAATTTTATTTCCCCTTTATTATGATCAGGTGTATGATGGCCCAATTTGGAAGTATAAGATTGTTTTATGGTAGAAAGTTCATTGTAGAGCCAGAGTTGAAATATGTTGATGGGGAATCAAGTATTTTTGATAAAGTAAACCTTGATTATGTTAACTATAGGCAAATATATGAGATGGGGAAGGAGTTACGATACCTTCAAATGCATAAGACCTATTATAGGGTACTCAATTTTGAACTTAGTGAGTCTTTGAGATTGATTGAATCAAATGAAAGTTGTTTAACTAATTAATCTGACAAAAATCCACCAAATGATTGAGGTTTATGTAACTCAAATATTAGACAACCTATCATTTTCACCTTAGATATTGCCTATATCTGGAAGAAAGGATCGAGATAGAGAGGGTGAGGAGGGAAGTTATGGAGATAGTGAAGGATTTAGTGAAGGAGTTAGTTTAGGTGTTGGTGAAGGAGTTGGTTTAAGAGTTAATGAAGGAGTTAGTGAAGGAGTTAATGAATAGGTGGATGATCATGACCATGACAAGGATTTTATATAAGTTGAGATTCCCGATGAACACTAACTAGTTGAAATTGAGTCTACTAATTTTGGTAGTTTTATTGATAATAATGAATATCCAAGTGACGAAGAGTCTGGTGAACCATTAAGAAGACTTAGTAGTAGTTTTAAGCATAATACATATGATGTGGGAGTATATTGAAGATGGGTATGGAGTTTTGATAAGTAAAATAATTTAGAGATTCTGTTATAGATTACGTAGTGCAAGCAAGATACAATGTGAAGTTTTAAAAAGTGAAAGTCTTAGGATCAGAGTGGGACGTATTGAGGGATGCCTATAGGACTTGTATATTGTTTGTGACAAGAATGAAGGATGCTTCAAAGTGGTGATATACAATCCTAAGCATAATTGTTTTATGAAAAAAAACCTAAACTGGTTTCAGCTAAGTTCCTGATGAGACATTTTAGGGAAAGAATACTTAAGAAGCCTAGTATCTCGATGGAAAAAATGGTTAAAGAATGCAGAGAAAAACTTAGTATATTTGTCAACTCAAGTATGTGTAGAGTTGCAAAGAGGAGATTGACAAAAGAGAGGGTGAGTGATTATGTGAATGAATATGCCAAGCTACAATGATACATTCATGAGTTAAGGATTAGTAATCCTGCATCAATAATTTAGTTAAAACTAGCTAGGAATGAAGAAACTTGTTTGTTATAGGTTGCAAAATTAAGTTTTTACATATCATCGACAAGGATATTTATGACATTTATCCATTTATTCATACATCTTTATCTCTTTTGTGTAGTTCAAATGATTGTACATTTTCTTTAATACTATCAAAAAAGGATGAAGGCATTTGAGGCTAATTTTTGGTATTGATGGCTACTTTTAAAAGACTAAATTCCAAGGCCAACTATTGAGTGCATTTGGGAGGGGTGGTGATGAAGAGATGTATCCATTGGCTTGTGCTGTTGTGGAAACACTAATTCTAAACATGGTTTATCAGTTTGTTGGCTTCATACTTGGAGTTGGATAATGGTGAAGGGCTTAAAATAATATCAGATATGAAAAAGGTATTTTATTCTTCATTGATTAATAGTTTATTATTGTACAAATTTTATAGGGATTCATTAGGCTGGTGGAAGATACATTACCATATGCCACTCATCGAATGTGCTTTAGGCATATATACCATAATTAGCATATAAATTGGAAGTGAAAGGGTTTGAAGAAGAAGTCTTGGAATTGTGCAAGATTTTAACGAGCAGTTGAAAAGATTAGATAAAATCAAACCTGGATGTGCATCATCATTGCTTGAATATCCTTAAAAGAGATGGGCAAGATGTTACTAATCTTTTGAATCAAAATGCCCAGTTGTAGACAATAATACTAGTGAAACTTTTAATGGATGGATCTTATCAGTAAAAGATAAGCCAGTTATTAGTATGCTTGAAACCATTGGAATCATGGTGATGAATGAGAATGTAGATAGGAGAGAATTTATACATGGTTGGAAGTCAGATGTTACACCCAAGATTATCAAGAAATTGGAGAAGAATAAGAAAGAAACAATGAAGTGGAGAATAGTTCGGATTGGTGATAGAGCATTGGAAGTTTTCAAAGGTGATGACATGTATATTGTAAGGATTAGTAAACATCAATCATATAGTTGTCGAGCATGAGAGCTTTATAGATGTTCTTGCAAGCATGTTATAAGTGATATTCATCATTCCGACCAACTGCCAGAGGCATTTTTAGACGATTGTTACAAGAAGGCCAAACTCTTGGCACTGTATGACCATATGTTGCAACATATTAAAGGTTCAATTTTATGGATTGCTATTGATGCAGAAGTAATAAACCCCACCTAAAAGAGTTATGCCAGGAAGACCTGAAACACCTAGAAAGAGAGGAGTAAATAAGCCTATTAAATTGAAAAACCCAAACATGATGACTCAAAATAGTTAAGTTCAAAAATGTAGAAAATGTGGCAATTATGACATTGTAGAATGAAGGCTCAACTCGACCTACTCAACAATCTCCACCGCTATAAAACATTCTTTGGTTACTATGTATTGCTTCATATATCTAATGATCATTTATAACACTTTTGGTTCATATTTATTATGTCATTCCAAGGTCTCTTCACAAGTTAAACATGTTGTTGTAGCAAGTCAACAAAGTAATATTGTGAGTATATGATCATTTATGACATCATTGATTACTTTTATAAATGAATATTGTTACTTAAATGTATGTTTATTGGTTGGTAGCTCTTTATATAGTAGTAAAATGAAGTTGGAAGAAGTTGATCCACATTCATTGAAATTGTCTTTTGAACTAAGAGGTCTAAGGTTCAAAGGATAATCTAGCGTAACTTCTCAATTGTTACAAACTAAAGCAATGAGTTGGAGATCACCAATGAATCAACCAGTACATAATCAACCTACTCAGTCAAATGGAAATAAAGGAAGCAATGTGGTTGATTCGTAGGCTTTACATTAATATTGTCTATGTCTTGTTAGAACTTTAGTTAATACATCCAATCACTTTTGTATATGGATGGATAGATTCAATCAGTTTTATATATAGATGGATTGTGATATAATCAATTTTTATATACTATTGCAATTATTTATTGTTATATAATCACTAAATTGTTTATTGTGATATAATCACTTTTGTATATACTTGATGGTTTTTATGACAATTAATTAGGCATCATTAAGGCAACTTCATGAATAATAAACAATAAAGACAAAACATGGCGCACAATATATTACAACTTAGTTGATAAGAAGATTTTTCATCCATCATAATTCAAGTTTTAAATAAAATAATACAATTTATTTCCAGTTGCCCACAAAAAACCCATATTATAATAGTCACCATATAAACAAAAACCTTATTATGAAAATCAATAAAACAAATTTAAACTCATTTTTCTCTTTTGTGAACAAAATAATGTCTTCTTTCAATATCTTTATTTGTTCCTCAATTTCTAACGTTGAGCTTGATTCAATTATGGTTCGTTGAGCCTCTTTCTTCAACATACCTACTTCTTTCTTCAATTTATAGATTACTTTTATAGCTCTCTCACTCAATTTGTCATCGTACAACTTAAAAAAAATTACATCTCCCAACTTAAAAGAAAATTAATAATTATCAAGAAAAGCATTAAACATATATACAAACAACTTTACCTTCTCGAAACATAAACTTACAGGATATTTGGGGCATCCATAAAATCTTCTTCCTAGGTTATTATCACTATAAGAAGTTCTTAACGGGGCTTTTAAACCAAAATAACATACCTAATAATCATTATTTGAATTTAATATAATGATAGTTGAAGACATCACGTCTATATCTTTAGGTAAGCACTGTAAAATTATATTAATACTATTAGTTCTCCTAATCAATTAACTAACCTTGAAACATGAACTCACAAGAAAAAAAGGATTTATTCTCCTATTCACCCATCCACACGACTCCTTATTTCACCTTCCCAATTCAACAAAATGGTCTAGAGAGATATAACTTAAATAATAAATGGTGGGCATCATTGGAAGGTAAAATCTAAAATCAAAAAGATTTTTAACTTTTTAAGTTGTTTACACTAAGAGTCAGTACAATACAATGAGGACAATAAAATTTGACTGGACCTACAATAAAGTTTTTTGTACATTTAAAATACAACACAATTTATATAATATTAACAATCTAAATTGGACTATGGAATCACTATAAACATATGGTAAGGTCTAATATTCTCATTGTTAGTAACAATTACCCTTTCAACATGTAGAAGCAAAGACGTCACAATGCTCTGCAATGATGTAGCATCACAAGCATTCACAAATTTAACTACCATGCTCAAAACAATCATCAAATCTTGATTAATATGTAATCAATCGAATACTACTTGATCAAGAGATGCAACGCCAAAATATATTCACATTCAAAGTGAAATTGAGGATACATCATATGAGGGTATGAATAACTATAAATCAAAAGGTTTGACTCCATAACATTATCTCAAAGTTGCACTCAAATAGAGAAAATTACCCTTTCAATCTACAAAAGCAAAGACTTGACAATGCTCTGCAACCATTTAACATCATAAGCATTAACAAATTTAACTTCCATGCTTAAACCAATCATCAAATATCGATTAATATGTAATCAATTGAAACACTACTTGATTGAGAGATGCAACACTAAAATATATTCACATTCAAAATGAAATTGAAGATATAACAGATAAGGGTGTAAAGAACTATAAATCAAAAGATTTGACTCCATAATAATGTCTCAGAGCTACATTGAAATAGCAAAAATGGAACAAATGGTGAAGAAACTTAATCATTATATTATAATGAAGCATATTAAATTGTTCATACACCGCAACACATATAAAACAACATCATCACTAAACATTTTGTAAACATATTCATCTTAGTTATAGGCTATTCCTTAACATAAATTGTTTAAAAAACAAATATAGACTATTCATTAATATGAATTGTTTAATTATAAAAAAACTAAGAACCTAACAACCCTAATCAGCAATATTGATGCAATACCCACAAACAAAGGTCTTACCTTTTTCATTGTGATGGAATTGATTCTCAATTCTTAGGAGGTAGTGGACGAAGTGATTTTAATGACGGACGTGGAGGTGGTGGCAACAATACATAAACAACAATAATTCCACACAGATTGTTGACACACGAATAGCAATCTTCTAGGTGGTGGTGGTGATAGGAATTAGGGATTTTTGTTTCCTGAAGAAGATGAGGAAGAATGCTATAGATTAGGGATTGAGGAAGATGGAAGAACGATGCAGATTATTGTTGCTTCAAAACAATGCGTGTTAGGTCAACACGGTGAACATTGGGGAAGAGCTCCAGATGTTGCACTTAAACGGAATTGAGGCACACTTCTATTTAAACTCAACCTTTGAAATGCAACTTTTAAATTAAAGTGGGAAGTGAAACATACTTCCATTTAAACTCAACCTTCGAAATGCAACGTTTAAATATAAGTGAGTCTCATTTTCATTTAAACTCAGACATCTAAACATACCATTTAAATAAAATTGGGAATCACTTGTATTTAAATTCAATCGTCAAAATGTATGGATTAAACTCCAATAGAACCCATTCCTATTTAAAATAAACATATGCTACATCAATAATGTGGGTCTCCCTTTAATAAAGTTTAAAAAAAATCTATATAAAAGAATGCTACGTGATATTAAATTGACAAAAGCCTGTTAGCTTTGACGTTGAGTCAGAGTTTATTTTTAGGATTTAACTTTCACGTTAATAAGACGTACGGGGGAATAAGCAACCTTGGATGGTTGATATCTTATGCCATAATGTCTGTAGGACAAGGGAGCAACCTCGCCATAAATAGTAAATGTGTGGCTTCCTTGGAAACACTCACGAGCCTGATAATAGGCTTTGATTAATTTACCAGCAAGACTTGTGAATATATACAGTGTTTACTGAACAAAGCCTCAATTTCCCACAGTACTGCTATTACTTTTTGACAAAATGTCAAATTTACGTACGAATAACCTCATTCGTCAAACTTTACTAAGCTTTGGTTCAAATATACATGGCGATGCAACTTTGACCACAGTATTTCTTATCCCATATTTGGCATGACTTTCTTCACACTCATTTTTGCGTGTTTGTCTGTGCATATATACGCGTGTCGAAAGGCCAGGAGTAAGATATTGTGGGTGGTTTTGATCTCACATTCATCATGGCGTCAACCCCTTCACTTCCAAGCAAACCCCAACTGAAGCATGTTATTGTGTTCTTATATGGTCAACCAAAATCCTGAAGGTTGTCCAGTGGCAGCTTGCGACGCATGACTTGCAGGCTAAGAATATGTCATCATTTCGATCTTGCTGCAACACTTATCTCCCTTACATATTTCTTCATCATAAAGCAAAACATGTCTTGTATATGTATACATGTATATATTGTAGAGCTAAATATATATAAAACATTTATGGTTAAATTTTGATAGACAAGGAGATCTTCATTAACTTCTGATAATAAAACATTATCTCTTCAGTGAAATGATTAAATACTATCTTGATCGCGTAAAGTTTGCCATTGGAATTGGCTTACTAGAGTTTTGTATTTATGGAACATGAAAAAACGAAATGTTCTCTTCGTAATCATTGGAGGCACACAACGGTTTAGTTGATAATGTGGTCTTTGACATTAACTTCTAGTGAAATGATGTAAAAGCTTGACTTGAAGGTAACACCGGGCAAAGGAAGGAAGGGGATTTAGTGAATGGATTGAACTGGCAAACACGTGAGCATGTGTCTGTAGTTATCCACATTTTACACGGTTCATTTTCTTTGGACCGACCAGTAAGAAGGAGCCCCCAACATCCAATTTGAGACAGAATCGCTGCAATCAATCCAGCTATTACAGCGAAGAAGAGTTGGCATGACCACTAATACAGGCATGAATAATAGGCCCCAGCAGAGAAGTTACTTATCAGAATTGGGTTGCTGACCAAATGATCATTTAAAAGGGCTCCTAGTTGATAGTCTCCCATATTGATGGGATGTTTGATAAATAGAGTGGGACCACAACTTGTTCTTTCCTTTGCCTTCCAGTGATGCTTTTTGAAGAGAAAATGAAATGGAGTCCCACAAGTCAAATCATGTGTGCATTGTGGTGTTAAAGCCAGATATTGGATTATTCCTTTCATGCATTTGGAGCAAAGATATGAGTATCTTTCCGTATCAATTGAAAAATGGTATTCAAAGGATTTTACAGACAGTACAACAAGCTAGAAATTTAGCTACATCGCAAAATGTAAACCTTTTAGCGATGATTATAGAAAATCGTTGCCAAAAGGGCCCTGATTTGGTGCCAAAAGATCACCCTTATTGATCCTTTGAAGATGATTTTTCAAAAATTTGTCGCCAAAATTGGCGACAATTTCAAAAATCATTACCAAATGTGAAAAATAAGGAGGGAACGAAAACGAGAATGGTGCTTAAAAAGAAATGCCTTAAAGCCTAAAACACCCATCTCTCATCCTCTTCTCTTTCTTTCCTCTTCCCCCATGAAACTGAAGGATGATTTAAAAAGAAGTTGCAAATCCAAAAACACCCATGTCTCATCCTATGCTCTCAGTTCAGAAGATATCTAAAAGCTTCTTGTTCGACCTCTCTTTTCCTCTTCCAAACTCTCCTTTTCTCAGTATGTGTTATTGTGTATGCTGATGTTGTGTTCATGGTTTGTGTATTCTATTGTCCTAATTAGTGTTTGATTTGTATGCTTGTACATCATAAAATTGATGTAGTGTTGAAGGTAAATCTGATGCAGTTCAACCCTAAATCTGAAGAAACCAATAAGAGGAAGAAGAGGATGAAAAGGAAGCTAGAAGACTACTTGGATCCAGTTCTTCGCTCCAAAACTGTCGCAGGGATGAGCACAAAGAGAGGGATTCAGTGCTTTGATTAGCTAGTTAATGAAATTGGAACTGTTCACGAGAACTTCAAGACTTTCGATTTGGAGACTTGTACTTAATTCGAGCAGTTTGAAAAAATAACATTGAAACTTTTCAAGGGTGAAAAATAAATAGAACTTGGTGTAGTATAAGACTTAGCCAAACACTTTCTTCTATAGATTGTATTGTAATAGGTGTTCTGTTTCTCAAAGTGATTTACTTTTGTACATGAATTGAATATCTACTCCACACGCGGGCTTAGTCTCATTAGACTCTTTATGAAATAACATATAACCTAGCATTCTTATGGGTCTGCTTCTTTGTTTGAATTGATGATAGCGGATGATACTCTGATTGTAGGATATTGCGAGATTGTGATTTACATTATAGTTGCATAACATTGCAGACTACAAATGGCATACAAATAGTTAGATTGTAAGTAACTAATGACCTACGAGCTACGATGAATTTCATATTTATCTTAATAGGAGTTTGATTCAAATGTTTTGCATAACAAGTAAAGAGCTAGGTATTAAGAAGGATTGTATCTTTTTTTGTTGATTTCAAAATGGTTGAGCTAGTATATTTTTGTAACTTATATCATAGATCGTAGGTCATCTATTGATTCTATAACTTTGTAGTCTATGGAATGTGGTGTAGTTCTTTTAAAGAAAGGTTACAATGGCTTGACAAGATACTATTTGGGAAATTGAAATTGCCTTATTTCTACTTAGTATTATATCTACTTTATTGGAACTGTTGATTGTGCACTAGTGTTGTTTCACTATGCAATGTGTTTATTGTACTACTTTTGTGTTTTGTAGAGAGTCTGGTAATTGGATTTGTTCTTTGTTAGATTCTTACTATATGATATATTTCTTTCTATATGGATTCTATTTGCGGTGTTTAAATTTCATACCTTCTTATATTTGTTAAAAATGGTATGCTTGTAACTACTTGCAGATTTTAGTACTAGTAAAATTGATAAAAAAAATGAGTAATATATTTTAGGAGATAGTCAAGCAAATGAACACCTATGAATACTGAAGGTGATTTTCTTTATTTCTCTAGGATTTTTCTTGTTATTTTTGCTTATTTTGAGGAGAAATATTATAATAATAGCTTAATGGCATTAGATTTAGAACCCTATTATCATAGCCAACTTTCGTGGTGAAAATTTAGGAACAAGAACAATGGTATTCAACTTGTTGTAGATGCTATATTAAAATTCCAATAGTCCAAAAAATTTAGATTCACTTGCAACTTAAAATTCATATAAGTGATTATGGTTCTAGAGCTCTAGAGATGAAGTATTAAATTGTCATGTTTGGTTTTCTTCATCAAGCTTTATTCTTATTGTTTAAAGTATTCTTAACCTTGTTGAAGCGTGCGACCAATGCATATATATTACAAACACTTTCTTTTTGTTTTACTCTCAGGTTGGATTGATGAGTGCTTAGATGATAAAGAAGTTGTAATTTAGAAGGTACTTAATGGTTTTCAATGAATATTTAGCTAGATTATTTTCCCATTCCATCACTCTCCTTTTTTTCCTAATTGAAAATAAACTAGCTTAATTATGCATAATTTCAGGCTCTTTATCGATCTTGAAGTTGTTTTCATGATTCTCATGACTAATCTTTCGTATATGATGACTAACGTATGAAGTTGCTCTCATCAACATGGACAAACCTAGAGCTATTATAGTTACTTTGTAATTTTTTTGTTTTCTTATCATTTATAATTTGTAAACTGGTATCTGCATTTATTATTTTGTCTATAATAATTGTTAAGTTGTAATTAAAAACTTATATACGATGATATTCTTTTTTTATATAATTTAATAATATTTTATTTTTTATATACAATGCTTGAAAACATAGTCAAAAAAATTTGCTACGCTTCCGAAAATGTAGCTAATAATTGTTAGCTACAAAAATTAAATATAGGTAAAATGTATTGGCGACAATTTCTTAAAACATTGCTAATAGTTTTTCACTATGAAAATAAAGCGTAGGCGAAAACTATTAGTGACAATTTGTGAAAAATATTGTAACACCCACATACTCCTTAGGAAGATATGCAGATGCTACACAAAACAGAACCAAAATAATCCAAAACATGCTAAACATTTCTTATATGCATTTCCAGAAACTCAAGCAAACAAACATTACAATCCCTTAAGAGTTATTTTATAAAGAAAACATAATATAGATCATACATAATGAACTTAGCAAAATATATGCCATATATATTAAATCCATCATATAGTAAGGTTATTACAAATCATTTATAGGATATTACAAACCTTATTCACAAATATACAAACTGTCTTATTACATTAAATACAACTCTTGTACAATCTCAATTATACATCTTCAAAAACAAAAGACATTCTTCTTGACCACTACGGTTGTCCTTGTCCTAGTCTTTAAACCTTCTTATCAAAACCTACACGTATGCAAAAGCACCATGCTAAGCATATAGCTTAGTGGGGGTAATAACTAAACAAGATCTAATTTGGCAACTATTTCTAACAATCGTTTAGCATTCACATGCACTGAATCATGTCAAGTCGGATGCAACCTTTAATTGTTCAAATTAAAGAACAATCCCACATTATTTGCATCAGAACAAAATATAACTTATCAGAACATGATATACTTGCTTCAAAATAAAACTTACAAGTATCCGAACATAATATCATAATATCAAAACAGAAATTTAAGGTATAAGAACATAACTTGATTGTGTCATAACAGAACTTGATTATATCATAATAGAATTAAGTTATATTAGAACTGAGCTTAGCTTATATCATAATTGAATATATATCAGAACACAAAACAAGTTAGACTACTAATCCTTTTTACAGAAGTAGGTAATGGGACTAGAACAGAAGATACCATAATTGGTATCATAGAACAAGAGAGACTTATATCTCAATATCAGAAGACACTATTGTGTCAAATATCAAGAGACACCGAAGTGTCAATTTAGGAGACACTGAATTATCAATATCAGGATAAATCTTTCTAGGCATACCTATTTACCCATGACAAGGACTTGGTAGTTTTAAAACAAAACATTTCGGATTTCAGAATCACATGTAAAAGATACAATGCATATCATATGACTTATTCCATTTTGCTCATATATGATATTATCATTCACATTTAATCAAACTTAACATGCCTTGTTAACCTAAACATTTGTAACAATGCACCAATGAATACGTTAAGTAATTACACATTATATGTAGTCACATAAGTTCCCACCGGAAATAGCCTTTCTACCATATAGGGGTAAGACTGTGTACTATCAGACCTCCCCAGATCCTGCTTAATTAATTTATCTTAATTAGTTATATTTTATATTTTAATTAGTTATATTTTATTAATTACATTTTAATTATATTTTAATTATATGTAACTAAAAAATTAAAAAATATTAGTGTTGGTAGGAATCAAAACCATATAATTAATTAAGTCCACCAATTACACCATTATAAAGTACCTTAACCTTATATAGTCCAACAATTGCCCAAAACCAACCTTTTATCCTTTCTAAGTACTTCCCATGACCATGGGAATAAGCCTTATAAATCCCACGATTGTGGGATGAGTGAACCTAAGGTTCACTCACCCAAATCCTTCATTTTGTTTCCAAAACTTGACTTCTTCACTTCCATTCGACACACCTTTACTAATGTCCATCAATTTCACTTCAATTCTACCTTATTCATGCTTCAATATGTTATCAAATTCATGTCCAAACCATTTCAAAAATCATTCATAAGGTAGCTCAGAATCCATAACCTTTTATGCATAAAAAATCCAAAGCAAAAGCTATCAACAATTATCATGTTCTAGACCTCAATTCATCATCAATTCAATACATATTCTATCCATTTCAAACATCACATAATTCATAACACAACATGCCATCAAGTTTAGAATTCCCTTACCTTCTTAACTTCAAAGAACAACTCCAAAGATGCAAGGCAACTAATCTTCCAAGCAACCATACACAGCTTTTAGACCAAGGTGCAAATTTCAGCACCAACAAAACAATAACACAGGAAATAGCAAGACTTACTTATTAATGTAGTAACTTACAAGAACTCTAAGTGATGATGATCTAGATTAAAGCAAAAATCCAGAAATTGTAAGCAAAAGAGAGGGTTTTGGTGGTGAGATGAGAAAAAGAGATGAACCATAGCAAAAAGTGAACAACAGAAACAAAGCCAATGTTAGAGACATGCCATGTGTATGATGACTCATCTTGCTTTAGGGAAACTTATTACATAAAGACACAAGCCACATGCCCTCTCCTAGCTAGCACACATGTTTTTCAATAAGGCTGCCAAATGTCACCAATATACTAGGCCATTTGTCTCTTACTTATTACTGCCACTTGTCAATTTATTAATTATGCCATTTTTCAATGCATCAACTATGCCAAATGTCACTAACTCATAGGCTTAGTCATTCCAATTGTACCAACTTATCTTGCAACTTGACATTTTCCTAGTCCAAAGGTACATTTTGATACTTCAATTTTCTAATGATATCAATTAATTCCAAATCACTAAGTATGATCCATTAAACCAAAATTCAAGTCACATGCAATTCTCAATCATATCATAATTTTTAACACCTATCATACATGTACTTTCATGAACATGAAACATTCCAACTAGGATACAATTTGGGGCCTTATAAACGTGGCCTATAATTTTTTGCTACGAAGATTTAGCATCATTTTTGGTGATGAATATAAGTCATTGCTAATGAATATTAACAACAATTTTGGTACAGTTAGTGACAATTTTTTCGTAGCTAAATGTCATTTTTTTTGTAGTGTAGTTATGAACATCAATTAGTATTGGGTAGTATCAGTTGGTAAACCAAAAAATTTCAAATAGCAAATTTAAATTTCTAAAAGTTAGGAACCAAATTGAAACAAAAAAATCCTAATACTAAAGCCTAATCAAATTTATTTTCTTTCTTCTTCACTTCAATTCACTTCAACCGTCACCTTATAAGTCACAACACTCACTCTTACGCACGTTTATCTGTTGCCTCTGCTCACTCATCCCTAGTTGTTGCTATTTCCTCACCAGCTACCACCACTTCCTCCACTACTTGTTATTTCCTCCCCCACCACTTCCTCTCTAGTTCCTTGATAGTATACTCTCAACTGGGCACTGATCTTAACTCTGCATATGCCCGTCACCACTGTCGTTGGCCCTTTCCATGCATCTTCGCCATCTGCTACTCTCCACATACTACTAATGCATCCAGTTAGCCAATAATAGTCCCTACTTCCTTGACACAAAAATAGCTCTAAACTAGAGTCCAAAAGCTAGATTTGCATTTGGTTGACCTGTGACCCAACCAGCATAACTTATTAATTTTGTCGCAATTTTTCTAATTTTTGTGTGTTTTGCATTGTTTGTTTATGCTCCAAATTGCTAATTTGCAATTGTATTGTGTTTTGGTTATGTCATATGTGTATTATGAATGGTTTATAAAATATGGATTGGGCTTCAAACTTGGAAACTGGAATTGAATGTCTGAATTCATTGAATTGTGTATGGTTTAAGAACATTTAGTCATTTTGAATTCATGAAGAAGTGAAATTTTATTTATTTTATTATAATTTTACTCATTTCCTCTTTCTTTTGTAATAAGATTTAAATTATAAAATAGATGATAAAAAATTCACTAAACTTTCAAATTAAAGTATTTCCTACTAAAATTAACATATATCTATTAAATTATATATTTCATAGGTTAAATGTCTAAAATTAGAATGGTGTTCCTAAAATAGTTTCAAGTAAAACAAAAAGAAGTTATAATAAAATTGTATTTTAAAATACGAAACTCACATGTTTTCACTTAAATTATATTACTTTCTTAATAATATTTTTAAGCAAATAAACTACATGAATATCCCTAATAGTTAAGAGAGGATATATAAAAAGATAAATTGGCATAAATCTAGAAGAGTTAACTAGGTGAGCTATTTAGGGAATAATAATAAAAGAGCATATCAGAAGGAGAGAAAAAAAAGAACATATGAGATTTTTATGGTTTAAAAGTAAAAGCTCATTTTATAGACACTATATAAAATTCCTATTTTTATTAAATTTGAGTTTGTAAATTAGATGATACATTATATACTATTTGTAGAAATGTGGTGTATCTTGTAATCTTTTTCATAATAATAAACATTATTTGATTAATATTAATATAATTAATCATAAATCAATAAAATCATATAATATGTAACGTCGACTCTCTAATCCCTTTTGTATTGTTCTATACTTGGAGATGCTACTATATATTGATATATACATGGTTGTATATGAGTTCAAAGATGTATTTAAAATCCTTTTGGGTATATATGTTAGTGATTTATAATATTATATGCCCTTACATGAACTTAGAGTTCATCGATATGTGAAATCTTGAAGATTTTTGACATATAAGTTTCTAAGTATGTAAAATCGAGTCTATTGAATGGACATGACCATGGTGGTTGAGTTAAATATGTTCTAATGTCTGAGAGGTGATTAGATGTGATTTATAGACTTATTGGACACTTAGAAAGCTTAATTGGAAAAGTTGATGTACATAAGGACTTATTCATTAATTGTTAAAAGTCAAAGGACTTAAATGTAATTTTTCAATTCTTAGAAGATCAATATGTAATTTTATAAAGTTAAGGGGCTTAATTATTATTTTCAAAAGTTTGAGGACCAAAATAAAAATAAAAGTTTTGGAGATTCCCAAATTTTGGGCTTAGTTGCAAATTTAGGAAAAATTATGAGGGTAAAATGATAATTTCACATAACCTAAGAAAAAAAGGTAATTTCACTATATTTTGGTCAAAGAAGAGTCAATATTCTAGACCCTTCTTCATATATGGCCGTGTAGCCCATTATTAAAGACTTGAGATATTTTGTTTTAATTAAAAGAAAGGAGAAGAAATGAGAAGAGAGGAGGAGAAGAGCCATTTTCGGATATCACTAAATCTTACTCTTTTTTTAATTCTCTAACCCAAATCAAGGTGTCCTAAGCTAATTTGGGATCAAAGAACTCAAATCTATCATTATATTTGAGAAATTCTTAAAGGATTTTAAGATGTCACCAAAGGAAGGTTTGGTAAGTTTTGTCTTATCTTTCTCTACATCAGGATTTTGAATTTGGTGTTAAGATATGTTGTTCTCTATGCTTGAATATAGATGAAACATGGTTTAGATGAATGGAATGACTCATAGATAAGTTCCTTTAAGTCAAAACTGAAATGCCCTCTCTTTGGTACAAATTTGTGAATTTTTGAATAACTTTTGAAATTGATGATTTAAATGAATTCTATGGTGTTAATTGTACACGGATAATGTGAATTGATGATGAAAAATGAAGAAAATTGTATATTGGATGAGGCTTGGTCGAAATGATGGGAGAAGGAATGGATTAATGTAATGAGTTGCATAATTATGATGAATATGGCTTAAATAAAGGGAATTGGATTGAATGGAGTGGTGAAATGTGTTGTTGTTTGGAAGTGTTTGTTATATAATAAGATAGGATCATGAATTACTATGATAAAGTGTTGAAAATATGACTTGAAAGTCATACACATTAGGTGTTTGATATAATATCTAAGTAAACTTGGCTTAGGATTTAAGGATTCGTAATGATATACATTGAAAAACGACTTTCATGTTTACTTAGCATATACTTGAATTTTGTTCAAATTGATGAGTAATTTCTAAATCTTATAGTTTAAAGATAGTGATATTGTGTTTTATACACTTTTGTGATGATGTATAAATATAAGACATATGTTTGAGTAGTAAATACATTGTATTTTTTTATGTATAAAGGCTCGAGAGTTATGAATCAAGGAGCTAGTACTGAGGATTGTTGAAGTTAAGGGAGTGTACACCTTCTTTTGAGGTGAGTTGGGAAAATCATATCTCTCATATAGGATTAGAACATCCTAAGACATGCATGATGACTTGTGTGTGAATTTTGAACTTAGGTAATGCATAATAGAATTGAATCTCAAATAGATACTAGTATACTTATGTATATAATAAATGACATTGTTTTGAATAACTCTTTGCACTTGGAGTGCAATTGATGTTTTAATTACGTATTTTGAGAAATGATATTGTTTTCAACAAAGCTGCACTTAAAGTGCGAAGGACAACATTTTATTTTTTTAAAACCTACATTTTTGAACAACTTTACACTTGGAGTGCAAAAGATGAGTTTTTTTGCATGAATTAATGTTTTACAATCTACATATGCATAATCGAGTCATGCCTCTTGCGTGTTTGTATTTCTCATTTGGCTTAGAGCCATAATAGGGTTCCATTTTATCAGTTGAACCGATAAATAAGGGCAAGGTACCTTACTTGATTTTTTTGTACTAAATATTTGCATATGAGTTTTTGATTAGTGAGGTAATGATTAGCTAATTGTGTGCTAGGCACAACAGATTAAGCAACCCCCATACCCTTGATGCTAGTACACAAAAGTCGAGTCCTCGTATCAACACCTTTCTACGGGACTTGTGGATGATACCACACCTAAGGTTTGGACACCGATGAGGTCATCACCTAAGGTCATGACGCTCTGTTCAACTGTAATCCAGACTCACCATGGATAAAAGTTGAGCCAACATCGAGAATTGATGGGTGTGCACATTATTTTGGCCGACTTAGTGGCGACAAACATGTGATGTTTTTTTGCTTTTATGAACTGGAATTGGTACCTATATTCACCGGCTGAATAATTAATAGGCTAGGCCTGTATGGTTCCTAACCAATATACGTTGAGTTATAGGCTAGGCCTATGTGTTTTTATGTGATGTATGTTTACTTCATAGGTTATCTATACCGTCTTGGTGTGTATCGAGTTCTATTTG
>JANPWT010000002.1:28672640-28684263 GCA_024678245.1 Erythroxylum densum | reverse complement strand
AATCAACACAGATGTAAGATGATCTTAACACTAAGATGATAACAACAGAGAAGGTAATATGAAGTAGATTTCTTGATGCAATAATTTACAAAAATTTTGAAGCATTGATGATCTAAAGTCAAGCAAAAGTCCAAAAGTTGAGAGGAAATGAGAGAGTTTCAGTGGAGAGAATGCAAGATAGTGAAGAATGAGCAAAACATAAATTACTCGATCAAAAACTTGCCTCATTCATTGCTAGGTGTCATCAAGTTGTAACAACATATATCACTATGCATGTTCTTCATTTGTCTCATATTGGAGCTACCAAATGTCACCAATATATTAGGCCGTTTGTCACACACTTATTGCTGCCATTTTTCAATTTATTAACTATGTCATTTGTTAATGCATCAACTATGCCAAATGTCACTAACTCATAGGCTTAGTCATTCCAATTTTCATGTACCAACTTATCTTGCTAATTGACAATTGTCCTAGTCCAAATGTATATTTTATTACCTCAAATCTCTAATCGTATCAATTAATTTCAATTTACTAAGTATGATCCATTAAACCCAAAATTTAAGTCATATGCAATTCTCAATCATATCACAAATTTTAACACCTATTATACATGTACTTTCATGAACATGTAACATTCTAACTAGGGTACAACTTGGGGCCTTAGAGAAAGAATACAACTTAGTACACAACCATGTTAAGAATACAACTTAGTACACAACCATGTACTTGTCCGTGTTATTTATTATTTCTAAATTTTTAGCTTATATTGTCATGTTTTGAGAGTTTGAGTTGTGTTAATATGTTACCCATGTTTAAGAGGTACATGCTTCTGCTATACATTGATAAGCCCGTCTTCACATTTTTTGGCCCATGTTTTTGCATGAATTTACTTTATATTCAAATATGGTTTTTTTAAGTACACAACGGTGTACTTATCGTCTACCTAAAAACCTAATTTTTAAACTATAAAATGTGAAATTGAAGAGAAAAAGATAGGAGAGGTTCAGGAGATGCAATGAGACTACCTAAAGTGGTAAAGAGAATGATGAACAAATAGGGAGATGTATTTGGAGTGGATTTCCATTGATCTAAATTTTATTTCGTGAAAATTGAAAGGGAATTTATCATTTTTTTTCTTTTTAATTTTCTATTTTTCTTTTAGTTTTGATGTTATGTCTTCTATGATTAGGAACTAAATCTTTATAGTACCTGGATATGATGAACCTCAGGATGAATTTTGTGGTGATTTCTTTTTCATTTAATTTATTCTTCAGTTTTGATTATATATTCTTTATTTTCCTTGAATTGATTTATACCAATATATTGATTCATATTTGATTTCATACATTTGAGATTAAAAATCCTTTGCATGAATTGAGCTCGTATAATCGAAAAGAGTTTCATGCAATCTTAAAGATAGGTTGACACAAATCTTTCGAATTAAAGTCAAGCCTAATAGAGGAATTCATAAATTAGTTAATGCAATTCTAGGAATTTTAATTGGAAAGAGCTTTTGATTAATCAACGTAAGATTAGTTGTTAATAATATTGAGAAAGATATTAACATAATTGAGAAATTTTCATGGTTTGATAAACTTTAGGTTAAATTGAAGCATGAAGTCTTATGTGTATGAGCTGTCCTAAAGGGATTCACTATTCAGGTACCGTTATTTTTATTGGATGTGTCTTGGTTTAGTATTTATTCTATTTAGTCAATTATTTTAGTTTATTGCTTTAATTTTGATTTTGACCAATCACCATTATCATAATTTGTTGGTTAGCTAATAGGAAAAAGGGTCAATACTGGTACTCGTAGTCTCTATGGAACTGAGCCTTGGTATTCCATAACATATATTATAGAAATGATGGATGTAGTTTCCTAGAAAGACCTATAGAATAGGAGATCGAATATTAATTACTCTAGTTTTTTGGATTAGTAAGAGCTCCTAAGTTAGATCATACGGGACATATAACCCCTATTCATATGTTAATCAACCAAAATTCCATAACCTATACTATAGAAATAATGGGTGCACTTACCTAGAAAGACCTATAGGATAGGATATCAAACATTAATTATTCTAGTTTTTGTAGTAAGAGTTCTTGTAACGCTGGACTCTCTGAGCTCTTTTGTATTGTTCTGTACTTGGAGATACTACTGCATATTGATAAATACATGGTTGTATATGAGGTGGTTGTATATGAGTTCAAAGATGTATTTAAATCCTTTTGGTTATATATGTCAATGATTTATAGTGTTATATGATCTTACATGAACTTATAGTTCATCGGTATGCGAAATCTCGGAGATTTTCGACATATAAGCTTCTAAGTATGTAAAACCGAGTCCAATGCATGGATATGAACCTAGTGGTTAAGTTAAATGTGTTATATTGCCTTAAAGATAATTAGACAAGATTTATAGACTTATTAGACACTTAGAAAGCTTAATTGGAAAGATTAATGTACATAAGGACTTATTTGCCAATTGTTAAAAGTCAAAGGACTTAAATGTAATTTTTCAATTCTTGGAGGATCAATATGTAATTTTATAAATTTAAGGGGCTTCATTATTATTTTTAAAAGTTCAGGGATCAAAATAAAAATAAAAGTTTAGGAGATTCCCAAATTTTGGGCTTAATTGCAAATTTAGGAAAAGTTTGGAGGGTAAAATGGTAATTTCACATAACCTAAGGACAAAAAGGTAATTTCATCATATTTTGGTCATAGAAGAGTCAATATTCTAGACCCTTCTTCATGTATGGCCATGCATCCCATTACTAAAGACTTGAAACATTTTGTTTTAATTATAAGAAAGGAGAAGAGAGGAGGATAAGAACCATTTTTGGTTATCACTAAAATCGTACCGTTTGTTTTATTCTCCAACCCAAATCAATGTGTTCTAAGCTAATTTGGGATCAAGGAACTCAAATCTATCATTATATATGAGAAACTCTCAAAGGAATTTCAGATATCACCAAAGGAAGGTTTAGGTAAGTTTTGTCTCATCCTTCTCTACATTATGATTTTGAGTTTGGTGTTAAGATAAGTTGTTCTCCATGCTTGAATATACATTAAACATGGTTTAGATTAACGAAATGAGTCATGGAGAAGCCCCCTTAAGTCAAAACTGAAATGCCATCTCTTTGGTGAAAGCTTGTGATTTTTTTGAATAACTTTTGAAATTGATGATTTAAAGGAATTCTATGGTGTTAATTTTACATGTATAATGTGAATTGATGATGAAAAATGAAGAAGATGTATATTGGATGAGGCTTGGTCTAAATGATGGGAGAAGGAATGGATTAATGTACTGAGTTGCATAATTATGATGAATATGGCTTAAATGAAGGGAATTGGATTAAATGGAGTGGTGAAATGTGTTGTTGTTTGGAAGGGTTTGTTATATAATAAGATAGGAGCATGAATTACTATGATAAAGCCTTAAAAATATGACTTGAAAGTCATGCACATTAGGTGTTTGATAAAATGTCAAAGTAAACTTGGCTTAAGATTTAAGGATTCGTAATGATATATGTTGGAAAGCAACTTTTTTGTTTACTTAGAGTAAACTTGAATTTTGCTTAAATTGAAGAGTAATGGCTGAATTTTATAGCTTAAAGATAGTGATATTGTGTTTTATACACTTACATGATGATGTATAAATATGAGATATATGTTTGAGTAGTAAATATATTGTATATTTTTTATAAAGGCTAGGGAACTGTGAATCAAGGAGCTCATACTGAGGATTGTTGAAGTTAAGGTAGTGTACACCTTCTTTTGAGGTGAGTTAGGAAAATCATAACTCTCAAATGGGATTAGGACATCCCAAGACTTGCATGATGACTTGTATACGAATTTTGAACCTAGGTAATGCATAGTAGAATTGAATCTCAAGTGGGTGCTAGTATACTTGTGTATTTAATAAATGAAATTGTTTGAATAACCCTTTGCACTTGGAGTGCAACTGATGTTTTTATTAAGTATTTTAAGAAATGATATTGTTTTCAACAAACTTGCACTTGAAGAGCAAAGGATAATGTTTTATTTTCTGAAACTACAATTTTTAACAACTTAGCACTGGAGTGTAAAAGATGACTTTTATTGCATGAAATAATGTTTTGGAACTTACATATGTATAACTGAGTCATGTATGCTACATGTATGTGTTCTCTTTTGGCTTAGAGCATACCAAGGTTTCATTTTATCGGCTAGACCGATAAAAAAAAGCATAGTGCCTTACTTGATTTTTGTACTTAATATTTATATATGATTTTTGTGATTGGTGAGGTAACGATTGGCCAATCGTGTGTTAGGCACAACAAATTAAGTGACCCCTATATCCTTGACGCTATTACATAAAAGTCGAGTCCCCATATTGAGTCCCCATATCGACACCTTCTATGGGACTTGCAGGTGATTCCATACCTAAGGTCTGGTCACCGACGAAGTCATCACCTAGGATCATGATGCTCTTGTCGACTATAGTTCAGACTCACCACAGATGAAAATCGAGCCAACCCTGGGAATCGGTGGGTGTACACACTAGTTTAACCGATTAGTGGCGACACACATGATTGTTTTGGCTTATTTTAACATTTGTTTTTTGACTATATTTGATTTATACATGTGATGTTTTTCTATTTTTGTATATTGGAACTAAAACCTATGTTCACCAGATGAGTGATTAATAGGCTAGGCCTATATGGTTCTTAACTAGTATGGATTGAGTCAAAGGCTAAGCCTATGTGTTTCTATATGATGTATGTTCACTTCATAAGTTATCTATATTGTCTTGGTTCGTATCGAGTTCTATTTGCGATATATGTTTTTCCTACTCACTGAGCACATAGTGTACTCACCCCCTCCGCTTTCCAACATGCAGGTTAATTTATTGAGCTTGAAGCTCTGTGTAGATCATGTGATTTTTTGACATTTTCGGGGCATTACCACATGTGGGTAGTGTTTATTTGTACTTTTGTTATATAGTGGCTCATGAATTATTTTTATTAGATTGGTTATGTTGATATGCTTTATGACTCTATAAATTAACTCCTGACTGTCTTATTGTTTGTAAAAGACCTTATGTATGAACTTTTGGTACTGTTGTTGAGATTGCTTTTGAGTGAACTTAAAAGTCCAGAAGTTATGGTAGAATTTTAATGTGAATATAGAAATGCATTTAAAATTGTTTGTAGGTGTTTGATTGAGTTTTGAGATTTTTTAAAATATAGTCGTTGTGCTACCTAAATTTTTCAAAAGAGAGAGAGATATTTAGTTAGCCTTGCATAGTCAAAGTAAGGATACCATGAGTACCTTTAGCCCAGGTATGCGACAGTTATCATGTGCCTGATGTGATACCGGGTGGTTACATAATAAGCTTATTTTAAAATATTCTTAACAATGCCCTTTGAAATAACTATAGATAAAACTGTAATGATTATCACTTATTTTTAAAATGATATAATTAATTTGATTAATTTATGGTATAACATTATGTGTGAGTTAATAGTTACTGGATGACATACAATTTCAATATATATGATTGTCGATAAGATGATTTTGAAATATTATAATTATAACACACTTCACTAAAAGAAATTATAGCTACATTAATAAAGAATGGTAAGCTATCTTGAATACCAAAAATAAAAGATAAGAGAGAAAGATAATAAATCAATTAAAAAAAGTCTATTTATAAAAACACTATAAAAATGATATATATTTTCATGATAAATTTTTTTAAAAGTAATATGTTTTTGAAAATAAAGAATAGAATCAAACTAAGAAAAACAATTTGCAAAATCTAGGATAAATGAACAACAACTCCTTAAGGAAGTAAAATACAAAAGGAGAATAAGTGAAAACTTTCTAAAACTTCGAGTTCCTTTTGAACAAGTTATTAAGAAATATATTCCTCTACAATTGTTGGTTTTTTTTCATATCAGATACACTAAACTATATTGCTAATGACAATTTTGAAGATTAAGTAGTCTTCCTTACTACCATGCAACTTATAGCAACTACAATCTATAATGTCAACCCTTCTTACTAGTAGAGAACTCCTCTCACAAAGATAATGAATACTTCTCTAGATGTAGTTGGAATAATCATATTAGAAAAGGAGTTGGATTAATGATTCCAACTCTTGATTAGATAAATCACATATTCCTAGGATAAATAGAAATCTTGAGATTTTATCTCTGGTGGATAATTTTCCTATAATTGTGAACCATGATAAAAGTAACATGTTGATATGATTGTTTAAACTAAACAAGTTTCAACTCTTGATTAGATAAAGCACATATTCCTAGGATAAATAGAAATCTTGAGATTTTATCTGTGGTGGATAATTTTCCTATAATTGTGAACCATGATAAAAGCAACACATTGATATGATTGCTTAAACCAAACAAGTTTTCTCCATTTAAATTTAGGAACTTTATTTATAAAGAAAGATTTGCAGGAAGAGGTGGAGAATTTAACTGAATTAGTCTTCCTATAACAAATGGTATCCTACTTATCTAGAACTAAGAAAAAGTTCATCAATTGATTAATTAAGGGGAAGTGAGGCATAAAAGCCTACACATTTTCTCTATCCCTCTCTACATCAAATACAATCTCATCATAAGTGACAATATTCAATAATGTAGTAATCTCTACCACTTTTGTTAAAAGACCATATTAGCACTAGTTGTTGTGCCAAAACGAAGTAGAAGTGCAATCTCCAAAGAAACTCTGAAACTTCAATCTCTCCATTTCCTATAGTCTAAATAGTTGAATCATAGTTCACAATGCATTAGTTATTAGTCGATAGTTCCAAAATTACCATCCTTTAAGTAGTAGGTAGGGACCAACTTCACCCAAAAAGCTTCTTTATATTATAAAAGTCTCTAAATCCTTTTGGTCATTAAAGCTTTATTAGTAATTCTCATAAATTTAATTTAAGGGCCATTCATCCTTTGATAGGCAAACATCATTCAAACGAACTTTAGTTATTAAGGCTTTATTTGCATCACCAAACTTGAGGAATCTTCTTAACATCCTATCAATGGTTTTGGTCAAATTTCTTGGAAACTTTAAGTGAGAGGACCAATATACTTGTATGTTTTTGAGAATTGAATTAATAAGTTAGGACCTACTAGATAATGACATATTTTTATTGCACTATTTATGAATCCTTCTATTCATCCTCTTAATTAGAGGTTAGAAGTACTTAAAGGTTAGTTTGTCAACAAAGATAAGGATACTTAAAAGTAGATAATGTCATACAATATTTATCCTTATTGATGAAAAGACCATACATGATTATGAAAATGTTCAATCTAGATATCAAAGCACTTAAGGAAGGTGGCATTGGCTTTGGAAAATATAATTAAATCATTAGAAAAAAGATAGGATAACCATCTTCATCTTCCCATTTTTTGAATGATTTATGCTATAATGCAATCATTTTGATTAACTTGATATAAGCCTCCATTCTTAAGGTGAACAAGTAAGGGGATAGAGGGTCACCTTATCTTATTCCCCTTAATCCTTTTATAAGTTTTGATAGCTATCCATTGATCAAAACATTGTAAGAGGTTATGGTCACACATTATTCATCCCATTTAATAAAATTTGATGGAAATCTATAAGCTTTAAATGTGTTTAATATGAAATTCCAATGTAAGGAGACGAAGGCTTTATAAAAGTTGATCTTAAAAGCACAATTTCCTCTTGTATTCTTTCTGTTATCATTCTTAGAGAGATTTTGAGTGATCAATATATTATCTCTATTTAATCTTCCTCTAATAAAAGCTCCCTGATTTTCGTCAATATATGAAGCCAAAATGGATTTCAATCTTTCAGGAATGAATGGGGATAACTTTATAAATGGTATTATAGTAGGCATTAGGTTTTTAATGCCTCAAAGAATCATGAGTTTACAATTTATGTATGAGGCTTTTAAAAGTTCTATTTAGTTCTTTTAACATTTTCCATTTGTTAAACAACTCTAAAAGAACTTATGTTAGCAAGGTATTTGTAAGAGGCCTAATCTTTTTTTTAAAAGTCATTCGTACTAGGTATTTGTAAGAGGCCTAATCTTTTTTTAAAAAAGTCATTCACACCATTTAACATAAGAACCTTATTGGGGAGTAAAGAGAATAATGCTCTTTCCATATCATATTCACTTAAAGGCCTACAAAGCAACTTAATTTTTTGTATGGTAATATGACTTTAAATGATATACTTAATAAGTTCAATAAAAGAAGTAACTTGAGTTGGTGGAACCTAAGGATTTAGGGAAGTAAAAGAAGGCCTTCTAAAGAAGATCAGGTTGAGAAGAAATAATACAATTAAGCTCATTCTTTAGAGTAAATATCCTATTCATATTGGATCTTAAGAGACCAACTTTGTAAAAAACTTGGTATTTTATCACCATCATTTATCCAAAGGATCCTTAATCTTTACATCATAAGAGCTTAACTAATTTTGAGAGCCTTAGAGTGATTTTGAACAGATAACTTCTCTTTTGCTTGAATAGCTGAGTAAGAAGGGTTCAAATAAAGCTGAGTTTGGATTGTGTTTAGTTTGTTCATAACATCAGTGACTAGCTTCTGAGAGTTATCAACGTTCTCTAAGTTGAGAATTTTAAGCTCTTCTTTAACCTTTTAAATCTTCTTGAAAGTAAATGAATATTTTATATCCTTGAATAGATTTATTGAGCTCTTTTTAAATTGCCTCCTTAAAGCCATTCAAATCTACTAAAAAGTTGTTAAAGTAGAAAGGAGATTTTCTTTTGATAAAGGAATTTGTAAATTGCACCAAAATTGGGGAATGATATGAAAGTAAAGTATTACCAAATATTGTTTTTCTTTCGAGAAAAGTTTGAAACCAAAGATCATTAACCATTTCTCTATCTAATTTCTTCCTATGTAATTACCTCCCTGTTTAATTATAACACTAAGTATAAAATTGCCCTTCCATCATCAATTCTATAACTTGACCATTCGCAACACACTCTCTAAGTTCATTAGTGTGATCTCTTATTCATAAGTTGTCATTAGCTTTGTAAGGATGAATCACACAATGAAATCCCTTAATATGATCCAATAGGAGGTTATGGAGATAACAATCTCTTTGAGTTTATTCTAAAGAGTTGACTTTCCAAAAGTAAGGTTCTACGCATATACAAAGATTACTTGAACAATAATTAGGTCTTGTTTCTATCTCAACATTACATAGATTAGATAATAAGTCATTATTGAGTGAAAAATCTCAATCTTTTTAGTTTCATAAACGATAACGATCCTCCTATATATTGACACTAATGATTTGTGGTAATATGTCACTAGCTTGTAAAAAAGTGTTGGTGTTTGCACTTATTTTCCTTTATCCTAGTTTCCAAAAAGCCAACCAAATAAGGTTTATTAAGAGACCTAAAATACTTAAAAGCTAATGGTTTAGAGGGAAAATTTAGACCCCTCACATTCCAAGATATTAATGTCATTTAGAAGGCAAAAGAAGGATTCCCATTTTTTAATCACCTTCTTGAAGTATGGGTAAAGCTATCACTTACATCAGTATCTGAATAGACTGCAGCTTATGAGGAGAGAAGGTTATGCCTAACTTCACAATTTGAAGAGTCCATTTTGTTACTAGTTGTAACCATATGTACTAAGGGGGAAGCTAAATTAGAATCTAGATTTTCTAAGGGATTCAAAACTTCTTTCATATTAGAATATTCATTATAAATAAACCCACTTGAAGTTCCTCAAGTCATATAAGCAAAAGAATTGTTGTGTAGTTCATCAGAGTTTGAAAATACTCCTACCTAACAAGGTACTTCTAAAAAGGAGACGAGAGGAGGATTTCCTTCATTATACTGAATTCCTTTGTCACTATTCCTTAACTCCCTCTATATTAGTATAATTTTAGGATAATCTTAGTGGATATATATTTAGAAATAGATCTTTACATAATTGATCCTCTTTGTGTCTACTATAGTTTCATCAAGGTAGATTGACTTTCCCACAAAGCTAACTTAATGGCTTAATCTTTTAGTGGTCTAATACTCCATCAAGGTAGATTGACTTTCCCACAAAGCTAGCTAAATAGCTTAATCTTTTAGTGGTCTAATACTCCAAAGGAGCAATATGAATATTCATCCATATTGGAATATATTTACCGGATTAATTTTTATATTGTAATCCAAGTCTCTAAATCCAAATAAAGATTGGAATATTATTCAAATGCCTAGGTCTTGACTTTAGTGCCTTTCAAGATAAAGCAACAGTTACAAACTTGAAGAAGAAAACATTATTTTTTTCATTAGAATCTCTTCCAATCTAAAATTTCTTCAAATGATTTGGGGACCATGCTTTCATAACTAGATAAGGTGGTCTTTTCTTCAAGAATAACCTAACTAGATTTTAATTCCATTTAGCAACACCTTCCTTTAGGATTTCTATTGGAGGAGCAATAATGAGAGATTCTTCCTACATTTTTGGTGGATAATATAGCATTTTCAAGTCAGGGATAAAGTCCCCCAACAATTTGACGCTATGATTTCTTATTGTTCCCTGAGGCAATATCTACTCTATCTTTTATTATTATTTTAGAGGGCATAAGATCATAACAGGTGGGGGATTGAATATATAAAGCAAGAATAGACAAGGGATTGATAATAGATTCATGAGCTAGATAGGAAGACAAGAGAGGGTATCTCTAAGAATTAGAGGATTAGAAGAAAGGATGAAGAGGTAAAAAACTAAGGGCAAGTGGGGAAAAAAACTTTAATCATAAGTTTTTTGGTTGCAACTTGACTTAAAGAAAGACATTATATTAATAAATTAATAATAATATATAATATCGAAACTAAAACAACATATTCACAAAATTCTTATTTGTAAATATTCTTAACAATCAAATATTCCAACTGTTCACATCTAATCAACAAATAGTAAAATTTCTTAACAATAACATTTAACGAGGTAGTTTGAATAAGTATGATGAATGGTGATTAAAACAATTAATTGAAGTTCCAATATATGATTGAGCATCGTTAAATATATCATCATTTCTTTGAATTATACATGAAATAATAAAAAAATTTAGTCAATTTAATATTCTTTTTAATACTATCAAAATTAATTATAACAACTAAAAGGTGTCCTCTTAATAGAAGAGTAACTAATTCATACTCAACCTTATATTGGTTACTTCATTAAAACCAATTATTAAAAATAAATTTAAAGAAAAAATTGTAAATTATTTTGTAGGAAAAAAGAGTTAGTAATTTGAGATAACTAAATCTTGTAAGGAATTGAGGGGCATTTCATATATATAGGCTAACTATAAGGGAGTGAAATAATTTCAATATTCTTCACGGTGATGTGAAGTAGCCCACTTGACTTCCATCTTTAGAAACAATCTTTAACCATTGTTTTCAAACCCGGACCGGACCGGTAGGTCCGATCGGTGACCGGTTGACTATCCAGTCCCGGTGACCCATTAAAACTGGTCCTCAATTGAACCAGTGAGAACTGGTAAAAACCGGTCAATTGGAGCGGTTCGATCGGTTCGACCACTGGTTCATAAATTTTTTATTTATTTTTATTTATTAATATTTTTA
>JANPWT010000002.1:28662018-28672540 GCA_024678245.1 Erythroxylum densum | reverse complement strand
TGGTTCATAAATTTTTTATTTATTAATATTTTTATATTATTTGGTATATTTTTCTATTTTTAATATTATTAATATTATATATAATTAAATATAATTATTTCATAATTATGACGTCACACCGATTCGACCAGTGGTTGAACCGATCAAATCGGTGACCAATAAGGTCTCCGATTCGATATCCGGTTTGGGTTTCAAAACCTTGTCTTTAACAATAATAAAAGGGTTAATTACAAAACAATCTCAAACATTACTCAATTTTATAATTATAGCCCGAACTTTAAAAGGTGGTAATTAAGCACTCAAACTTTCATTTTTTTCAATTCTAGCTCGATGTTAGTGTCTCCGTTAAGTTTGCCCTAAACACTTATACACGTTAGATCTAATTAAACTAACTAATTAAGTTTAACTTAACTATGTCGTTTATTTAAACTAACTGGTTAAACATAACTAATATATTTCATTTTGGGATTGAAATCCCTAAATCAATGAATATGGGTATAGGGTTCCATGATTTTAAAGAAGCATTGAATAGATTACCTCAATTGGAGGATGAGAAGAAGATATAGACTCGAACTATGGACAAAGCAAAGGAGAGGTTATGGACGAAGGGAAGGAACAAGAAGCAGGACTAGTATGTGACAGTGGAGGAGTTGCTGAAAAAAATGGAAGAGGAGGGTTTTGCAGTTGTACAAAACGTGCTTTATATGCTCGGAAAACAAATAAGAGTGCTAACGAATTTAGAGAATCTAAATCCTAAAGAGAAAGTAAGGGAGAGTGATGTCTCAATGCATAAGCTTCAACATAACAAAAACTGATTATGGATTTGACTGAACTTGATATCCAACATATTGATAGGGATTTGAAAAATGAGAGGGAGATAGTTATTAGCTTGTAAAAGGAGAAGGAAAAGTTGAAAATATAGGCTACACGAAAAAAAAACAATTAGATAAGATGGAGGAAATCATAAGTGTCTTAAGCCATATAAAGGAACAAAATTCTTTACGAATAATGCCCTTAGACACACTTGTAAAGAATTTTACATAATTGTTAATGGGTATTTTATATTAATTTTACATACATAATTTGCTAAAATTTTGTCTATTTAATGTTTAAATTGCGATAATTAAGAGTTATTTGTTTTAATTCTAGGCACATATTAGATTTAGGATCCTTAAAAGTCTAAAGCAAGAAAAGCCCTTAAAGGAAGCAAGGATAGAAAAATGTTAACGTTTTTAGCCACCTAAAAATGTTAATGTTTTAACATACACTCATGGTTTTTTCATGATTAATAAGTTAAAGTGTGCGTGAAAAAGGGGAGGAAACATTAGGACATTGAATAGAGAAAAACAATAAGGTGAAGGAGCTAGCGGCACAGAGCAAGAAAAGACTACGTGAGTGTGTATGGGACAAAAAAGACCTAGAGGGGCTGGATACATTTTGAATACAGAAAACAAAAAAAGAGAGATGGTGACACAAAAAGAGAGGGATGAAGAGCTTGATTTGTGTGACTAAGGGTGGACCAAACACTTTTAGAAAATCATTCAAAACATAGAAGACAGTAAGTTGGTGGCAAAATAGAGGAATGAAGCAGCTGGCGGTGGAGAGAGTAGCGTGCATGAATGAGGACGACAAATGGAAGGAACATTAAATGGAGAGGAAACAAAAAGAATAAGAGAGGCGGTGATAAGAGAGCTAAAACTTGAGCTGATGGACATTCAATTCAGAGGAGAAGAAAATAAAGCAAGTGGCGGCACAACCAAGGAACAAAGCAGCCTTCATTAACACAATCACACTCCACTCATTCAACAACGCAAGACGTAGCCTCCGCGAGCATGCAGCAGCACTCACTCTAACAACACACACTCCAGTCCATTCACGAAAGCGTGGAAAGAAGAAAGTAAGCTAAACATGGCCAAAAAAAATTTTATCCCAAGAAAACCATGGCTGCTAGGATTGAATTTGTTTTTATTCCTTATTTGTCTTAATTTTTGTGGATGTAACCAATGCAATTATATATTATGACTATGATTTGTGTTGTATTGATGAATATGTGTGAGTAAGTTTTTTTCGATTAAGGTTAGGATTGATATTGGATTAGGACAATTTTGTGGTAATGGTTTTTGCTTGATTGAATGAATATTTAGTCTTAAATTAGCTTGATCACCTAGATTAAGGCCTTAGATGATTGAAGGCCATAACCAATGGGATTTAATTTGTCAGAAAATTAATCAAGCAACATACTTGAGACTAAAGTGTATACCAACCTTAGGATCTTGTGTGAGGATACCTAAGATTAATGAACTTAATTTTAGGCTTCTTGTTTTAAATGTCTTTTATTCCAAATTATCTAAGAACCAAGTAGGTAACTCGGATTTAGAAGAGAAGGGAATTCCTATGAACATCAGGTTCGACTTGCTTAAGTGAAATAATCCCTAAATCAATCCACCGTTATAAGTTTTAGTGTCTAATCCAATTAAAATCTGATACCTTAGCCAATTTCTGTCATTTATTTAAGTCTAGTCATTTTTTAATTCGTACTTTGCATCTTGCATATTTCCTTGATTCACTTACTTAATTTTATTTTCAAATCATTAAATTCTTAATCGTCTGAGTAATTTTACATCGTTTAATTTAATTGTCTTACTTGTTGAAATCCCTTGTGTATGATATCCGATTCTTGCCATTTTATATTACTTGTTGACAAGGTGCGCTTACCTCTAGTTACTCTAAATAGAATTCAATTTATATTTTTTTTTGTTTAGACCGCAATAAGTTTTTGGCACCGTTTTTGGGGATATTCCTTATTGTGAGTCATTAGATTAGCGGTATTAGTTGTCTCATATTTAATTCTTGCTTCGTTGTTTATTTGCGTATTTCAGTTGCTTACTTGATAGCTTTACTTCAGTGTGTTTTATTTTCCTTTCATAGCTCTGTTATTATTTGCTTTTTGTTTGTTCCATTTTGTTTATGCTTACTCGTGGTCAAAAGCTCGAGAATTTTCTACTAGATATTGAGATTGAAAAAATTGCTCACAGGTTGCACAAGGAAACCAGATTAGCTCGAAATAGCAACACAGGAGAAAGGATTAGAGAAGAGCAGTTTTTAAAGATGGAACAACACAAGGAGGGGTTGATGCCACATATTGAAGAGAGAAGGGAGTTGACTATGATGGATTTGACTATGGGGAACAACAATAGACCCATACCTCCTATTATAAGGTCGATGATCACAGCTACGAGTTTTGAGATTCCTCACAGCATTACATCCATGATGAGAGCATCTCAATTTGGAGGATTGCCTTTGGAGGATCTGAACACCCATTTGGAGACCTTTCTGGATATTTGTGATTTGTTCAAGGTTATTCCCATTTTTTTAAAGGATAAGGCCAGAGCATGGTTAGCTTGTTTGTAGTCAAGATCGATTACTATGTGGGATGAGATGATGAGATTATTTTTGGCTAAATTTTTCCCTCCTACCAAGGTTGCAAAGATGAAGAATGAGATCACTTCCTTCACCTAATATGAAAATGAAAGTCTATATGAAGCATGGGAGTGATTTCTAGATATATTGACATAGTGTTCTCGTCATGGGTTCTCCATATGGCAACAGGTCAATACTTTTCATAAAAGAATGAACCCATCGACCAAGAGTACCATAGATGCTGCAGCAGGAGGTACTTTAATGAGAAAGATGCCAAATCAGGCCTACAAGTTGATTGATGAGATGGCCACTAGTAGTTTTCACTATCATACAGAAAGGCATCCTAGACGACCAACAGGATCTCATGTAGTAGACAATACAATGGCTTTATCTGCTCAAATGGATGTTTTGATCAAGAAGTAGAATAATCTGATGCATAGTGTAATAGGAGGAGCTAGTTCTTCATTGAGGAGTTATGTTATATGCGAGTATTTTGGTGGAGATTCCTATACATATTTTGAGTGTCAAGTTGGGAATCCTTTTGTTTAAGAGATATAAGAGGCCCATTATATCAACAATTATAATAGACAGAGAGGGGATCCATATTCTAACACCTACAACCTAGGGTAGAGGAATCATCCAAACTTCTCTTGGCACAACTATCTGATGACATAACCACAGTCATCCAATGTTCAAAGACAGATACTCTTGAAGTACATCTCCACCACTGAGGTTAGGATACAGAATTAAGAATCTTCTTTCAAAAATTTGGAGAATCAAATGAGCCAAATTGCAAGTTTGTTGAAGGAAAGACCTTCGGGTTCATTGTCTAGCACTACTGAGGCCAACCTGAGAGAACATGCAAAGGTAATCTTATTGAGGAGTAGCAGACAGCTTGAAGAAGTTAGGGAGAAGCAGAAGGATAAAGAAGTGGAAAAGAAAGAAGAAGAAGAGAGTCGAGAGAGTGATAAGGTAGCCTAGGAAGCACCAGTTAGAAAGGAGGATCATCCAAATCTATTTGCTAACCCCATCACACATCCAGTAAGACCTCAAATTCCTCATCCTCAAAGGTTGAATGGTACACAATTATATAAGCACTTTGATCATTTTCTTAAGATATTTAAAATATTGCATATAAACATTACTTTTGTTGAGGACTAATAAGAGGAGGCTTAAGGAGTATACCACAGCGAAGTTGAATGAGGAGTGTTCAACCATATTGTCGAGAAAGTTGCCACCGAAGCTTAAAGATCCAGGGAGTTTTACTATTCCTTGTGTTATTGGTCATTTACATATAGATAAGGCTTTAATGGATTTGGGTGCGAGCATTAACTTAATGTCCTCTTTCTATTTTTAGGAAGTTAGGATTGACAGAGCCCAAACCCACTACTATTTTGCTTCAGTTGGCAGATAGGTCCATCACTTATCCGAGGGGAATCATTGAGGATGTATTAGTCAAGGTCGAGAAGATCATCTTCTCGATAGATTTCTCAGTCCTTAACATGGAGGAAGATATAGACATTCCATCATTCTTGGGAGACCTTTCATGGCCACTACGCGGACCATCATCAATGTGCAACGCGGAAAGCTCATCTTGAGACTTCAAGATGAAAAGCTAGTATTTGATGTATTCAATGCTATGAAGCATCCTTCTACTATTGACTCTTGACTCTTGCCATTTTATTGATATTTATTCTTCTAATGCTGATGATTTTTCTATTGTTTATGTAGGTTTTTTGGAAGGGGGAGCACAAGGAATGATCGAAGAGTTAGGGGAAGAACTACAAGAAGAGTTCAAGGATATTAGAGTTAAGTTGGAGCAAGCATATTGGACACATATAGAGCATACGAGCCTCTCTAACGTCCAACTAAGCTATTTCTGAAGCCTTCAATTAAAGAGCCTCCTTCTCTTGACCTTAAACCTCTTCAAAGTCATTTGAAGTACGTTTATCTTAACCTAGTTGAACACTTACTAGTTATCATTTCTTCTTGTTTGTCAGGTGCCATAGAGGAGCAGCTGTTGAGGGGATTATGGGACCACAAGAAGGCCATTAGGTGGTCCATTACAGATATCAAAGGTATACTTCCTTTTGCACGCACCATATTTTCGTGAAGGATGGAAGCAAGGTGATAGTGCAGCTCCTAAGAAGACTTAACCCACACATGAAGGAGGTAGTGAAAGATGAGGTCGTAATGCTTCTAGATATAGGTATTATCTACCCTACTTTTGATTCTATTGGGTTAGTCCTATGCAGGTGGTGCCAAAGAAAGGAGGCACCACTGTGGTTGAAAATGAGAAAATGAATTAATAGCCACAAGGAAGATAACTAGGTGGAGAATGTGCATAGATTATAGAAAGTTGGATAATGCCACTAGGAAAAATCATTTTCCTTTACCTTTCATTGATCAAATGATTGAGAAATTGGCTGGACATGACTTTTATTGTGCCTTAGATGGATATAGTGGAACTTTGCAGATTCCAGTAGCTTCGGAAGATCAGGAAAAAACAACTTTTACATATCCTTATGGTACATTTGCATATAGATGCATGCCATTTGGGTTATGCAATGCTCCAGCTACATTTCAAAGATGCATGATGGCTATTTTTTCTAATATGTTGGAATTTTGCATTGAAATTTTCATGGATTACTTTTTTGTGTTTGGTACTTCATTTGATGCATGCTTGGATAACTTAGAGAAAGTCTTGATTAAGTGTGAGGAGACCCATTTAGTGCTTAATTAAAAAAATGTCATTTCATAGTACTCGAGTGCATTGTTTTAGGGATTTCTAACAAGGGTATAAAGGTAGACCCAGCAAAAATTGATCTTATTAAGAAACTTCCACCATCAAACAATGTTAGATCCATTAAAAGTTTCTTAGGTCATACTAGTTTTTACTGTAGGTTCATAAAGGATTTTTCTAAGATTGCTAGACCCTTGACTGAATTGCTTGAAAAAGATGTTGTGTTTACTTTTAACAATAAAAATTTGACATCTTTTCAATTGTTAAAAGATATGCTTATGACTGCACCAATTCTTATATCTCCTAATTGGTCTCTTCTTTTTGAATTAATGTGTGATGCACCGGATTATACAGTGGGTGTTGTTTTAGGCTAAAGATGAGATAAGACCTTTCATCCCATTTTTTATGCAAGTAGGATACTGAATAGCACACAACATCATTACACCACCACGGAAAAAGAGATGTTGGCAGTTGTGTTCACTTTTGACAAGTTTCACTCATATTTGGTTTTGTCTAAAGTGATTATGTATACTGACCATACAACCTTGAAATACTTGATGACAAAATCCAACACTAAACCAAGACTAATTCGTTAGGTGTTACTTTTGCAGTAGTTTGACATTGAGCTGAGGGATAAGAAGGGAGCTGAGAATTTTGTAGCTGATCACTTGTCAAGGTTAGATGAAGCTGCCATAGAGAGTGCAACAAAGAAGGACATTCAAGAGACTTTTCTTGATGATCATCTAATGGTTATGATAGTCATCCTTGGTTTGTAGACTATGTAAACTACCTTATTGGTAATATCTATCCCCCTAATTTTTATTATACTCAAAAGAAAAAAAAATTTGTCTGAGGTAAGATACTATCTTTGAGATGATCCTGTTGGACCCTGAACTTTTCTTGGAAGCTAGAACTATTAAACGAGAAATTGTTGGTGTTTAGTCAAATGTAAAGAAAAAGAAGAATTCTTGAATTTTAAATGAAGTAGAAAAGATGGTTTAGGTACAAGATGAGTTATATGTGAAATATTGGAAGTTATAAGCTGGAAAATGTAGTTGAAACCTGTTCACTGAGTATGCTTCGGTGTTTTAGCCATAACTTTTTCTGTAGTTATCCAAATGAGATGATTTTTGACTTGGAGTAAATCAGAGACATAGGGATACAAATCTTTTAATGAAATCAAATTTTAATTCAGTATCTAATAATGTCAATTTTTGGATGGAAATTGATCATAGAATATTGTTCCAACATAAGAACTGTCCAAAAATGTTTGGGGTATAACTTTAAGATCTCTAAACCAAATTAAATAATTTTGATGTTATTAGAAACTTAAGACAATGAGAAACATTTTTCTAGAAGGAAGTGTTATCAAATTTCTTCAATTACCTGATCAGAAAAGGTCTAGATGTTTGGAAGGAGTTAGGCAAGAGTTAAATAAATTTTGAGGTCTTAATAGAGTATTTTTTGGAGTAATTAGCATGTTAATGTGAGTAAGATTTTATAACATAGGTTAATTGAATTAAAGTGTTAAGGTGGTAAAATTGCATGAGGGCATTTTTGAAAGATCACTTAAGTTGGAAAGTCTTAAGGCATTGAAGGAAGGGCAAATTGGACATTTCTCAATCATTAAGGGCATAATTGGAAGAAGAAGTATTGTCTTGCTTTTAAATGAAAAAGAAAAACGTGGAATGAAGGAGAGAAGAGAGAAAAACGAAAATAGAAGAGAGGAGATGTTGGAACCCCGCCCTGGTGAGTCACGTGTCTAACGTCCTACATGACATCTGGACGCGCATTCCACGAGGGAGGAATTCCCCACCAAGTCAAACCTCAAATATGTACTTATCTTATTTACTTCCGAACCGACTTTGAATACCACACCCAAATTCCTTCCTGAAATTGGAAGTCTTAGGGCCTAAATTGAAACTCCGATTTCTAAGCTAAAATGAAATTTCATGTCTCTAGATTATTCAGAACCAAAAATCAGGAATTCCCCACTAAGTCAAACCTCAAATATGTACTTATCTTATTTACTTCTGAACCGATTTTGAATACCACACCCAAATTCCTTCCTGAAATTGGAAGTCTTAGGGCCCAAATTGAAAATCCGATTTCTAAGCTAAAATAAAATTTCATGTCTCTAGATTATTGAGAACCAAAAATCACCCCATTCGGGTCTCTATAAATCGAGAAATCACCAAAGTACGGAGGCATGTTCAATATTTCCATCCAATTGTCTCACTCGATTTAATCCATAAATTTTAATATAACCCCGAAGGCTCTAGATTTTTGTGGAGAGGTAGAAAAATTTCTTAGAAAACCAATGCTTCAAACATGAATAGTGATTTGTGCTCCAAAGTGCATCTAAAGCTTTGTTTCCAAAGAAAGCTTCAAAAGTAAAAAGAAGTAGGAACGATGCCTCATCCCCGATGCGATCACTCGTTTTCTGGCTCGTCTCCTATGGATGGGAATGGAAGAGGGGGTATGAGCGCGACGGCTCGTAGGTAACACATTAATAATTAAGAACAAGCAAAAACATTCTTTAATCATTTATTTTCAAAGCAAAATTTCACATTAATCAATCATAACACATATAATTCTCCAAAATTTTCAACTTATCAAAAATATTGACGAATTTAACATAATACAAGTCAAATATCACATAAACACATAAAAAGTGGTTTGGGTGGATTCGAAACAGAACGTACTACACATTCCCGCGAAGCGGTCATGTGTAGCCGTGAACTGATGGGAATCCGTGAGGAGCTCCAATGTCACTAGCGGGCAGGCGGGAGAAGCCTATAAACAGACAAGTGCACTTGATTCTTAAGGGACCACCACAAACCCATAGAATTATGCATTTCACATATTTCACACATATTTGCTAAAATAGTATCTTTCCAAAAGCAAAAAAAAATCATAACATCACATTTTTCCGAAATCCCACTTCTCATTCTTTTTCACTTGTCAAACAACTTTGCAAATATTTCCACAATTTATTAACATACAAAAGACACATAATACAATTTCCAACCATCCCAAAAAGTAATAAATGCAAAATTTGAAAGTTATTAGAAAGCATTAATTTGCATTTATGGCAAGAAACTTACTTAGCTTATTAACTCAATTATTAAAATGTCACCCACCTAAAATCCTTTTCCTTTAAGCTTGGTCAAGTGCCCTTTCATTTAACTCCCCTTGCCTCTCTTGTCCTTCTTCAAAACACAAAAATCCCAACATTACAAGAGATGTCAAAATTGGCAAATCTAAGGAAGCAAAAGCATGTAATAGATCCTATACAACTATACCCATGCTTTTCCTAAACCGATAAAACCAAAACCCATCAAAATTTCCAAAAGATTTTTCCAAACACTTACTTTGAAACTTCACCCACGAAATTTGCTTCTTGCCTCTAATGGAAGATTAAACCTTCCTCTTCCTTTTTCCTTCTTGTAGAACTCTCAAAGACTCTTTTCTAAAACAAGAAAAGATGAAACCCTAACCTCTTCTTCTCCTTTTCTTCTTCCCTTCTTTCAACCGAAGCTCTCTCTCCCTTTCTTTTCCTTGTAACTTTCGTAATCTCCTTCCAAAAAGACTAAGCAAATCGTTTCTTTCCTTCCTTCTGTTAGAAGAATCCCAAAATGACCTAAATACCCCTCCTTGTAAGCCTTAACCTTTAAAAACCTAAATGATCTACCCAAATTGACCTTATAAAACCTCACTCTTTCTAATTTCACTAACCCCATACAAAACTCTAATTTAATCTTAAGTCCATCAACCTAAACAATAAAACCTCAAATTTATTCTAACCAAAAGAAATCTATCAAACTCAACCTCTAAAATAAATTTAACACATGCTTTTTCAGTACGAAAAGAATTCGGGGTCCAACAGGAGAAGAGAGTTTCGATGGAGAAGAGAGAAAAGAAGAGAAAGTTAAGTTAGGTTTCAATTTTTCTTAGTGTTAGAGAGTGATTCTTTGTTCAAGAAGGGAAAAAGAAAGAGGAGCATTACAGCTTCTATTGGAGCCAAGAAAGTCATTGTTTGGTGAAGATTCAAGGTAAGTTTATATTTAACCTTTTGGATTTTTTGAAATATTTTGGTTCAAAGAGGTTAGGAAATGCATTGGTTTAAGTTTTCTAGGGTCAATTTTATGTATATGTTTCTTTGGGTTTTCCAATTTAAATTCCTATTGAATGGAGATTTTTGCCAATGTTGAAGGGAAGGAAGAGAGGCAAGAGGAGCAAGGGGAGAGGTCTCTTTGAGCAAGTATTAAAGTAAGAAAATTTAAGGTGGGTTTCATGTTTATAATTGAGTACTGAGCCATGAATGTTTTCTTTTAAAGAAAGAAAATGAAATGATTT
>JANPWT010000002.1:28650751-28661918 GCA_024678245.1 Erythroxylum densum | reverse complement strand
TTCAAGAAGGGAAAAAGAAAGAGGAGCATTAGAGCTTCTGTTGGAGCCAAGAAAGTCATTGTTTGGTGAAGATTCAAGGTAAGTTTATGTTTAACCTTTTGGATTTTTTGAAAGATTTTGGTTCAAAGAGGTTAGGAAATGCATTGGTTTAAGATTTCTAGGGTCAATTTTTTGTATATGTTTCTTTGGGTTTTCCAATTTAAATTCCTATTGAATGGGGATTTTTGTCAATGTTGAAGGGAGGCAAGAGAGGCAAGAGGAGCAAGGGGAGAGGTCTCTTTGAGCAAGTATTAAAGTAAGAAAATTCAAGGTGGGTTTCATGCTTATAATTGAGTACTGAGCCGTAAATGTTAAGCAAGAAAATGAAATGATTTCAAGTTGCTTCATAATTGTTGCATTATTGCTTTTGAATGACTTGAGAAATTGTTATATGTTTGGTATATGAATTTGATGGAAATGTACGTGAAATATTTCATGTTCATGGACAATTGTGTTTCTAAAATATGCCTTTTGTGGCAATATGTTAAGAAAATCATGTTTTTGAAAAATGTCATTATAGGCAATCCATTTTCAATTCATGAAATATATGTTATGTGGGTTTATGGTGGTCTCCTAAGTTAAGTCAAGTGCTTTTTAAACAAAAGCTTATCCCACCTACCCGTTAGTGGCATGGAGCTCCTTCACGAACTCCTATAAGTTTATGGCGACGCAAAACTATTTTGTGGGATTGCGATAGTATGTTCTGTTCACGGCTACACAAAACCCTTATAGGAAATGTGTAGTACGTTATATTTTGGACTACCTAAATCATTTCTGATGTGCTTATGTGTTTATGATTTGTGACAAGTTTGATGAATTCATAACTTATGATGTTTATGAATTGCTTGATAAGTTGTGAATTTAGGAAATATGTGTTACATGGATTTCAATGTGAATTTTACAATGGAAATAAATATTTCAATGATTTTTGCTTATTTCTCGATTATAAACTTGTTACCCACGAGCTTTACGCTCACCCTACCTTTGGTCCCATCTTCAGGTGCTAAGCAAGATATCGAGTGACTGAGAGTCAAGGCATCACTCCGGATTAGCATGTTTTGTTTTGTTTTGGAGTAATTTATGTAAAACAAGGTTGTAGTCGCATGTTGAGTAATTATTGTTCAAGTACCCTTCGTATTTTGAGATTTTCCAAAATGTTATATTCTGGCTCGGAAAGCCCATTGAAACTTTGCAAAATGCTTATCTTTTTATGATAATGAAATATGATTGTGTTTTTGGCTCATGACTCTCAAAGTTTGTACATTGTATTTTTCAATCTTTTCATAGGTGTAAAAATTGTGTTATGACTTCAGGGGAAGAACTGTATTGATTTTGGTTGAATTAGATAAATTTGTCTTCATAAAAGTTGTAGCTTATCTTTCTAACTTTCCAATGATATAAAGTATGAAATTTTTGGGTATTGGAGTCAAGAGATATGATCATTATAAGTTGGTGATGCTACATAGGGTGTAATTCAGGACAGCTATAGAAAATGATGAGATGTAATTAAATGTGATGAATTAAATGAGTTGAGATTTGAGAGTTTTATGAGATCAATGTGGTGTTTGAATTGTTAGGAAGTGATATTGCACTATAAGAGGTGAATTTGAGAAGAATATGAGTGAAAGTGATGTTAGAATGGATGTAGAAACCATTGGAGAGGCTTTGAAGGGAGTTTTGTATCACCTATGTCCGTTAGACGAACTTTAGGTCTGTTAAATGGACCTTCTTGGGTCTGTGAGAACCCCCAGCCTCACCCATGTCGTTTAACAGACATTAATTCCATTAAATGGACCTTCTAGTGTCTAGAAAGGCCCCCAGCCCTATGGATGTCTGTTAGGAAAACGTGTGTGTCCGTTTAATGGACATACACTGTACACGTTTTGAAATTTGCATTTTTGTCCCTTTAAATGGCAAAATCTTGTTTCAGGTGATCTGTAGGGCTCCAAATGACATGATTATTGTTTCAAAATAAACTAGAGATATGGAGTTATAATTATTCTACAGAAGTCAAGTGGTGATTAGGCATCTAACTGGTGTGGGCTCGCCCCCTTTTGGATTGAGATGTTATGAGAATGAGGATGAACTGACGATGGATAATGAGATTTCATTGAAATAACCCTACAAGGAAATACTCATACTCACGTCTTATGATATTCCATAATGTTGGGCTCCAAAAATGGGGTCTAACAGATCCATTACTTTACAAGATTTGTGTGGATGGTATTGTTAGGCGTGGCATTCCTGAAGAAATGTCTTTTGTGTTACATCATTGTTGTTCTAGAGAAGTTGGTGGACATTATGGTGCATCTAGGACAATTCATAAGGTTTTGGAGTGTGGTTTCTACTGGCCCACCTTATTTAGGGATGCATTTGTATTTGTCAAATCTTGTGATATGTATCAAAAAGTCGAGAACATTAGTAGGAGACATGACATGCCATTGACTAACATTCTTGTTTGTGAAGTTTTTGATGTTTGGGTCATAGATTTCATTGGACCATTCCCTAAGTCTTTCTCCAAACAATATATATTGGTTGCTATTGATTATGTTAGCAAGTTGGTGGAAGCAGAGGCATTGTTGACAAATGAGTCTAGAGGTGTTGTTAAGTTTTTGAAGAAGAATATTTTTACACATTTTGGCAAACCTAGGGCTATCATTAGTGATGGGGGGTTGCATTTTTGCCATAAACTTTTTGATTCATTATTAGCTAAGTATAGGGTGACCCATAAGGTTGCTACTCCATACCACCCCCAAACTAGTGGGCAAGCTTAAATCTCAAACAGGGAATTAAATAAAATACTAGAGAAAACTATTAATGCTTCTAGGTGGGATTGGTCTTTAAAGCTAGATGATGCACTTTTGGCATATAGGACCACATTTAAGACACCCATAGGCATGTCACCATTTAGGATAGTGTATAACAAGTCTTATCATCTTCTAGTTGAGTTAGAGCATCGTGCATACTAGGCTACCAAGTTTCTTAACTTTGATTTGTCTTCTACAGGTGCTAAGTGACTTATGCAGCTTCACAAACTTGAAGAGTTCCATTTGAATTCTTTTAACAATTTGAAGTTGTATAGGTGACCAGGTATTAATCAACAACTCCTGTCTTCATCTTTTTCTAAGGAAGCTTAAGTTAAGGTGGTATGGTCCATTCAAGATGATCCAAGTCCTTCCTTTTGGGGCCTTTGAGGTAAAATGAGAAAATGAAAACCCCTTCAAGGTAAATGGACAACAAGTTAAATTGTATATGCCCAAGTTTGTGGATAATTCTAAGGAGCTATTGTCTCTTCATGACACTTCGCCTCCTTGATCACAATGCATGCTTCAATAGGGCTGTAATTTTCCTTCTTTGCTTTTCTCATTGTTTCCTTTGAGTTTCTTTCTAGTTTAATACATTTTTTTGAGCTGTTTTGAGTTTGCTTTAGGGTTTGCATGGTTGGTGGCAAAGAGTTCTTGACCGATTCTTTTCTAGGGAAGTTTCTTCTTCCTCTTTCCCCTCTTTGTGTTTGATTGTTGGCTACTTGAACATTAGGGACAATGTTCATATTAAGTGTGGGGAGATTGAGATTATGTGCATGTTGATGTTTATGATATTGATGTGGATATTGAGAAATACACACTTAAATGGTTGTGATTTTTTTGGTACCTAACATAGGTCCCATTTTTTATGAATTTGATCATACGATTCTGTCAAAGTAGTTAGAAGGAGAATTGAGTTGTATGCGTGAACTTGGATTAGGCAGCTTGAGAGGATAGTGAACCATGTTGATTGATTGAAGTAGTTGATTGAAGTAGTTGATTGCATAAACTTAGTCAATAACTAATGCTGAGTGATAAGGCAATGTATAGGATTTTGATGGATTTTCATTTAAGCACTTATGAGGTCTTGAGTTATATGACTGCATCTCATAGTCATTTATTTTCTTTGTTGTATGTGATGCTTTCCTATGTGGATGACCTTCAAAACTTACTTTGAACCTGTTTGATACTTCTAGTTACATGCTTTATGGATATGATAAATGCCTTCTTTGTCTTTAACCTTTTAGTTTAAATGACCCACCAAGTCATTTTTCCCTTGCTACCCCCTTTGAGTCTTTGACCTTATTTGTTTGTTTTCGTGTTAATCATATTGCATTGAAACCTAAAAACTTTTTATTCTGACCCTTTCACAAGTTGAATGAAGTACTAAGTATTTGATGTCCTTGACTTAGGGACTTTTGTTTTCTATGCTATTCTGAGATATTTTTGAGGTACATCTACTCAGTTGTTGTTGATTTATGCTATGACTATCTTCTTTTATGTTTAGTGTTATCAAAACAAAAATAAAACAAAAAACAAAGAAACAAAGAAACAAAGAAATAAAAAAATCAAACAATAGCATTAGATAGTGATGAGTAGTTATAGTCCCATGTTTCTATTTACACATCTCAGAATTTCTTTTTGATTGTCCCATGTTACTTAATGCTTTGTGAATGCTTGTGAGTAATCTTTTCCCTTTTTACTTTACCTTGATCTAAGTCCCATTACAAGCCCTAGTAAAAGCCCTTTTGATCCATGATGGCATGTATTCTATGTAGTGAAAAATAGGTGAATTTTCAAGCCTATGGTAGTGTAATCTCTTAGAGAAAGTTTTGAGTAAAACACAACCCTTATACACATGAGTGACATTAGTGAATATCGTGAGGAAAGTCCATTTTAATTTTATGCTTGCTTTTGATCAAGATATCTACCTTTGATTTTATTTATGTGCATTGATGAAAAGATTATGATATATGTAGTAGCTTGATACTTGAGTTGCCGAAGTTTAAGGGATTATAAACACTTGATTTTCGTTGAAAATGAAATGACAGAATATGTTGGCTGTGATCTAAGTATGTTGCTTGAAGATAAGCAACAATTCAAGTGTGGAGGTGTTGTTAATGGGCATTTTATATTAATTTTACATACATATTGCTAAACTCTTGTCCATTTAATATTAAAATTGCACTAATTAAGAGTTATTTGTTCTAATTCTAGGCATATATTAGATTTGGGATCCTTAAAAACCTAAAGCAAGAAAAGCCCTCAAAGTAAGCAAGGATAGAAAAATGCTCATGTTTTTAGCCACCTAAAAAAATTAACGTTTTGACATAGCGCTCACGATTTTTGCATGATTAATAGGTTAAAGTGTGCGTGAAAAAGGGGAGGACACATTAGGAAATTGAATAGAGAAAAACAAAAAGGTGAAGGAGTTGGCGGCATAGAGGAAGAAAAGACTACGTGAGTGTGTATGGGACAAAAAATATCTAGAGGGGGTGGATACATTTTGAATATGGAGAACAAGAAAAGAGAGGTGGCGGCACAAAAAGAGAGGGATGAAGAGCTTGAGTTGCATGACTAAGGGTGGACCAAACACTCTTAGAAAATCATTCAATACATAGAAGACAGCAGGTTGGCGGCACAACGAAGGAACGACGCAGCTGATGGTGGAGAGAGTAGCGTGTGTGAATGAGGAGGATAGCTGGAAGGAACATTAAATGGAGAGGAAACAAAAAGAATGAGAGAGGTAGCGGCGAGGGAGCTAGAACATGAGCTGATGGACATTCAATTCAATGGAGAAGAAAACAAAGAAAGTGGTGGCACAACCAAGGAATGAAGCAGCCTTCATTGACTCACAATCACACTCCACCCATTCATCAACGCAAGACGCAGCCTCCCCAAGCACACAACAACCCTCACTCCAACAACACACACTCCACTCCGTTCACAAAAGCATGAAAGAAGATCGCAAGTTAAACGTGGGCAAACATTTTTTTTATCCTAGCAAAATCGTGGCTGCTAGGATTGAATTTGTTTTTATTCCTTATTTTTCTTAATTTTTGTGGATTGAACTAATGCAATTATATATTATGACCATGATTTAAGTTGAATTGATGAATATGTGTGAGTAAGTTTTTTCTGGTTAAGGTTATGATTGATATTAGATTATGACACTTTTTGTTGTATTGGTTTTTGTTTGATTGAATGCATATTTAATCCTAAATTAGCTTGATCGCCTAGATTAAGGCCTTAGATGATTGAATGTCATAACCAATGGAATTTAATTCGTCAGAAAATTAATCAAGCAACATACTTGAGACTAAGGTGTAGATCAACCTTAGGATTTTGTGTGAGGATATCTAGGATTAACGAACTTAATTTTAGACTTCTTGTCTTGAATGCTTTTTATTCCAAATTATCTATGAGCCAAGTAGGTAACTCGGATTTAGAAGAGAAGGAAATTCCTATGAACATTAGGTTCGACTTGCTTAACTAAAGTAATCCCTAAATCAATCCATCGTTACAAGTTTTAGTGTTTAATCTAATTGAAATCCGATACCCTAGCCAATTTCTGTCGTTTGATTAAGTCTAGTCGTTTTTTAATTTGTACTTTGCATCTTGCATATTTCCTTGATTCACTTACTTTATTTTATTTTCAAATCAATCAATTCTTGATCGTCTGAGTAATTTTGCATCATTTAATTTAACTGTCTTGCTTGTTGGAATCCCTTGGGTACGATATCCGATTCTTACTGTTTTTTATTACTTGTCGAGAGGATGCACTTGCTTCCGGTTGGTCTAGATAAAATTCAATTTATATTTTTTTGTTTAAACTGCAACAATAATTACATAATTAAAATTGCAAAACTATATACGACGTAGTTTAGTTAAACTTAATTACTAGTTTAGTTAAACTTAATAAATTAGTTTAATTAAGTCTTACAAGTATAAATATTTAAGGTTTTTGGAACACATAACAAGGCACGTCAACAACTTAATAGAGAAACTAATATCGAGTTAGTATTAAAAAATTTAAAATTTTGAATATTTAATTGTCACTTTTTAATATTTGAATTTTGAGCAAAGTGCAAAAAAATTTTATTAACCCACATTAAAATTGCACCCTTTGGAAAATAACTTTTAAGTGGTGGTACTTTCCTTACTTGCAAACAGAAGGATTTAATTTAAAGACCCTTGATAAAAAAGAAAAAAAGGGGACCTCGGAAGTAAGACTCAAAATGTGAACTCACTTCCAAAATTGGATTTGATGTGCTCCTCAAGTTGAATCTTGTTTCGTGGCAAAAGCAAACAAAAAGTATCGGATAACCCCCACCGCGTGTCAATTTTGCAAATTATTATGAGCATGGCTTCCACATGAATTGAAAGAGAGAGAACTCAGGACTATGACACAGTAATACAAGTTGTAAAGTGAGATCAAACGCATTTTTAAACTGCAAAAGGGAAAGTTTTAAGGCATCTCTGAGTCGTCAGTCACCCACATGCACACAGAACTAAACTTTAATACAAAGACATTTTCTTTCCACCATCTCAGCTCATTCACTCTTTTAAATTCGTTCTTCCTTCTGCTTTTTAGATAGGCTTGCGTTCCTAAGCTAAGAGAAACCCGAACCAATTAAATATCAAAGCTATTAGTAGTGACCGATTTCCAATAAGATTTCGCATCCTTATATACAAAAGCTCAAACAAGCATTTTATCTTTGACCAGAACTTCAGTACAACCTAACTCAATATTCCAGCAATTATCTACAAGGTAAAAAGCACAAAACGGGACATTGCCTCCGGTAGTGTTCAATTCGATATATGTTTATGAAGAAAAACATTATACCCAACACCCCCAAAAGAAAAGATAGTTTTTCTCCTATGATGCAAAGGAAGAAGTGAAAAAAAAAAAAAGGAATGCATGGTGTTTTTCTGGTACGCAAGCTGTCTGCTGTTCGGAGCTTGGATGTAGCTACACCGAAGGCTGAAATTAAATTCATGGAGGATGACCATATCCAGGCAGATCATGCCAGTGATGATCTGGTCTCAAAGAAGATGAGCCCCCGGTGGTATTGTCAGTGTTGCCTGGGGTGGTGGTTGTGGTTGTGGTTGTGGCGGTGGTGCTGATACTCCACAAAGCAGTGTCAGTAGGGCTAGAGCTGCTTATATAACATCCCTGGTGCCAATTCTGATGCTGAGAAGAACTTGCAGGTCTAATAATCCCCTCTTCGCCAGCATAAAACCGGTGCTCTTTACTCTTTGCTTCCGTATTACCTCCTTGAAAGAACTGTCTTTGCTGTTGTATTTTGGGATATTGTGACGATCCATACGAAGGACCTGCATTGAGACCATGAACCTGCCTCAGATTTGAAGAACCAACCAAATCACCGGTAGGAACAGGTTGGTGATGACTAAGCAACGGCGGTTGTTGGTTGTTAAAAGACTGAATCGCCGCCAAAGAAGCCAAGTAACCACCGCTTGGATAGTTCAGTCCCATTGAAGCAATCCCAGAAGGGGAAACTAAGTTCCTAAAGTCCTTACCACCCAGTGGAGCACAAACCGTATTAACTGTATTAGCGGTACTTGAGACGATATTATGTGAGGTCACCAGATTCTGCGGCACTTGTGGCAGCTGTTGCGACTGAGACCTTGAATTCTCACTTGATGATGAAGAGGAAGACGTAGTAGAAGAAGTTTTGCTGCGCTTGCCTTTCCGGCAACCTCCTCCTACGGGGACGCTTCTTAGGGTGCCACCTTGAGTCCAGTACCTCCGGCAAGTCTTGCAAAAGTACCGAGGCTGGGAGAGACTGTAGTTGTTGTAATAACAGAACTTTGTATTGAGAGAATCGCATCGAGGACATTTCTGTGGTGGGTTTTGATGTTGTTGTGGCTGCTGTTGATTATCTCCTTGCATCGGTTTCACACTTTGATCAGGGATTTGATTCATCTCATCACTCACTCCTCTTCCCTGCCGCTGCATCTCCCTTTTCTCTATCTCTCTCTTTCTGTCTCCTTTTTTTACTCAACTCTGAAAGATACCGTCACTTCTCTTATATTCTGGGATTATGATTGGGTCGGTCAAGATATATATGAACTGGTCTTTTGGCGGCATGCAGGCTCTTGAGAGGGAGGCGTTTCAGATTATACAGAGAAGAGACTTGAAGTGTCCCTTTCTGACTCCTCAAAATCTTACAAAATAGCTAAAAACCACTGATGTCGTTACCAAGCAAATATACTCAGCTGGTCTCTATATCCAAAAAACAAATCCTTGTTCTCTCCCTCCTATCTTAGATATAATAAATGAACAAATAAAACACCAAATGTGAAATAAAAAACACAGTATGGCAACCAAATCTTCCAATATATTCACACAATTCCTTCTCAATAAAAAACATTTGGAGTAACTATAGAAACTATGAGAAAAATAGAGATCACCGGCCCTTATGAGAGCCAGGCAAATATAGGATGCGAACGGATATGTTGAGATAGAGGAATATGCCCGCTAAGGTAAGGTCTTTATTTCAACAAAATGGATTAGTAACAGAAATAAAACGGAGAGATCGTAGAGAAAGACATAAACTTGTTTGGATTAGGTTCAGTCCCTGCTCCCATGTTTCACAACCCGAGAGACAAAGGAAACATGGGCATAGAAAATCCACTTCATTGTTTTAATCAAAACTCCATATATGGAAACTAACCCAGAAAAGTACCAGATAAGAACAACTCTTGCCTCAACTCACAGTAGATAATCAAAACAAAGAACAGAACTAAGAACAAGATATATGATGACAGACAGTGAACTGACCAATCGAGGATTAACCAGTAGTGCAGAAGAAAGAGCGTCGCATCGCATGGGAAGGTGGCGTGGCTGGTGCTGAATGGTGGTGGTGGTGATGGTGTCAACTGTGTCACAGTTTCAGCTACTCCACACTCTTTGTTCTTTTCCCACTTTCTGTTTGCTTTCTATCGCTTTCCTTCCACTTTCGCTGTTTTTTTTATTGTTCCTCTCTCTACATGCCTTTTCTTCTTGCTATGATCTAAGTTCATTTTCTTCATTTTCTCTCTTCATTTTTCCATTTCTTCTTCTTCGATTCTCTGTCTGACATCACCAACTTCAACTTTGCCTGTCGGAACGCAACTATTCTTACATCCTGAAGGCTCGCTTGGTACAAAGACAATCATAACCCTTTAATTTTAAGATTAAAAACCAACGATATCTTCTTCTTCTATTTTTTTGTTGGTTACCACGGACTCAACTATAAAAAGATACATTTTAGTCATTTATTTTCAGACTAATTCTCGCTCGAGTCAAAATAAAACAGGAGAAAGGAAGAAATCAGAGATTGATAACAACTTCGAAACTAAAACCAAGAAGGTCGTCGGGCTTGGGAGGTTTTGATATATTTATATCTAAGCCTTAGCACTTGAATGAATTTATTGATAATATCTTTTTAATTTATGTAACACTATTCATATGATAAACATGAATAAAGTGACATTTATATAGATAAATTTATATTTCAATTAAATTGTTAAATTTCAGAAACTTCTATTTCTTGAAGAAATTAAAACCTTTATGTAAATATAAGTCATGAAAAGGTTGAATAGAAAAATTAGTCATAATATTAACATAAGAACAAATCTTAAAAACAGAAAAGTTTTACATCAAAAAATTATTTGTAGTATAAGTATACCTTTAATGCCAACAATTAAAAAAACAACAATCGGCCAATAATTAACAAAAAATGATATCATCAAAACCGTAAATGCTTATAACACTACAAGAAATCTGCCATTTATCGACAAAAAAATCGTCAATAAACGGTAGAATTTTGTCGGTAATAATAATTACTGACGGAACAAAACGACGAACAATGACGTCATTAATACAGTCGTAGGTAAATTTAACGATGAAAATTATGTATCATTTCGTTGGTAAAATATACCAACGGACTGATGTAACTGTCGGTACACCGTCATTAAGATAATCACATAAGTTTGAATATTACCGATGGAATAAGAAGAACGGTCGGTAAATATCACAAACAATTACCGACGGTTTATGGTATTCCGTTGATAATTATATTCATTTTTTAGACGGTCTATATTCTGTCGGTAATTAAAAGTAAGAACTCTTTTTAAAATCTCGACATGAATTTTTATTTGATGATCTTATGAAAAATGCATAATTTCAACAGTTATGAAATATCTGTGCATAATAAATTTATTTGTTTATATATTTTATTTGTTTAAACAAAAATTATAATTGATGATATAAAGTTAAAATTTTCTTAACTGATAATAGAAACATTACAGTGTACATA
>JANPWT010000002.1:28542681-28555211 GCA_024678245.1 Erythroxylum densum | reverse complement strand
AATTTATATATTTTAAAATCGCTGAATTGAAAGAAAAAAAATGTTAAATTATCTAGTATATTTTTATATTACATTCCTGAGGAAAGAAATCTAAATATTAAGGAGGTGTTAGTATTTAAATTCGAAGGAAAGTGCTATTACTTTATCTAAATTAAGAAAGTTTTTACTTTCCTAACTATTCAAAAAATTGAAGCAAACGTAATAATTTAAATTTTAAGAAAAAGATTACTTTTTGTGACAAGAATATATGCCAACCAAGCAGGACTTAATGGTAATTTGATTGATATATGTTGAAATTTCAGACGATGATAGGTATTTGGTAAGCATTCTTATAGAATTTGAAATACGCAATGAAATTGATGGGCCGATGTCTAGCCAAAATCTAATATTCTTCATTACTTATTATTTTCTCTATTTAATATTTAATTCTCACCAGTTAGTCTTAAGGGCTAGATTTACTTTACCATTAATGCCTATATGTCATAAAAGGGTCAGTATCCACAACTCATCCTTTCTTAAAGTGAGTACACACAATAAATGAGCTCCATTCTACCAAGAAAAACCAAACAATTATGTATGATTACAGAAATGGATTTGATTACTTTCAACATTGTGTGAGCCAAGAATTGAAGGGAGTACAGCTGCCAAACAATATTGTAAGAAACAGGCGTGTTAATATGGCATTTAGATTACAACAAATTCCTGATACATACAAGGATAATCTTCCCAGCCTATCCATTATACCCAATTCATATGGTAAAATTTTTCTTTATTTGCAAAAAATTAAAGACAAACGACATATTGTCATAACTTACTGGAGAAAGTTGTGTTTGAAGGTATTGTGGAGACTTTACCCGTTTCAGCTATGAATTTAGCGAATTTGGAACCCTTCACTTGTTTGTTATTGTCTTCTAGTACTGACAGCGGGTGTGGCTTGGAAGTTAGTGGCGGCGTGAGTGCCCATATCGAAGAAAGGAACTCATTTGGTTGATCAAGACGTTGAAGAAGTGATAAATCCTGCATATCTGCCATAACAAGAGCATATTTGTAGCATCTTCAAAGACTATGAAACCACATGCAAATAACTACGAGGATCTTTGATTACAGCTAGGGGCCTACTGTTGTGATGCAGCAAGGGAATAAAGTTCCTACAGATTCAACTCCCGAGGGAACCCCTGTTTGCGTTTCACATTGACTTTGATAGAAGATTTAAAATGTTAAGGATATACACTCCTTATTAGTGTTTCTTGCAGTTGCCAATCATTGTTTACCCAAGATACTTTTTCACAATGAGACAACACAAGAAACAACTAAATCTGAGCTTCTTAATTGAATATCGAAAAGACGGTAACATATTGCAAGTGTTTCGGACATAATCAAGGGGCACTATACAACTAGTTAAACCACCACAAGCAAATTTTTGTAAAAATCATCTGGATTATTCGCGTAATACGTCCAGGACATCCAGTTGAAATGGCTGCACTAATCCAGAACTTATAACAATGTTTACCACTAACAAATTCTTAATTATTAGTTTGGATAAACAAACCTTTCGAAAACTCAAAGACAGGTGTCAAAACTGCACATGGGATGCTGAAGTTCAGATAAGGTATAACTGTCCCTCCTCCATGCCTGGCATTACTGTATCAAGAAGTTATCTCATTAACTAGAGTACTTCAAATTAATTGGGACCAATTGACAAGATTTACTAAGTAGATCTATGAACCAATAATACTGGAAACAAAATAGCAAAACCAATAAGAATACCATACAAGTGACATTTGCCAATTCAATGCAGTTATGAAAACTACATGACATAATTCAATGCAAGGTGTCCAAAATTCTCATGTAAGGGATGTGAGGCATTGATATCCGACAGCCAATCAATCTTACATTGAGCTTAATGCATTTAATCACAGATATTATGGCCAATGATTGAAATGTTACTCTAGATAAAGAATCCTGATCCAATAGACAAGTTGGGATCAGCAAAATCTCACAACAAGAACACAGAACGTTGATTGGATTTAACATGAACAAGGAGAGATTATAACTATCACTTAGTGCTTTATCTGTCTCTTTTGGAGAGAGATCTTACAAATTAGTGCTTTTTGATGAAAGATACCTTAAGTGAACTTTTGTGAATTGTACCTGGTCACAAGCCCAATCATATAACCTTTTGAATTCATGACAGCACCACCGCTACCACCAGGATATACAGCAGCTGTTGTTTCAAGCATTGCTGGAACGTATGAATACTCTCCTTGAGTTGATTGATACGTAGAGGACACCTTGGCTTTCACAATCTTTGCAACCACTCCAGAGCAAACTGAAGGGGAAAGTGCTGCAAAATAGAAGGTGGAATTACTCAGAAGTGACTTGCTACAAGCATTATCTATCAGATACCAAGCCAAAAACAATATCTAACAATTGCAAATGCCAGAAAGAATCCAGAATCTGCATCTACAAATTAAAAAAGAAATAGTGGTAGAAGATTATCACATACACCCCTGGCTGACATACAGTGGGGCATACACCAAACAACATGGATACATGTAAAACATGACTAAAATTTTGAAAAGCTAATTCCCATATCTTAATGAAGAAAAGCTTTGCAAGACAAACAAAAGTATAGCCACATTGATGTGAAATCGCTTAAAAACACTAAGGCCCTCAACATATTTTAGCTATCCACGTTAGTCTCACTGCAACATCGCCAACATTTCACTTATCTATGCAGTCATGTGCATATTCAGGCAATAGTAGATCACATGATTCAATAAAGACATGTTCAACGACACCAATACAGTTGACATTCAAGGTTTGCCTTCATCTTAAAGGATGTGAGTCCAACAATTATTTGAAATGACACTCAATTAGATATCCGTGCAATGCTTAAGCTAAACTATGTGCAATGCTTAAGCTAAACTTAAGTCCTAAAAAGTAAAATTAGTAAATCAAGTATAAACGATAAATGATTGAAAACAGTCCTTTTCAACATTTTGGCCAATCTAACTCAGCAAGGAGATTACCGCATCTTGGACCAAAAAGTCCATGTCCAACAATATATGCCTTTGATCCCAAATGTGGGAATGTGTAATCCACATTGATAGGGTAAAGTTGACTAGGAGTACATTTAAGTTGCAATAGCGCAACATCCAAAGGACCCTTAGAAATATATACTACTTTGGCATCACACCAAATCCAAGATTTGGCATGATCCAAGCGAACTCGTAAACTTCTGTGGCCTCTGTTTGGAAAACTTAATTTGTATCCCTTGCTCTCTCTAGACATAGAAGCAACCATAAAATCCAACGTCTTCAACGATGTTCCTTGACTCTCTTCAAAGTCGTCAAATTCAGTGCATGTTCGACATGTTGAAGTTTCAGGCTCAAATAAATGGGACTCCGATTTTATATCATCTATTCCACCACTTACAGTTGCTTTTCCAAATCTCCATGGTTCTAATAAGTGAGCATTTGTAAGTATGAGGCCTTGATCATTGAGCAGAACCCCAGATGCCCAGACACCTTCATCAACAGTAATAAGGCAGATAGAAGCCATTGCCTTCTCAAGTGATAGTGGTGGAAGGCAATGGGAATTAAAGTTAAAAGGCCCATCTGACTCATGAATGTCTGCATTCCCTACAGCATTTAAGTTTTCCTTGTTAAAATTGATCCCTTTTTCTGCAATTTGAGGCTCCTTCAGCAGTAAGTCACTGCAAGCAGTTGCAATGGCTTCCCACGGAATCACCAGCTGTTAACCAATGCTAAAATTTTGTATGATCTGTTATCCAAAGGATGGTTTCTGATTCAAAAATAGATTCAAAGTTACCTGAACTTCGGCACCACTACTCTTTTGCCTCAATGGTCTAGTTAAGATGCCAATGAGATGTGCATGTCTGCTAAACACAGGACCACCTTCCATCCCTGAAATATTCAGTGTCCAGACTGAATAAGAATTTTCATAGCATCAACACAACCATATGATCCTGCAGCAAAATGTCATACCTGGTAGACACCGAATATCAGACATCAACAATGAGATGTTGGATGAACCAGGTGGCTGACAATTGGTAATGGATCCTACAGATATGCTGATTCAAATGGAAAAGATAGAAGAAACATAAACCCACTACAATGTTGGGAATAACTGCAGACTGAAATGCACAATTTTGAGAGAGGGCAGGGTAACGATAGGAAGATCTAAAAATTTTGTTCTTCAATAATTCAATGGGCAAATAATACAGGCAAACTTTCACATTTCTATTCTAATAGTTGGATGACTAACATAAATCTCCAACAAGCTACTTGTCATTACTATCAGGATCAATATCAAGTTCAGCAGTCTTGCAATGAAGGGCGTAACCACTTGGCTCCTTCATGATAAAAAAATCCAATAAATTAAAACAAATGATAAGAGCAACAATAACAGTTGCCAATAAAGTCTTCAAGATGATGGCATGTGATCACATTACCATATCCTCAGGCATGAGATCCCTTATAACACAACCTCATAAAAATTGGAAAAGAAGTTCAAGAAACTATGGAAATAAATAAAGAAAAAGTACCTGTTAAAGAAGTGTACTGGTGAGAGGACACCAAAAGGAGAACCCACTGCTAAAAGAGAATCTCCTCTTGAATTTAAACGTGATACAGCAATGCTTGGCAGATCCTAAAGGATAATAATAACAACTATAGTATGCATATGAAGAATGTAAAATTTACCAAAGCATTAGCTTTCCTGATGAACTACAAAATGACATGAATATGGAAATAAAGTAGAACAGCGTAAATGTACTTTACCTTTGAATCTAAGCAAACTCCAAAAATGGCAATTCTTGTAGCTAACTTTCGCATAAGACTTGAATCATCAGATTCCCGCCCTACCATGTGCCTATCAGCCTCAGTGAATGAAGAATTGTATTGCTCACCCTGAAAGATTAATTCTGCTTATCTTTAGTATATCATGCTTTATTGGGAAAAGATTCAGTAAGGAGAACAACTAAAAGAACTTTTTAAAATTGCTCTAATTATTATCCAAACCTTTAATTGTAAGATATAACTGCAAAATATACGGAGCACAAACATATGTTTATGATGTGTGCACATCACATCAAAAAGCCTACAGGTTATTTTGTTATAAAAGCTTTTTGATGTACGAAATCGTCAATAGTACTTTCAATTCGATAGTGGTATTTGAGGCAGTTCATAAATGTTATATGTGAAATATTTCATTCCATTAGAACAATAAGTTTGTAAAGAAAACATCCAGATCATTTGTGGTCAAAAATAGAAAAGATGATGCAGAGCATATATGCCCGTTAATGAGCAGCAGTCAGAATCCTTGAATAAAAAAATGAGTAATAATTCTAAAACATGATAATGTTTACAAGATTCAAAAATCAGATGTCACTCTAATTTGCCTCAGAATTAAAATGGACTCTAGATTGTTGTTTGAACAATGAATTGTTGTTCCTTTTCCTAAAAGTCAAAAAATAGATTTCTATGACATTGAACAGCATTATCATGTAAGTTCTGAACACTATCAACAGCAGGAGACAAATATGCTAGAGATAAAAGAGAATCCATTGCGCTTCAGTAACCTTTATCTTCAATGCATCCTTAAAAGCTTGAGGACCACCATCATTTGTTCCCATAGACCAACCAAACTCCCATCCACGATCCAGAGGGCCTGAAGAACCTTCAAGAAGTGATTGGAGAAAATTGGTAGATGCAGGAACATCAACCTTCACAAGACATCAAGCAATCAGTAACCATATACTTATGGCTTAACTTAGGTGGTAAAGAGATAAGAGCACCTCCTCATCCACCAAGGTTCAAACCTTGGTAGCTTCATAAGAGAAAGGGATTATACTGGGCCCAAAATCACCATAAACACCATAAGAAAGAATATTTCAAATTTTCTTTTCAATTAAACTATGAAGAAAGGAAATCTGCATGTCATAATCATTCCATATCGATATCAACTGCAGTCTCCAGTTTCCACCAGGGTACAACAATTTTCCAGATCCATCAGATTACGTGTCATCAAGCAGTTTCAGATTCATGACACTACAAACATCCTAAATATAATGATTTAAGAAGTTCATATGACCACATAATTACAATATCAAGTCAACACCATAATATGGTGCTTAGCACAATACTTTAGTAGCAAAGCTAATTTCAGTTGAGATTGTAAGGCAAATGCTAGAACTGCAGGTATGAAATTGTAATGCAATTCTCACTACTATTCATAATAGTTTGATAGCTAACTAGAGAATGTAAGGCCTACCAGTTTTATAAGTTGAGCAGTCAGCCAAAAAGAAGCCTGTTTGTTTATATCCCTCTCAATATCCTTTTCCAGCCTTAGCCTTCCCTGATGACCAGAACAAAAAGTTTAAGAATGCCATAATCCTGAACCCAGGAAACCAATCAAATAATCATTACAAAATAGACAATTGCCTGTAATCAGCTCGCACCTCTAACATAACATCAATCTGAGCACCGGGAATCAACTGAGGCCGGCCCTGAGGCAAACAATAGCTCCTTATCACCAACAAATCCGTCAAGAACTCCATCACCAACATGAAGAAGAAGAAATGCAATGAAGCATATCAAAATAGTGAGATACTGGAACCTGAGCAGTGCCATCTCTATGCTGACGTAACAGAAACGGCTCAACAACAGAAGCAACAGTCAGCACCAACGACAGAACCTGGCCGTTGCCTTCCAAAACCCGATTCGCCACGCTAGCATCGTAAAGGTTGTCAGACAAAAGCATCCCAGACGCTGAAAGTGTTGTCTTTCCGGAACTACACACGACAAAGTATAAACCCAAGGAAGAGGCCGAAACAAAGAATCAAAATTTCAAATTAGAACATAAACTTGCTCACTTGTATAGATGAAACGCATGTTTCCGCATCTTCAGTCCCTTCGGGTCCTGTTAAGGACAAAGAAGAACACAATATTACCAGAACGCAATCAGCGCTTGGATGATAATAGGCTATTGAAAGCGTAAACAGATAGAGGGATCATACAGGACCGTGGACTCTGACCATGACCGCGAAATTGCGGCCAAAATCGACAGTTTCCGGCAACCCCATGAGATAGGAAGAAAAGGAGGATTAAGTTTGCGACTTCTATGATTTTGGGATGGTCAGTTCGGGTTTTGGATTGAAATGGAAAGGAATTTTGTTTTGCATTCTCAGGATAGCAACCTTCAGTGACGATAATTATGACACTAAGCGTTAAGACTCTGGCAGCGGAGTAGACTTACGCTCGAGAATTGATCGGTTTATCCACAGATTTATACACCGTTTCTAGCAAAACCAAATATGTTTCAGTGAATTAACAGGGACGGCCAGTCAATGGGTAGCTACTGACCAGCTTGCCTGGTTTAGTTTTATATTTTTAAAAAATAATTTTATTTTTTAACGTTTCAGTCAGGCCAAATAATTTAAGCCCGTGACCAAATTAATCCGACCAAAAATTAAACTAAACCGGATCAAATTTGATATTCCCAGGTAAATAAACTGGTTTGGGGTAGTCTATCTTCTGACGTTTCTTTGGGGTAAACATATTCTGTTTTTTTAAGAAATATAAGAAACATGACGGAGATAGGGTCCCAATTAGAATCCATGAAATCGATTTTAAATACAAAAACTAGTATATAAATAAAATTTGTGTCAAAGAGTTTGCAATCTCATTAATTTGCCCTTTAACAAAATATACATTTATATCAGCATTTAAAGTTAACATAAACCTACATTCTAAGATGATAGGTTGAATTCTAAATTATTTTATTGAATATGTTGGCTTTTAATTACACCTAAATAGGGTGTTATAAATTTAAATAATTATTTTACCTAACAAATACAATTGACCAATAATGAATATATGATAAATAGTTTAATATAAATTAATAATACAATTAAATAATAATTAAAAGTATAAGGAATAGAAAAGGAAAAATAATTTATAGTAATTCGACTAACAACTTTGCTTATATTTTCCAAGACACTTCTCATATGTTTACTAAATTTCTTTTTTTTATAAGATAAAAAAAGAGCCTTTTTACAGTAATCTTATTTTCTACAAGTAAAAAGCAACTCTTCTTACTATTTTTCTTTAAGGTGAACATTAATCCCACTCAGAGAATATTTTACAACTTAAAAGATGTTAATCACTTTGATAAGTTTAAAGACTCACTCCCTTTAAAATGCAACAACGAACGCACACAAAAACTTTGTAAAACTTTTTGATATATGTTTATACAATGCCTAAATGTTTTCTCATATCTAAAATAATGAAAAACCATGTATTTGTAAGTTTGAGGTCAAATTAGCCATTGTTATAGATAGTTACTATACATTAGTCGATCAATGAGCATTGAACTAGCTATTGAGATATTGACCAACCAATGTGACATATTAATCGACCAATAAAACATATTGGTCAACCAAAGCACCAACCATTGTCCTTAAAAACTTTTGATACAAAGGTTTAATATTTTTAACCAACATTAGTCTACTACTAACCAATATAAGTCGACCAATATATCTAAAATTATGATGCCAACATCTTTAAATGCTTAAACTTAATTTTCTTAATGTAAAATTGTCTTAAACACTTCTTTAAATGCCCCCAAAGAATGTTTTAAGAATTAAGAGGATTTTCTATGAGATCAAAATCTTAATTCCTCTTTGATGAGTATAAAATACTCGTCTAAGGAGTTTAAATTATCATGCTCTTATTTATCACGAGCCTCTAAAATATCAAGGTGACCAAGTAGGAAGTACAATAAACATTATATATTCATTTATAACTTTATTATGCATTGTTCTTGTTCTTGATTTTGTTTTTTACTTGAACGACTTGAACTCTAACTTTTTTTAAATGTCTTCATAAGCTGTATCTTGATTTGCGCATGACCATTGTTGCTTTCACACAAAAAAACCCATTAGTGTTACTTATGTTTTTTTATCATCAAAATATGGATTGAAACTACGCTTAATTTAAGAATCTCCCTCTTTTTTATAATGAAAAAATATTTTATGATATTAGATAAACAAAGCAAAATCAAACACGTATAGTTTATTATTCCAAGGCAATACGAGTAATTAGCTCAATATGACACACCTAAAATTAATCACTCCTCATAAATTTAATATCACTAAATTTTTTCTATACTGAAATCAATCACTCTCTCTAAATTTAATATCAATTTCTCTCTCCTTTTCTAGAAATATCAAAAGATGTCAATTATCAAAAGTCTACAATAATAAAACACTAAAGCATATAATAAATCAAATAAAAAACAATCAAAATCAAATTTAAGCATTTAGAGATATCCTTAGCAAATGGAATTCCTATTATTCATGCCTAATTCTCTCATAATCATGCAAAATCTATCCTCATTCATTTGTTTAGGGAATTGGTTGGTTACAATTGATGTAATATATCAACTAATTCTAACTTAATATCCTTATTTTACACATAATCTATATTAAAATGATATTTAATTTCTACATGTTTGGTTCCAAAGTGTTGAATAGAATTTATTATGTGAAAAATGGCACTAGTATTATCTCACCTTATTATTATCTTTGTGGTTCATGTTATAGTCTCTAAGTTGTTGTCTAAGTCATTGAATTTGTGCACAAAAAAATTATTGAAAACTAAATATTTAGTTTATATGGTTGATAAGGCAAATGAATTTTGTTTTTTACTAAACCATAATACCAATGCATTACTTAGAAATTGACAATTATTAAATGTGATTTTCCTATTTAAAAGATTAACGACATAATTTGCATCTGAATAGCTAAGTAAATTAAAAATTGTGTTGTTAAGATACCCAAACCCTACTAACAAGGTACCACATTAGTATCTAAGTATACGCTTAATGGCTAGAAGGTGGGACTCCCTAAGGCTTGATTAAAATCAAACATATAAGCATATAATAAATGTAATATCAGGCCTACTTGCTATAAGATTAAAGCAAGATGTTTTATGTTTCTAAAATAAGATCTAGTAATTACCCTTTAATGACATCATTTATGATTTGTTTCAAATGATGATTACTCTTGAATTTTCAATCCATAGGAAGCTTCTTATCCTTTTATCTCCCTCATTTAGTTCAATAATTTCCTCTTATGATTGCTTTAGATCATCCTTGTTTTCCTTAAAGGCTAATTTCTCCAAATCCTTATATAAACCTACATTATTATCCTTAAGACTTTTCTTGGAGGTAAGATGTTTAGATTCCTCAAAAACAACATGCACGAATTCTTTAATAATAAGAGTATTCCTATTAAATACTCAACACGCTTTGTTAGTTAAGAGGTAACTAAAAAAATTTATTCATCCACTTTTGAAATAAACTTACCCAAGTTATCCTTAGTGTTTAAAATATAATACTTACAACCAAACACTTTTAAATAACTAATCTTTTGCCTTTTCCCATGCTAAAGTTCATAAGTAGTTTTATCTATATTTGGTCTTATGTAAACTCTATTGGATATGTAGCATGTGTTTGCTATGGCTTCTGCCTAAAAATACTTTGAGAGATCATATTCATCGAGTCTTGTAATATCCTATTTTCCTTTCAACAATGCACTTTTGTTAAAGAGTTATAAGAGTAGATAAAAATATTAAATTTTCATTTTCTTTACAAAAAAGATTTGAACAAAATATTTTTTAAAAATTCTCTAATAGTCACCTTAATTGATGTAATGGAGACTTCTCTTTAATTTTGAACTATCTTGACAAACTTAATAAATACCATAAAGCATTCGTCTTTGTTAGCTATGAATATAACTCATGTAATTCTATTAAAGTCATTTACTATGAAAAAAGCGTAAAACTTTTCACTTAGACTAGTAAATCTAGTAGGACTAAGCAAATCCATATGAAGTAATCATAAGGATCTAGTAGAAGTTACTGAATTTTTACTCTTAAATAAGCTCTTAATTTTGGCAAGCTTTATATGCTTTGTCTTTCTCAAAATTAACACTTGGAAGTCCATTATCAGGTTACTTAAAGTTTAGATTTGAGATGAGGTCCATACATAAATGTCCAAATCTTCTATTCCAAATATATGCATCTTCACTTATAAATATTAGACACTTCAAATTTTTGTTAAAAGGGTCATTAAGATTAATAGTATAACTGCTTCCTTCTCTCTTACCTTAAAATGTAATTATATTATCAATGGTTCTAGAAACATGAGCTTCTTTCAAAACTTACTTTGTAATCTTTGTCACATACTTGATTATGTATATTCTAATGTAAGCACACAATGTAGCCATATCTAACACTAGTGAATAAGGTTCAATCACATAAGGTTGTCGGTTAGTTACTAACTATTCATAAACTTTTTTTTGAAGAACTATTCATAAAGTTAATTAGTTAGACCAACGATTATGATTGATTGAAGAAGAAAATAAATAGTAAACCTAAATGCCAAAACAAAGAAATGAACAAGGATAAAACAATAATGAATAAGCTAGATAATGTGTTCCCTAAGACTTTTCAATATTTTAACTCACCTTAATTTAATGAAAAATTGTAGTTTCTAAGGCTGGTAAGAATTCTTAATTTATAATTATATTATCTCTCAAGAAATATAACTCCCATCCTTATACCGAATCAATCGAAATCTCTTTCTAACCCAGGCATCCTCAGAATACATTAATTCATTATATAATTCTTAGGATAAGTTTTACCCTAACCTAGGAAGATCATATGGTTCTTAACTGATACTTAACCCCTTTATCCATATTGTGATCTAATTATACATCTCATCTTCTAAAACTCAAAGCATGAATCAAATAATTAAAATTTTCATTTTCACTCTGTTAATTCAATTAATTATAAGAATTAACACTAGAAGAATCAAATAATTAAAACTCGATGCATGAATCAAATGATTCCATCATACCTAAATCTATATCCTAATTATTTTCATAATTAATAATGAAATAATAACATACAAACAATAAATAGAAAATATTAAGAAATCATTTTTCATAAGTCTTAAATCTTGAATCCTTAGTGTATCTTATTGAATCCTTGTCTTTCTTCTAAGATTGGCTTGTTTTTAAGTAATAGCTGATGTAGAATGGATTCTAAATGACTTTTTGCTACTTTCCAACTATCTTTTGGCCAAAAAGCTCTTTATTCTTTCCTTCCTATTTAATTTAAATATGAAACTCTAATCTTTATTAAGTAACTGATATGTGTTTAATTGATTGTATATTTATTCCATAATACTTAGCAATTAATGATATGAAATTGTTTCATATACTCACTTTGACTCATATGCGGTTTTAGGCACAATTCGGAAACAAAAGAGCTAAATGCATGAATCAAATAATTAAAATTTCCATTTTCACTCTATTAATTCAATTAATTATAAGAAGTAAAACTCGATGCATGAATCAAATGATTCCATCATACCTAAATCTATATCCTAATTATTTTAATAATTAACAATGAAATAATAACATACAAATAATAAATTAA
>JANPWT010000002.1:28479552-28498374 GCA_024678245.1 Erythroxylum densum | reverse complement strand
ATTAATAACTGTCATATATCCATTGGGGATACCGAGCTCATTTTACATAGTGAGCCTTTGGCTCTTATATACTTTCTGAGCTTTAAGCTCTTTTTCATAATCTGAGCTTTAAGTTCATTTTTACATTTAAGCTTTAAGCTCTTTTTCTATGTCTACTCTGGTTACAACAACCTTTATCTTTCATGCATTCATGAAATGAAATGCATCACATTCACATCTTCTCAATCAGTTACTTTATTTCACTTTACACATATCATCGAACCTTAGTCCGATATTCAACATTAAAGTTGAGAATCACTTTTTCACTTATATGCATATTCACATTTCTCTTCAGAACTCGGTTCGACATTTAATAATCAATTTGTGTATCACATATTTCGTCAAATTCACATACAAGGAGCACTTCTGTTATTATTCATACATTTATCAAACTCCTCGGATATTCAGTGTCTGGAATCAGAACAATCACATTTCATTTCAATGGCAATTCAAAGCAGAAAGTTAAAACATATCAAACAGTGAATGAGATCATCTAGGTCCACTCACAATTTGCTCCAGATTAACATTAGCTTCCCTAATCTGGAAACATCTGAATGTGGACGTTTATCCTACACATCAAAATTATGCAATACACACATTGCACACATATTAATAATTGAACAATTATAAGTATTCCTTTATGCACAAATGTGTATATGGAATATATACAATGCATGCTCAATGACAATCCTGGATATCTTTCCATTATTCTCATCACATTATCAATCATATATCAAAACTCACCTAAGTATAATTTGTACTTAGGGTTTATACCTCAATAACACAATTTGAATCAATATTCATAACTCAGTTACTCATTTTTTTTGAATCATAACTACGATCATATGAACATTTTTCATTCCCATTATTTTCATGCCTTTGGTGCTTTGAGATAAGCAATTCATTCACTAATGTTATTATAACATTATATGATCATACAAGATCCAAACTCTTATTTCTTATCATAATATCTCCAAAATTCCAAACCTTTTGGTCAACTTTTCATGAACATTTTGACCAGAAAAATGGAGTAATTTGGCAACACTTCCTTCTAGAATTTTGTTCCCCATTGTCTTAAGTTTCTAATGACACCAAGATAATTCAATTTGGTTCAGCACTACAAACTTTATACTCCAAATAATTCAAACTATTCATAAGCTTAAATAGTATCCTTTACTTAACATTAATTAAAAAATCTATAATTCTAGACATAGAATTAAATTTCTAATCCTTTAGAAATATTGTAAACGTATGTCTCTAGTTTAATTCAAATTAAGAATAATTACAATTGGATAACTACAGACCAATATATTACCAAAATACCGAAGCATGTTCAATGAAAAATAATCCAGTTATGAAGTTCGAGAATTGTTCATCATTTTTGTCCCAATTCAATCAATCAATTTCTTTCAAATGATTTTAGGTGATCATAATATTTGGTGGAGATGAAGAACAATGTTTTAAGAGTTTGTTGGATTAAATCCCATGTCATTTGGAGGTAGGAAAAAGAAGTTATAATCAAAAGAAGGATATTCGCATTTGTCTCCCATCAGTAACCATAGAAGTAACGATCGTGCAAGACCACGATCGTGAGTTTCTAATGCATCGTGACTATCAAACTCTTCAAAAAAGTCATGATCGTGCAAAAGCACGGACGTTCTTTTCTTCTTCTCCTCTGAAGCAACTGATTTCATTTCTTCTTCCTCTCTTCCCAAAACAAACTTTCGGGTCACTTTTACACTGGTCATTTTGATAATAAAAATGAAGGATTTAGGTCAAACATTCTTCAAAAAAATTGTTCCTTTATGTCTTAAGTTTCTAATGAAACTAATTTAGTGCAATTTGGTTTGGTATTCTGCAAGTTATACAAAAAAACTACAGACTATTCCCAAACCATGACAATACATAATACTCGATTTCAAGTCAAATTTTGAAACTCTTAGAGATAGAATTTGAATTTGTTTCCTCATGAAAAATATAGCCACACGTCTTTTGTTTAATCTAAACTTAAAATCATCACATTTGGATGTATACAAATCAAGATATAACTAAAGTATAGATGTATTTTCAGTGGAAACATTACAGCTATCATACTCCATAAATTCTTCTTTCACTTTTTCCATATTTTTAACTCCTACATTTTACATCTAACAGATCTTATGCATAAATAATCTTTTCTACTTCATTTCCTCTTCATTCTCAGCTTATTATCATTCAAAAACAAATCAAAATCCATTATTACTCATAAATATCAAAAACAGAACATTCATAGACGAATGTTTATCCTAGCTTCTGCACTTATTCCTTTTTCTACATTTTTCATTTTCTGCACCTTCTCCATTATCTTCTCTAACTATCCTTTTAATCATTCTTTCTTATATCAAGACATCATATTACACCATTTTCTTAACTCTAAACTCATTTTAATACATCAATAAAACACCCAAAGAATTCACCTATTCACTGTGAATATATATATATATATAACTTTTCCTGAATTTTTCTGACACTCTTTTCATACATATTTTCATTGATCTTTCAAACTCAAAAATCATTTCAACACTATCTTAAGACATATTGATCATCAAATATGTAAAATCAACATATGTGGTATACCTTGGTTTTTCACTCACGTTTCAGCATATGTACCTTTTCATTTTATAACATCAACGACTCACTAACATGATGCATATTTCATCTTATGCAATAATGAAGAACCATACAATGCTTACTTGTTTAAAGCTCTAAAATCTTCAAAATCACTTGAACTCTAGCTTTCTAATATCACTAGATCATCCACATTCCAAAGGGTTAGGTTTCTTATGGTAAGAGAAAGAGACAACAAATTGGGACTAGCAATAGGTAGAGGAAAGCAAAGTGTAGCTTTGGTGAAACAAGATCCGAAGAAGAAGAAGAAGAAGTGTCAAGAAGAAAGTCACTAAGAAGATATTTTAAGACAAGACAAAACAATGTCTTTGTCTTTCAAAGTTAAAGGGAACGTGAGCTTAAGATTTTGACACTTGTCCAATTCCTAAGACTTTAACTAGTTTATCAACTAATTAGTTCTTATTGAACTAGTTCCATAACTCATATCTTCTTATTCCAATTATCACTAAAATTTTCTTAATAACATCTTCTCACAAATTCTAAAGTCATCTCCAAAATTTTCAAAGTCATGTTCTTAATAATTTCAAAAATCATTTTTAACAATTCCCCAATATCGTTTGTTTTTTATTTCTATTTCCTTCCATCAATTTACTCACTAAATGGCATTTTTCCTAGTCTAATAATATTCAACATTTTCAAAATTTATTCCTAAAATTTACTAAAAATTCTAAATCAATAATTTATATTCTCCAATTCGGATTCCAATGCAAATAAATCACAATTATCAATAATATCACATTAATAAATCAATTATACTCGAAATGTCAATGAATGCATGTACAGTCAACTTAATGTGTACAAAAATTTAAATTCACGTGCGTATATGCTAACATTATGCATAAGCATGAGATGCATTTTTCTTAATCCCTCGTTGATCTCACATGTACCGTATTTTTTGGTTCTAACTCTTAATATGGGAACGAGATGTTACATTTCTCCCTTCCTTAATAAATATTGTCCTCGAAATTCTTATCTAATTAATCAGGAAAGTGGGGGTATTGTTTCCTCAAATACTCCTCCATTCTGCATTTAACTTCATCACTCGAATAATTTCTTCCAATTGACAATAGTCAATGCAATCAATCAATTCTCTAATTATTTCTTCAGATATCACACTATCTTAACTGTTTCCTCAATATAATTTAGGTCACTCAAAAATTTTCACTTCGTAAGCTGACAATAAATCTTTATCAGATCATATCATTATTTCTTAACATACTCACATATCACACATTATAATTCTGAGACATCTTTATTGCTAATACAACTTATAAGTTACTATTCCTATGCTCTCAATAACTTTATATGGACCAATACTATTCGAGCTTAGTTTATCCTTTTTCCTAATTTGAGCACACCTTACTAAGGTGATACTTTCAGAAACAATTCATCTTTCCTTTGATAATTCATATCTCTTTAATGTTAATAAACTCCACTTTTATGTCTATCTCACTATATTCTATAACCTCGATGTTGATCCATCAAATTCATTCATCTTTCATAAGCTACTTAATTTCTATTACATATTCATTTTACTCATCAACAGTATCTCGAATCAATTATGACTTTCAACCATTTTTATTCCCTCTTCATTTCAAGGTAAGGGCGAACGTCCCTTTTTTTTCGTATAACGCATCATACAGTATTCTAATGATATCACTATGATAATGATTGATATGCTTAAATTCAATTAAAAACATACATTGACCTTATGATCCTATGAATTCCAAAATATAAGTTTTAAGCATATCTCCAACAGTTAAGACTGTTGGAAATTCAAACATTCAGTTACTTAATTTTCCTATTCAAACTTAAAATTCAATTTCAATTTCAATTACTCAATAAGATTCATAGATTCTAAATCCTCAATTTGGGCTTTGCTAAAATTTTTATGTGGGACTGATCTTAAATTCAACAGCTAATAGTACTTTGATTTGCCCAAAATTCAACTCAATATTCTATGCTCTTCATTGCACTAGTTTGGTAACCTCAATATCTAAATTCGTGATACACTGTTATTAAAGTTTTTGTTCAATACATTAGATTACAATACTATCTTAACTGAGAAATACTTATTTGTACAATCATAATCTTTCAATAACTCTATCCATTATCTTGGTCTTATATTTAGTTCCTTCAAACTTAATAATTACCTCAAACTTAAATGATCTGTATATTTACATATAGATCTGAAATGTTTCACTATACATATAATGTCTCCAAACTCTCAAAACAATTACTATTGCAGCAAGTTTTAAATCATGTATCAAATAATCAACTCATGAGATTTTAATTGTCTCAATGCATATAAATTCACTTTATTATGCTGCATTAGATTTCATCCTAATCTCAAGTGTGAAACATGATTGTATACTACAAAATCTCCAAATCCAAACGATATAGTTAACATCGGTGTTATAATTCCTTAAAACTCTTTTTTAAATACATTCAATATATCATCTATGATCATAGTCGCTAATTTATACAATTTTGCTTGGATCACTTTAGTCTTCAATACCATAATACTATCGTGGGCATTATTAACTCCAACAGATATAACCCAAAACTCCTTGCGCCTATGATTTTTCCTCATAATTCTTTAAGTATCTAATTCCACAATGAGATAGTATTATCTCATGTTATTTTCTATTTCCCAATTGACTTCTTTTCTTGAATGATTTTCTCCATTCATTCGATTTCCTCTGATTTCACGTTGACTTATTCTAATGTCTGTTCATTAATACTAGTTTCTCCACACATTTCGATATATTTGAAATCTTAATTTCCTATGTTGGTAACACATTCATCAGAGCTGATTTGTATCTCTTATACTTAATGTCACCTCAAATTCAATAATCTAATCACACATTTGGATACTTTTCATCAACAAAATGCATACACTCTCAGTAGCATATTCTACATCTTATGCTTGAGTCTTTGTTAGGATTAGGACTCCAATATTCACTTTTGATTCATTATAAAAATCATTTCTGATTATTCCTTCAGTGATCATTCTTAAGAATAAACTATCTGGTCTGCTTAATCTAATTTGGTCAAATTCTTCTTCGAAAGAAGATTTCTTGTTTATATCATCTATATTATTCATGTAACCTTTATCAATCCACTATTTCTATCACTACTTATCAGACATTCTTAGTACCTCAAGAAGATCAATTTCTATTGTTTCCTACAAGGTCATAAGAATGTCCTGGTTAACAAAACCTGATGAAGTAGTAGACATCATTATTGTCACATATGCTTAGGTGTGTATCATCAAGGTCATCCCATTCTATCCAGAGATTTATTTATGACAGATCACCAATTATCTTACAATAAAAATACTTTGATCTTAATTGATCCTAAACAATATTTCTCTCTTTATCCTTACCACGATCGGGGCTTCCTCGCATTAACACATACTAACATCTTTACCCCAATATTCTAGAATTTACCTCTTCTAGTGTTACATCATGTCATAATGATTCAACTACCATATCGAGTGCATTAACTCTTCTCATTTGATTCATCATCTTTTTCTTTATCTCATTCCTATCTCATCTTCCTATTGGCATTTATTTCATCTCCCATATGTATATCCTCAATCAATTCAGAATTACATATGTATAATCTAGATGTATAATCATCATAAAATTTTGATCTCAATTTGCACTAATATATTCTTACGGTGGATTGTATCACTTGTCACATTAATCAAACAACCACTTCCGTTCCAAATTCATCTCCTTAAGATCATAATTTTTTTTTCATTATATTATACTTGTACACTTTAATCTCATCATTTCTACCTATCTCCCTATTTTCCTCAAACAATACATGACAATACATTCACATCTTTATCACATTCGGGGATATATCACCATAGTACAATAGTGATGTCGTATTCAACAATACATCCACCAATACAAATACGTTAAATCATTATCTGTCATATTTATCCATATACTATTTCTCATTTCTTACTATCCATAAACTTTCGTTTTCTTACATTCTGAAAGAGCATCACTCTTCTCACTAATTTTATTAACTCAAACTCTTAACACACGCTCATACATGTGACTCATACACATGCGACTTAGACTAAGGATCAGTTGCTATTATCTGCTCTAACATGACAAAAATGCATGTATCTTGACATATATTTTGAAAACGCCCATGTAAGATACTAATTTTGGGCTCTGATACCAAAATGTCGCACCCCACTCTCATAAAATACGTACTCGACATCATGAGTGATATCTGAGTGTGAATCTCGCAAAAGTGGCATGCTAGTACCAGTCAATCAGACAAACCTTCTTACAAAATTTTTTATAACACACAGGTATGCGAAAATTTATATTCAAATTCGAGCCCTCACTTTTATTTCATAAAACTTGAAATCACAGTTATTATTACACTTTGATCAATCTCTTTTGCAAAACATTTCCAATTAGAAAGTTATACACAATAGAAATATTCAAATCCACATGATATAGTAATTGTGGAAGACTTAATTCGGTACAAAAATAAAGCAATACAATGTAGACGTGAACTGATCCTAACCTTTATCTCTTACTTGAATGTAGTGGCTATATTCCTGTTTGTCCAACGGGGTAACTCTTCTGAGCCTGAAAAATATTGCAAATTTTAGGTGAATTTTACGAACTCAGTGAGTGACCATCCTCGATGGCTCACTTATCACATAACAGATACAATTCACGTAATTCACAACATTTCATTAATAATCATATTGAGTCACATATATTTCACATTTTTTTAAAACATATATTACATTCAGAAATTCAGTCAAACTATTCAAAACAACACATCAAATGCATATGTAATACTTATGAGACTCACTTTAAATTTGTTATTGTTGTGACCGAGTGCCTATAACTGTCCTGTATCTATTGTAGATACTCATTAATAACTATCCTGTATCTGTTGGGGGTACCGGACTCATTTTACATAGTGAGCCTTTGGCTCTTATACACTTTCTGAGCTTTAAGCTCTTTTTCACAATCTGAGCTTTAAGCTCTTTTTTCACATCTGAGCTTTAAGCTCTTTTTCGGTGGCTACGCTGATTGCAACAACCTTTATCTTTAATGCATTCATGAAATGAAATGCATCACATTCACAACTTTTCAATTAGTTACTTTATTTCACTTTACACATATTATCGAACCTTAATCCGACATTCAACATTAAAGTTAAGAATCACTTTTTCATTTATATGCATATTCACATTTCTAATCGAAACTCAATCCGGCATTTAACAATCAATTTGTGTATCACATATGTCATCAAATTTATAAATAAGGAGCACTTCTATTATTATTCATGCATTTATCAAACTCCTCGGACATTTAATGTCCAAAATCAGAACAATCATATTTCATTTCAATGGCAATTTAAAGCAAAAATTTAAAACATAACAAACAATGAATGAGACCATCTAGGTCGACTCACAGTATGATTCAAATTAGAAATTGCTTCCAAGATCTGGAAATGACTGAATGCAGACGTTTATCATGCACATCTAAATTATGCAACACACATATTGCGCATACTCACATTAATAATTGCACAATTATAAGCATTCATTTATGCACAAATATGTATATGGAATAAGTACAATGCATGCACGATGACAATCCCAAGTATCGTTCCATTATTTTCATAACTTAAACATTCATTTTCCAAACTCACATAAGTATCATTCATATCTATGGTTTATACCTAAATAAAACCATTAGAAACAAAATTTATAACTCATTTGGTCAAATTCAGATTTTTCCTAAAACATACTTTCAGGTCAACTTTGCATGTTCTTTCTGACCAAGAAAATGGAGTAATTTGAGAATACTTTCTTCTAGTAAATTGTTCTCTTGTCTCTTAAGTTTCTAATGATACTAAGATCATTCAATTTCGTTTAGTATTTTGAAAGTTATACTCTAAATATTTTCATACTATTCTCATTCTAAAATAGTACGCTATACTCAAATTCGATCTAGAAATTGAAATTCTTAAAGACTGAACTAACATTTAATTTCTTCAGACAATTTATAGCCCTATGTCTCTAGTTTACTCAATAAAAAATAATTCTATTCAGATAACTACAAAACAAGATATTGTCAAAGTACTGAAGCCTTTTCAATGAAATCTTTATAGATATCATATTCCAGCACAGTCAATATTTTCATCTTAAATCCATTAACCCAACTAAATTAAGTCACAGCTGTGCAAGATCAACGCACGACTGTGCATTCCAACACATTTGATTCATGATTGTGAAACCATCATGCACGCTCGTGCACACCAACATAATGCACGCCCGTGCAACTTAACACCCAGCCCAAATTTTTCCTCATCATTTCTGTCCTAATTTTATCACCCAATCTCTCCAAAATGATTTCAAATGGCTAAGATTTTTGGTGGAGATGTAGATAAATGTTTTATGAGTCTTTTGTTTTAAGAATCAAGTCATTTGGAGAAGAAGTTATAATAAAAAGATTGAAGGATGTTCAGAAAACCATTTTCCTGTAAATAGCTTCGAATCACGATTGTGCAGAGGCACGATCGCGAGTTTTCAAACAGTCAGCGAAGTCGCGATCATGCTTAAACATGATCGTGTTTTCCAACTTTTTGAGTGATATCGCAATCGTGCTAAAGCACGATCATGCATCCTCCTTCTTCTTATTTCACCGAAACTGTAATTCTTCTTCTTTCCTTCCAATTTTTTCAAGATTTCTCATTCCTATATTATTCAACTACCACATAAATCATCTATACTTCTTGCCTTTTGGTTCAACTCAACAAAAATGAATCAAAAATCCAAGATTCAATCTTAAACATCAAAAATCTGATTCTCATACATGCAAATTTCAATTTATGCAATTTTTTTCTCTATCTAGTTTCATTTAATACATATTTCCACCTTTCTACTCTTTCATTTCATCAAAAAACTTATCATTTTATCAAATTTAAACCTATTCTTTAACTCTAAATTCATTTTTTTGTTTATCTCTAAAACACCCAAAATATTCAATCATACACAATCAACAGTAAACAGAGCATATATGAATATCATCTTTAATGAATTTCATACACATTTTTGTTGTTCTTACAACTCCAAAAATCATTTCTACACTATCATATAACATTTTGATCATCAAAACCCACAAAAAATCAGTATATTCATCCTATACTCACGGTATATATGAAAATGTCCATTTTTCCCTTGTTCATGTCATGACAATAAATCACCATTTTTGTTTCATAAACCAACAACTCTAAAGGATTTACAAGATACTTACTTGATAAAACTCCAAAATCTTCAAAAACTCAAGAAACCCTAATTTTCTTGCAACTCACATACACCATTGTAGAGATTGGCAAGTTTTAGCCTTTCTTGAGGCAAATGGAAGAAACCAAAGTTGGAAGTAGAAAAAGAAATAGATGAAAATAAGGTTTAACTTTGGTGGAGGTTTGATGAAAAACTCTGTGTTAATGAAGAACTTGAGGAAGAAGCTACGAGAAAGATAAAGCTAAGAGCACTGTACTTGGTCTTTTAAAGTAATTGTATGCTAAAACTTGAACTAGACAAGTGACACTTGTCACTTATCTAACATCTAATGCTTTAACTAAGTTCTTATTGAACTAGTCCCTTAACTCTCATCATTCCAATCATCTCTAAAATTTTCCATATAAATAACTCACAAATTCTAAAGTCATGTCCAATTTTTCAATGTCATTTTTTTTACGATTCTCCAATACCATTTGATTCTTATTTTTGTTTCTATTTGTCAATTTATTTGCCTCTTGGCATGTTTCCTAGTCCAATAATACTCCATATTTTCAAAAAAATTCCAAAAACTCACCAAAAATTCTAAATCAATACATATATTCTCCACATCGATTTTCAATACAATTAATTCACAATTCTCACATAATCACATTTATAATCAATTATACCTAGCAATTGTCAATGAATGCATGTACAATTATTTTAATGTGTGCAAAAAATTCAAATTCACGTGCATGTATGCTAATAATATGCATGGCATGAAAGTGTATTTTTCTTAATCTCTCATTAATCTCACATGTACCATATTTTTGGGTTCTAACTCTTAATATGGGAATGGGATGTTACAGAGGAAACAACTAATCATATTTTATTTGATTGTCAATACTCTTCCAGAGTATGAGCACAATTCAGAAATTTATAAGAGGTCCTTATTCTATCCACAAACTAGTAAGGCCTTATACAGTGATGTGGTAGACTTCACAAAAAGAAGTCAAAGCACTAGGAAATGATAAAATTGGTACTAAGCAACTCAGTTTACAAACTTTGGATGGATAAGAATGGAAGAATTGAAAAAAAACAAGAGGTTATAGATACAAAGCCTAATAAGTATAATTACAAACTCCATAAAGGAACAACTTACAGAAATCTAGAATTCCAAGCAATTAAGCATGGAAACAACCCACAAATGGAGAATACCTTTGTCTCCACACACTAGGTAGGAATCAAAAAGTAAAGGGACCAAAGAAGAATTGTTTAAATAGTAATTCAGTGGAAAATAGAGGTCTCAACATCAAGCAACAATTTATAAGATGGATTACCAAACATGTAAGGCAGTAAAGGAATAGTTCATAACACAACATCCAGACCAAACTTAAGGTAAAAGAAGGAATTGATGAACTCACACATGATGAAAGAGTAACGTGGAGACTAAATTGAAGAATAATCTGACCATTGAGGAGCCATAGGAGCAAGAATGAACACTTACAACCTTCTAGAGTAAGTGTCAATTAATTTTCTCCAAATATGTGTTGTAGTAGAGAGAGGTCCCAAGTGTTAAAAAAGTTTTTCTAGATACCAAACTTATACTAAAGTCATGTCTTATCCTTTGGATAACAATCTCACTTAGGTTCATTTAATCAAAGCTCAACCTTCTACTTGATTGTTAACCAACAAAACCTTATTCTTGAATGTCTCATGACCCTCAAAGTATTTAACTATCACACTAGAGTAAGAATACTACAAAAGTATTAAATAAGCATAGGCAATAACAAACATACAAGAGCTATGGTAAAAACAAACCTTTATTACATCTCCAAAAGTATACACATACTCTCTCTTAATGTGTTCCCTTCCTCTTATATCTCGCTTATAGAAGCAAGGTTCAAATAAGCTATTTATAGGCACCTCTGGCTTTATAATTTGGAATCCTAATTGAAATGAACTAACTAGATCACATCTATCCTTTTTAAATTACATCACACTAACTAATTGAATGACACTCCCATCAAAATAAAACTTTATCTGATAGGATTTAGCTACATCACAGCTACTAAGATAAGATATTACATTTAACTAGGAATAATACATCCATATATATAAAGAACTCTACTATCTTTAGATGATTCTCTTAGATAATCTTTATCTTTTAGATCTAATGTATATCTACTATGATCTTATCTGCCACATCATCTAAGATCTCCCCTCGATCTCTATCAATTGATGATGAGTCATCCAAGCTCAAAGCCTTTCATAGCACACTTGCCTAGTCCAACGCTTACCTATGTCAACTCAATTAGTCATGATCTGGTTATTTGAGTTCACATTAAATTTTTAAAGCTCTCACATATCTCTCTCATGCATGTGATCCAGCTAACCTTCAACCCAAGATTCATCTTAAGCTATCTTTTGATCTCACATTTGAATATTGCATCTTGTCGTAGATTTTTACCAATGTGCACCAACGTCTGCCAATGTGCACTAATGTATTCCAACCTATTGACAATGTATTTTTTCCTTACCTGCTTGTAATTCTTTACCTTGTTCCGTAATGAAACATTGGTCAAGACTTGCCAATGCCTGCACAATTCTGCTATTAGTATTTAAGGGTCTAACAAACTACCCCTACTAGAAAAATTTGACTCCTTTCTTGAAATAATTTATGGGCAGTCCTCCAAATGTGGTTCTCCCGAGGGCTCATTAGTCATTGGCACATATCTCACGTACCATTTACCCTTCTGTCAAGGTTTATCTTTGCTTTTATTTAGGTGGCCCTTCCAATATAGCATAATTATTGAGGTAGACTTCTTTCGTCAATTCTTCACTTCCTTCTCTTTGATCCTGCGTAACTATAGAATTTATTTACTCTTCACCCACTTTCTGTCTTAGGCAATCACAAGCAAATTGCGACCCTTCACGAATAAAACAAGAAATATCTCATTTTGTTTGTTTCTTATACTTGTATTGAGAAGATTCATATATCTTCTACTTGCCTTTCTTTGAGCCATTCCATGTCCCACCATTCTTCTTGCCCTCATTACTGGTTCGAATTGGTGGTGGCATTTGGAGATCCACCAAGGCATCCATAGCCACTATCACATTTGGGAGATCTTTCACGTTTTGCCTCTGAAGCTCCATTTATTCCTAACCTTGCAAGCCACTTAAGAAGTTGTTCTACACATTCAATATCAAAGATGTGCATTTCTTTATATACTCCCATATTGGGTTGTCTTGCTTTAATCTCTTCAAAGCTTCCCTCATAAACCATAAAGTTTGGTTGGGGAGGAATTAGTCTACTAGCTCCTTCTACATCTTCTCCCAAGTATCAAAGGAAGGTCTATCCATACTGATGTCGTTAGAGGTTCTCATTCTCCAATATATCTTTGCACCATCCATTATATATATAGTCATAATTGACATCTTCTCTGAATCAGACACCTTTTTCATTGTAAAGTATTACTCAATTGCCAACAAGAAATTTTTGGACTCAATGGCACTCTACTTACCATAAAAAAACTTGAGGCTTTTGCACCTTTACTAAAGTGCTTTCAACATACCCAACATCTTGTATTGCAACTTCATATCTTAAGATCATGATCTCTAATCTAGAATCCTCTTATTACTTCATCAAGTCTATTATTTGATGCTATAACTATTAAATCTGTGCCTCCAAAATCTGGAACCAAAATGAGTAGGAAGTGACCTCTTCCTCTCCTTAAGGAATTGGCCATATGAGTGCCTCCACTATGTTGACACACTCTGTAAAATTGCTACATTTTGCCATATCGAAATGTGGCTCTGATACTAATTGTTGCAAAGATTTTTCTAGACACCAAACTTATACTAAAGTCGTGTCTACTCCTTTGCACGATAATCTCACATAGGTTTGTTCAAGCAAGACTCAGCCTTCCACATGATCATTTACCAACAAAACCTTATTCTCTAATGCCTCACAACCCTCAAAGTGTTTAACTCTCACATTCAGGTAAGAATACTACGAAAGTATTAAATAATCATAGGCAACAATAAACACACAAAAACTACGGTAAAAATAAATGTTCATTACTTCCCCAAAAGTATACAAAGGAATACTCTCTCTGAATATGTTTCCTTGCCCTCCTATATCTTTCAAGGAGCAAGGCACAAATAAGCTATTTATAGGCACATCTGGCTTTACAATTTGGAATCCTAATTGAACTAAACTAACTAGATCACCTTTATCTTTATCAGATTGCATCATATTAACTAATTAGATGAAACTTCCATCCAAATAAAACTCTATCTAATAGGATTTAGCTACATCACAACTAATAAGATAAGCGATTACATTTAACTAGGAATGATACATTCATATCTTTGAAGAACTCTATATCTTTTAGAGTTAATGTATATCTACTGTGATCTTGTCTACCACATCATCCAAAATCTCCCCTTGATCTCTATTCATTAATGATGAGTCATCCAAGACTAAAGCCTTTCATAACACGTCAGTTCGGTCCAATCCTTACTCATATAAAGTTCATTAGTCATGGTCCATTAAGCATGCATTAAGTTTTTAGAGCTCTCACATGTCTCCCTCATACATGTGATCCAACTAACCTTCAAACTAAGGTCCATCTCAAGCTATCTTTTGGTCTTATATTCGAATCTTGCATCTTGTCAAAGATTTCCACTAACATACAGCAATGCATGCCAGGTCATTGAAAATGCCTGTTTTCCTTACCTACTAACAAGTGTTGGAATACATTAAGGATCTGCTTTAAGCCCTTTTTTGTTCATATGAGTGCTAGATAAACTTACCAAACATATTCAAGGTGAGATACCATGGTGTATGTTATTTGCTGACGATATTGTCCTAGTGGATGAGACCAAGGAGGGGGTCAATGCTAAGCTAGAATGTTGGAGAGCTACGTTAGAATTGAAAGGTTTCAGAATGAGCAGTCTAAGACAAAATACTTAGAATGCAACTATTCGAGAAACCAGTTGGTAGATGAGGCGGCGGTAGCAATTAGTAATGACATCATATCATAGAGATCGAGTTTTAAATATCTCGGGTCCATCATTCAGAGCGACAGTAATATCAATGCCAATATAGTAAATCGTATTAGATCTAAATGGAGCATATGGAGGAGTGCATCAGGGGTTTTATGTGACAAAAAAATTCCTTTAAAACTCAAGGGAAAGTTTTATAAAACGGTGATCCATCCAACTATGTTATATGGGGCAGAGTGTTGGCCTACCAAACGTAGGCACATAAGGCAATTGTTGGTGGCAGAAATGAGGATGCTTTGGTTGATGATAAGGTCCAAAATCAAGTGGTGAGAGATAGACTATAGGTAGCTAGTATTGTCGACAAGTTGAAAAAGACTAGGATTAGGTAGTTTGGGCATGTGTGCAAGGGGCCCTCTAATGCTCCGATATGAAGCGGGGAGAGAATAACCTTTAGTGAATATAAGAGGAGATGAGGGAGGCCTTACAAAAACTGGAGGGAAGTGATCAAGAAGGATTTGTCAGAGTTTGTTCTTTCTGAGGTAGTGGCTAGAAATAAAAAAGCATGATGTGATCGAATAATGGTAAAGGATTAACCTTTAAAGTTTGCCAAATCAGTATAGTAGTTATTTGGCAATGATACGCGAGATACGTAGATTCTCGCGTAGGAAGTCCAACCCAACATCTATTCTCCCTTTTCTAAGTATAAGTCTTCGACAAGGCTTACGGGCATTCAACCTGGCTTCCCAGGACATGTGTATGGGGACAATAGGATTGTCATACCTCCAACGTCTCTGAGCAAGGACTCCTAACTTAATTAGAGACAAGAAGAGTCAGACTGTGCAGCTTATCAGGTAATTGCAGATATGGACTACATCAGGTATACCCTGCTACTTTTTATTTTATTTTTATTTTTATTTATTTATGTATTTATTGTAATTTTAGTGACATAATAATTTACCGTGGTAGTTTTACCTTTTTCTCTATCACTTGCATCACTCTTATTGTCTCATTTGCATGTAGGTCTATCGAAAACAACCTCTCTATTATGTAGGTGTGAGGCTGCGTATTATCAGATCTTCCCAGACTACGCTCTATTGCGGGACTTAGGACTGGGTGTGACGATGATAATGATGATGACTTGCAAGTCTTTGTCTTGTTCCGTCACCTCAAGTGTCGAACATTGGGCAAGGACTGCCAATGCTTACACAATTCCACTATTAGGACTTATGGGTCTAACTAGCATGTGGCATTAACTAGAAAATGGGCACATCGTTTTAGGTTGTAAACATAGTGTACCTTAAATGCACAATTTTGGTCTATCTCTAATGAATTATTTCAATTTCAAAAAACAAACTATATTAGCTCAATATAAAATTTATCGTTTCTGTTAAGGGCCTCCATAAGAGATTTAGATGTTCGAGCTAAGTTAGGTCTTAAGTTTCTATTTTATGGGAGTATTTGGTTTTTTTACTTCTATAAATTCATCATAAATTAAGTGTAAAACCGTAATCATTTATTTAATTTTTTTATTTTTCTACAATTTGTTGTTTTACTCTCTTTTTTTTTACCTTATCAGTTAGATAGTTAAGAAAAGGGTAAATTTTAGAAAAATTTATTTATTTCCCTTTTGAAATTGCTTCCATTGGCTTATTGGTATTAGAAGGGGAACTAAGTGCCACAATTTTGTGATGAAGGATTGATAAAGGTAAATATGTGGTAGTCAAAGAATGATGATTTAGAGAAAAAATACTAAGTTTTTTTTAAAAAATTAAAATATATTCATAAAATATCACATCCTTAAAAGTGAAAATTTTACGTGGTAAAGAAAATTAAAATATATTCATAAAATATCACATCCTTGAAAGTGAAAATTTTACGTGGTAAAATAGTATACCAAACACCTCTTTTCACCATAAAGATAGGTAACAAAAATGCAAGTAGTGCCATGATTGTGAAATTTATCTCTTGATTGAAGGAAGATCGAGGGATAACAAAGACATCTAAATGCACAAATATGAGAATAATCACTTTGTAGGAAAAGAAAAGTTCAAAGTGCCTTTTCCCAAACAAAAAAGGTGTGAGAACATAATTTATTAAACATGGTATTGTCAAAACACATTGTCCCTAATTTTAATGGTTAACCCAGCCTAAAACCTTAACTACCTCAAGTATATGTCTATGTTTACTTTGTTTTCACTTTAATATGTTAGGCATAAAGAAACAAGAAAATTGGGTCAAAGTTCTATTTGTTGAGAAAATGTTGAAATTTATTTATTTTTAACTCAATGTGCTTATCAGTACAAATTTGTTTCACAACTTTGCTAAAATTTATATTTAATATAATTATGAAAGAGGTTAAAAAAGATTAACGGCTTTATATTCAACGTGGCTAGGTGTTGTAAGGAATAAAAGGAAAGGAAACATAATTCAAAGTTTTGGTTAATTTGCTAAAAGTGGATTTGTTTTACTTTTTTGTTTATTTTTATTTTCATTTTTAAACTTAGTTAAAGAATTTGGTTGTTTTGGTTTTAGTTTTGGTTTTGGTTTCATTCAATTTTTATAATTTATGAATAATATATTTTTAATTATTTAGTATAATAAGTAATAAGAATTACGATTAATATAATATAATTATTTTTTATAATCAATTTAAATTTTTATTTTTTTGAAAATTAAAATTTTTAATTTAATAATTATTTAATAAATAAAATTTAAATTTAAAATATCTTAACACATAAATTTCAAAAAAGAGTTTTTAATAATTAATATTTCTAAAAAATTTTAACTTATTAAGTTATTTATTTTAATAAATATAATAACATTTACGATGCATGCCATTTTTTCTAGTGTTCACAAAATGGTTTAAAGATTTCATAACCCTTCTTGAGTTTACGATCACCCTGATATCATATTAAAAAATTATTTAACTAAAAACTTAAGCTAATAAGTGAGGCCCATAAATGAATCATGTCTCTTTTTAATACGTCCCTCAGACTTAATAAGATAATTCATAAATCCACCAACAAATACAATATATCAAAAATTCATTAGAAATTTGAATTTTACCACTAACGTTTTAGATGCTTTTGGTAGAAAGAGACTAAAAATTAAATAAAATTTTAAAATTTTCAACCAATTAAAAAATAACCGATAAGTCATTTATCAAACGAGGCTTAAATAAAAATGTTATTAACATGCGAGATTTAGAAAAATTCAATGATACATAACTTTATTTTTAATTAATAAAGATACGAATTATAAAATAAAAAAATCCCTTAATTATATATATTTCTTAAATTGTGTAATCTTTTAAGCAATTTGAATATTAACCTTAGATCCTCAATTAATAGAAAATAATAAAAACGGAAAAGGGCGCGAATCAATCTTCTTCGAACCTAACGCATAAATCGATGAATTAGTATATTTCTAGCTCATTTATTCGAGGATCTCCATCTAATTTATAAAGTACGCCTTTAGCTGTCATCAATTGTGTGGAAGTTAAGCAAGAAATTTGGAATCACATAAGCTGGCCCAACGAGAAGGGACCTCACCCTGCCAAAAGAAAAAAAGACATCTACGTATTTTGTTAATTATCATGTCTGTATAACTATCATAACTCAACTACGCTATTACTTAAGTTTTAACCCACTTTCAATCTGTCTGCCAATATAACTAAAAAATGCTCGTTTAAAAAAAAACTCATAAAATAAATTATAAATGTTATTTTTGATATTTTATATTAGTTAATTCAAATTGCATCAAACTCGAATAAAATTAATTTTAAATATATATATATATATATATTTATATATATATATTTATTA
>JANPWT010000002.1:28445313-28468195 GCA_024678245.1 Erythroxylum densum | reverse complement strand
ATTTATGTATATATATATATATGTATATGTATATGTATATGTATATGTATATATACGTATATGTATATATATACATGTATATATATGTATATGTATACATATATATACATGTATATGTATACATATACATATATGTATACATATACATATATGTATATGTATATGTATATATATATGTATAGGTCCTACCGGGTCCCGGGTGTGAAATAACACCAAAAACTTTTTTCAGCAATATCGATGTCGCGATCTCATCGGGACATATCCCGATCTCATCGGGATCCATTTGGTTCTATTGCTCTTTGATCCATAAATAGCTAGAACAAAGAGGAGAGTGCTAGCTCTTACCTTTTGTTCTTGGAGAAAGAAGAAGATGAAGCTTCAAGGAAGATGGAGAGAGTGCTACAGTTGATGTTTAAAAACCATGTTTTTCAAACATGTTAAAAGCATTTCTTTATCTCACGACGATCCTTCCCATTCAATCTTTCATTTTTGTCTTTTATCCGTTAAAGACATTAAATGAAGCTTATGAAAGAAGATTGCTTCATCTTACACGTTAGTCATATATATGTGTGTGTGTGTGTGTGTGTGTGTGTGTGTGTGTGTGTGTGTGTATAAAGGCTGAAATGGTCCAGTCACACTGGGGTCGGTCCTACTGATCTCGGGTGTGAAAAAACAATAGAAACCTATTTCAGCAATATCGATGTTGCTATCTCATCGGGACATATCCCGATCTCCCTTGACCGGAAAGTAAGTGATTTGACGAATGAACCCGTGCTCACCACGAACCATCTTGTGAACCCTCTTATAGAAAATTATTGTGCAATTCGTCGTTTCACCATGTTATACCCCACTTGATTATGAGCATGGGCAAAGTGTCAACTCTCACTAAACTGATATCAGTTCTTGTCCAGGAACTCATTACTCTATATGTCAATGAAGACATTCTTTATGACATATATACTCCGGCCAGAGATTTTCAAGTAATGACCCCGACAAGTGACCATGGGTATCATCTTCTGCTATCACAGAAGTGGTGAATCCTCTATTGACAACTCAATTACCTTCGAATACCTCAAGTTGTACCCAATCACCACCCTATAAGCAACCTGTGTAAGGCAATAAGGAATGGAGTCAAAGCACAGAATCAATATCTAAGATATCCATGAGTACCTCAAGTATAAGGATACTTGCACCATTGCTATGATGAGATTATTACTGACATTAAAATAGGACATCCATGTGATGATCTCATGGTAGGTCATCCAATGTACTTACTACCTCTAGCAAGCATTCACATCTCAACTTTAAACATCTCATGTCTATAGTTTTTAAGATCCATTACTTGAACAAATCAAGGAGTTTGACATGTGCTAGTCTATCCGGATTAACGATGTCCAATTTCATTAATCCTATGACTAGGGAGAATTTAGATACTGACATAATTGCATATGATAGGAATCTAAATAGTATGATCTCATCATAATTTTCTTCATGCTAAGTCATATATCATGGACTTCATTAATTTGCTTATAAATCACTATTAATTCATAAATAATGAACACCAAATTAATGAAATATGCATTTCTTTATTATTGAAAATAAAGTCTGTACATAACTTTGTACAAAACGCGCTAAAGGCGATTGCCTTTAGGGCATTATTCTAACAGAAGTCACATTCAGATTTCCACTATATCCGAACTACCTAAGATTGTACTAAGATCATGTCTATTCTTATCAGATAATATCACGTGAACTAATTAGACGACACTTCCGCCTAAGTAGGACTCTAACTAATAAGATAGAATCTAACAAGATAACATAAAAATAGAGTTTACATTTATCTAGAACACTAATATCCTTATCCGCAAAGATCTCTACTATCTTCAACAATCATCGCCATATCATCCAAGATCTCCCCGCGATCTCTATCAGCTGATGATGTAATGTGATCTCGCCGAAGCCCACTAGCATACTAGCCTGATCCAATACTTCCCACAACAAGTCCATTAGTTGTGCCCCGTCCATTCAAGCATAGCCAAGCCCTTAGTCCGTCAAGTCCTTAGCCTAGGTTGAGTCAATCTCCACAAGGTCCGAGACTCTATCAAAATTCACACCAAGTTCAATCCCACTCGCCCACGTTTGCCTTAATATTTTCGCATGCCTTCTTCATGCGTGAATCTAGTTAACCTTCCTCCTAAGGCTTCCCATAAAGATCGCTGAGAAGTGTTTCAAAACTTAGGGGTCTAACAGCTAGCCTGTGGCTCGGTCAACCTAGGTCAAGGTTGGGCCAGTCAAAATTAACATCCCTAAGTTTTCTACCTTATTATTAAAATGAATCATATTATTTAATATGATATTGCTACTTATCCAATAATTATCATTGTAACAATATTTAACAAAAAATTATAATATTATAAAAATTTCACAAAATGCATGTACATTTTATAAGATCTTTTAACTAAATAGGGTTTCAATTAACAAAATTCATGAGCCCGCGGATTAATCTCTTTTTACATTTATTTAAATATAATCATTATAATTCAGCTTATAAATAAATAAGAGCAAATACAATATTTTGGTTTACAATATTAGTTAAGTAACTATTCAATACAAAAGTTTAAACTCCATAAAATTCAACAAATAACTCAAATATCAAATACTTCCGTAAAGTTTGAGAACAAAAAAAAACCATACTAACAAATTATGAAAGACTAAAGTGATGTAATTTAACTTTATTTAATAATTTTTTAATATCATTTCCATAAGATATTGAAATGATCTTTTTTTATATTAATTGTGATATTTATACGTGAAATATTTGAAAATTAATGTTAATAAAAATAAATAAATTGTTGTAATTTTAAATTTGTATTATTATGATTTTTGAAGATATAGTTGCCGTAAAATTATAAAGTATATGGTACAATAAATTAATGGATTATTTTGTAATTTTTAAAAAATTTAAAAATTATTTCATAAATTTAAAAAATTGTTTAAAATGATACCCAATATTAATTAGTATTAATACAATGTTATACTAAAACTTAATCTAATAGTAAAAGCGGGTACAGTATTAATAACATTGTTATAATGTCAAGACCCTAATGCGTGATCTTACCGAAAGTCTAGCTCACACGCTGTTTCCCTATACTGCATCGCAATATTGCATACATACATGAATGTATATATTAAACATATTTTCTTTTACACAAAAGAAAGTATTATCGAATAAAATATATACACAATTACTATACACGACCCTCTGCCAATCCGCCTTTCTTTAGACCCTCCCCGTCTCTCTCTCCTCTCGCTAAAGCGCAGAATGGTCAAGCGGTACTCGACCACCTCCCAATAGCTCCCTCCCTCCCTCTCTTTCTCTTCTCTCCTCTATACAATCCATATTCACCGCCCATTGTCTTCTCTGAGCTCACTGTAACACCTCTTGAACCTCCTTTCGTTGTTGGGTTTTTTGAGCAGAGAAGCTAAGGAAAATGCCAGCCCAGAAGCGTTCCTTCGAAACGACCCCGCTTCAAAAGGAAGACGACGATCTTCTGGAGCAAGAACATAGTAACAACCATGAGGAAGAAAACAACGAACAGCATCAGGGCCCTCTTCATCATCATCATGGTGATGACGGTACGTGCGTCGTGGAATCGCTGCGTTGGACATACTACAACGATGACGCCATTTTTGTTTCTTTGGGCAATTGGAATTGAGCTTTAGCTTAATGGTGGCTGCTTTTCTGTTTGTTTTTTCAGAATCTGATCGAAGCCCAGAGTCAAGTACCGAAGAGGACAAGCAAGAGTACGTTCTGCTTTGGATCCCCTCGCGTTACTTGCTAAGTTTGTCACTTGATGCGTGGTTTGATTTGGGATCTGCATGCTTTACTTGTTTGGATTTTCACGTTTTATTGTTTTATAAAGGGGACTTGCTATCTAGTTTCGAGTTTTGGTTTTTTTCTCGCAGTGGCTATCCTGTTATTGTTGGTTTTTAAAGCTTTTACTTGGTGGGTGGCTATGGTTGATTTCACTTGTTAGTCTGAGATGCATATCTAACTTCATTGTTCTAGTTTCTTGCTGATTGCTGCTTTTCTCTTCGGTGAGGGTAGGTGCAGTTCGGTGACGGTGGTTATTCATGAGCGTGATGATTATGTCCCGAATTCTAGTTTTTGCATGAAAGTCATTTTTCTTATTTTACCGTTTGTGGTTGGTTACCGGTTGGATAACTAGAGCGTCGTACTGGGATTGGCTATATAGATGCATGATGGCGGAATTGCTTAATTTACCTTTGTTTCGTCAGTTTCCATGGGAATGTAACGCATGGATTTTTCTGAGGTCACAAACTCTTCCAGATTGCATCTAATGGAAGCTTTTCGTTAGAAATTTAGCTTCATGTTTGCAGATTGACTTTTCAGTTCCCAGGCCAACTGAATTGGTGCCAGTTAATTTTTGACCAAAAGGCTTCTCCACTGCTGAAATGTTCACTATGTTCTTTTTCGTTTAACTAGAGGTTAAAAGAATTAAGTTCTTTTGGTTCTATTTGTATTCTTGACCCCTTTCTTATTTCCTTGTAAATTGTTGGTTGCAACTACAATGTTGGTCCATTGATATGTTCTTTTTGTCTCAGCACCACCTGAACTGTAGTTCTTTTCCAGGTGGCTACTTGTAACTTACTTCTAGAAAATAGTAAATTGAAAATAACCTCTGAGCCCCTAGGCTTTGTGCCTGAAGAAGCTTCAAACCTCCTCCTTCATGTTTCAAATGTTGGTGGAGCACTTTAGGATAACAAAAAGAAATTTAAGAATGCAAATTGTGAAGTAAGGATATTAAAAGATAAACAATGCAAATCTTATACTTGCATCTTATTGAACAATGTGGCTATCGTTGGGACTTGTGCAGTATAAATTACTATTCTGATCAGAATTGAGCTGCTATATACTTTGCAATCTGATATATCTGTTTCAAGCGGAACAGCATTTCTTGTGAAAACTGGAAATCATGCTGCACTCATGAGTAATTTGTTCTACAGGTATAAGGTATGTGGTTTGGATGTCTTCTAAAAATTGAATTTGAGTGGTTCAGAAGAGTTTCATACCATTCATTATTGATTAGTTATGCATTTCATAGTATTGTAATGATTTTATAAGGCATAATCTCTGTCAGAAAAAATATTTGATAGTTATGTGTATAAATCTTATGCTGATGTAACGTGAGAATGTCTTTAGTTCCTACTTCCGTGTGCGATGCCCTGATCTTTTAGGACATTGTTCATCTAAGGGTTTAACATTGTAGTTGATGTTGCCGTCATTTTCCCTCTTTGATTAAACTTTTGATTTATTGATGTAATATCTTGTTTTATATCTAGTATATAGGTTTACTGTTCAGCAAATTTACTGATCTAATGCTTGCTACCATTTTTCACTTGAGCTTTTACTGTAACTTCTGATGGTTTCTTGTGTCTGAGCATTCAGTGCTTCGTGTTATTTAGTATTTCAGATAAGAATGTACCAAGAAACGACCATAATTGTTTTTCACCTTTTCTCTATTCTTGAGTTACCGTTTGAATTTTTTTTTGGGGGTAATACTGTTTGAATTTTGATATTGTATAAATACAAAACATTGTCAGTTGAGTTTGCAATGAAGCAACAACACGGTGCCTTAATTTCTCAATTATTGTTCTGTTCTATAATGTAGCATATGAGTATTTGCGGAAGATGCTTGAATATGGTTTTATGTTTGAGGACTTGGTCATTTTGTTCTATAAGTTGGAGGACATGTTCCATTGTGATATTTTTGAAACATGTTCGACTAAGCAACTACTTTCACCATTTAGGTTTCTTTTTGTACTTAAAGACAACTGTGGTGAGTTGGAAAAAATGTTTTGCACATTGGAAACTAAAAAACGAAGGTTGCAGAGTTGTTTTAGCTAAGTTAATTGTTGACCATATAATATAATGTTAACTGAAAAAAAAATTTCATGCTTGTTTGCAGGTTTGTCATGGTAAAATTGTCTGAAATACGCAGGGAAGTGCAATGCCCAATCTGCCTCGGTATGGGAGCCTCTTATACTCTCTGGGTAGTTAAAATTAGAACTATTGATTTCAGTTACTGTAATTTTCTGCAACTTGACTTGGTACCTGGCTTGCACAGGGTTTATGTCAGACAAATAGGGTCTTATCGTCGTCTTTCTAGTTCTACAACTTCAGAACTGTTTTCAGATTATTTTTATTAATAAACTTTCCTTTCCTTCCTATTGTTCCTATTGCTTTAAGCTGAGACTTATTCTCATAAGTAATTTGGTCCATTTGGATTAATTACATTCTATATTCATTTCGGTCGCTTACAAGTAAATTTCCAAGGCTGGACCTAGGCACGGGACTTGCATCATTCTGGGATCTTAATTGTTGATGTTGTTTGCATGCGAGAACATCCTTCTTGTTGTCATAACTAGGATTCAACTGCGTGACTTTCAAGTATCGGTTTAAGAAGTTATTCAATGAATTTTCAGCATTCAGCTGAAAGTTCACTTAGTTGCTTCCTGTTTTTTGTTTAGGATGTCACTTTTAAAAGATAGTTTTTTGTTAGTGGTTGCCCAAGCTAAAAATTTTCCTTATCATAAAAAGTACTGGTTTCCACTCCTGAAAAGGATGTGGTCTTAGTTGTTTCCATCATCTTATTCTGCTGAGGTATAAAACTAATGGTGGTTGGTGGGCATGGCAAAAAAAACTCGACCCTAGCCCAATGTCAATGAGTCAAGCCAGTTTGGTTGGGCTTGGGCTCGACAAACTTTGTCAGGCCCAACCAATTATGGGAAATCGGGCCGGTCTGACCCAAAATCAATGGGAATCAGATTTGTAAATTTCAGATTCAGGCTTGGGCTTGGGCCTTAGGGTGCCTGGGCCAGTTGCTACTCCTAGTGGTGGGAAACTGAGTATAACTGATCCTGATATCCCTTTGTGGTCCTAAATCTTTCTAGATTAAATTGTCTGGGAACCTTACAGTTTTCCATAATCTTAAAGTTGTCATTAGCCAAGCAAGGATTTGCAGTGAATTTGCCACTCGTACTAGGTTGATTTGCAGATAGGGTGCTATTAACGTGCAAGTTTACCAATGTTTCCTTCAACTCTCGCAAAGACATCCTTTTTGAATTTTGGATGCCTATGATTATCACACTCCCGTATCCATCCTGCATCAATTTATTTTCTGGTCAACAGTTTCAATGATATAGCATGCAACTGGTTTTAAACAATATTAAATGAACAAGGACGGCAAAGTGCAAAACTTTAAAGTCCAAAAAATTTGCTCCCTGATGTTGCTATTGGAAACTTAGACTGTGATTATGTTATCCAAGTCATATGTGATAAAGCACGTAATTCAAACTTTATAGGCTAAAATATGTAAAACTCAGAGCAGATTTTTGATGTATCTTCTGAAATTTGACAAGTACTTCGAATTGATACCATATCTCGGCGTGTATCAGTTTGTTTAATCTTCTTTTCTGTTATATTCATAATTTTTTCAAGATCGTTATAAGTTATACATTAATGAATGAAGAAAATTCATGTTCTCCTGGTTGAATTCAGTACATCCACTAAAATTAAAATGGAGATGCTACAGATGAAATCAGGAGTAAATTTATGTTTTGCATGTTTCTTATTAACATTATGAATGAGCTATAAATTTATGTTTTGCATGTTTCTTATTAACAATATGAATGAGCTGTTGTGGATAAGTAAGCTTGAAATTTCTCCAGTGTCATTATACAAAGTGATATTGCCTTCTCTATAAAGTCAAAACTACTGTTTTGGACGAAGTATTGATTTCCTTTTTAATGTCTAGGAATAATTCGGAAAACAAGGACTGTGATGGAATGTCTACATCGCTTCTGCAGGGAATGCATTGACAAATCTATGCGCCTTGGGTAAATTTTGAACCATAATTGATTTGATTTAAAGTCTGGATGTTTCCTTATGACATCTTATTGCCCCTTCGTTAAAAGATGGACTCAGATCTTAAAATCCTTACCTCTGTAAATTGAAATTCATTGCAGGAATAATGAATGTCCTGCATGCCGCACCCATTGTGCCAGTCGCCGTTCTTTGAGAGATGACCCAAACTATGATGCACTAATTTCTGCTTTGTATCCAGATATTGACAAATATGAGGAAGAGGTATCATTCTGCTGAATTGTTGCATCTTGAATAGAAATATGATTCCTCTATTAGAATTCAGTTGTTAATTTTGAAACATCTGTGTTAGGAGTTGGCATTTCATGAAGAGGAAAAAGCCCGCAATAAGCAGGTAAACTATTGAAGCGTGGTTGTCTTTTTTTCTGTCATGCATTTGGAGTTCAGATTGAATAAAATGCATCAACGAAAACAACACAATTGAAAGGTCTAGTTGTCTTTACTTGTCAAAACATTGTTTTATTTGTTGAGACAGATATCCATTGAACTGTAGGAATAACAAATGGTCAAACATGTTCTAACTCTTTATCAGTTCCAAACCATGTCAGTGCTGCACTTTTTTTTTTTATAGTTGCTTTTTTGTTCCATGTCAAAAGGCCCCACCAGCATTTGATCCCAAGTGGAGGAGGATATTTTTGACATTCCCTCTCAACGAAACACAAGGCCGTGGAAAAAATGGTGCAGCGTTGTTATTGTATTCTGAATTTGTTTAGTGAATTCGACAGATTCAAGATTCCATTGCCCAGACTATTCGTCGACAAGCTGAAGCTCTTGGTCGAAAAAAGACAAGTAGAGCCACAGCAGCTGCATTTGCAAGGAGAACACAAGGTCGGTATCGAGACACCCACGCAAGAGGGAGGAGAAATTATCGAACTCCTGAACTTCAGGAATCTGATGACAATGAGGATGCAAATGAGGATGGAGGCAAAGATTCGTCATCTGCTGACGAGCATAGTACTGAGGTTAAACCAAAAAGATCCAGGAGATGGGCTGGGGGGAGATCAGCAGCTGCTAGTGCCGATGGAGGTGGTGATGACAATGATTCAGAAATCAATAAGGAATCAATGGGAGCATCTGCTGCCCTTGTTGGCTCCTCTGAAAGGCTTGCATGGGGCAAGGGTGGTATTCGGAGTCATACACGGTATGGCGGTGCAAATGCTGGCAACGGAAAAAATGCTAGAAATAGTCGCCTGTTCAAGTTGGCAGATTATCTCCGGAGCTTGGAGGAGAATGATGATGAGGTAAAATTACATTTATCGGTGCTGCTTTCTGCTGTTCATTATGGCAGTGTGAATGCTGAAGTGTGGCTGAAAAATGGGTCAAAAAGTAGTCTATTTGAGTCATAGACACTTCGGCGCACCTGTATGAGTATAGAATAATAAAATCATTGTCTTCGGAATTCTCCCATGAATGCTTTCAAATCTTGACTTTTTTTCTTTTAATTTCAGTTGGATATCCACCTCATGCTTGTTTCTCTTGATGAAAAAAGTATACCCAGTTTGCGAAGGCCATATCTTTCCTGCAGGCCAACTTTGTCTGTCAAGCAGCTGTGCCAGGTTATTCTTCTTCAGTTGCAGAATATGTTCTCTATAAACAATAAATTGTTTTATGTGGTTTGTTTTTCCACCACGAGGATTGGTTTTCAATTCCCTGTTTTTATTCAGTATGTTGCTCTCCAAACTGCTTTGCAAGCCAACGAAGTTGAAATACACTTGGTGAAAGAGTTGAATGCCAAATCGAATCCTTTAGCCTCCACAAGTAGTCCAATTTGTATGCCCGGCGCAATTGAGGAATCAAAAGATAAGTTGCAACTTTTAGATGAGCATGACACTTTGGCGGGACTAAAAACGTGCAATTTCATCCATGGATATCTGGTGAGTTTCTTTCTTGCCAGTCATTATATAATATTTAAGTTTATGGGCATGCATATTTTAGATGAAGATATGTACTTTGAGGCCATCATTAATATTGTTGCCACCCTTTTTGTCTGGCTTGGAAATGTTATCATCAGCTTCTGGCATATCAGAAGAAGTTGGTGAAGCCAACATGGTGAGACATGACCTGCCCCTGCCAGATTGAAATGTTTACACCTAGCTGTTAAAGAAAGAAATACAGCTTTTACAAAAGAAAGAGTTGATAGAAATCCACTCACAAGGACCTCAGTTGAATTTTCTTTTCCGTTGCTTCCATTGCCGAAACCGCGAGATATGTGGTGGAAAGAGTAGTTGGTTTTGTAGATTTAGAGCATGAAGAACAAGCCCTGTATAAGCAGGAATATTAGGTGGTTTTTACTTTCAAAATATTAGCACAGATTCTGTTAAATCTTTAGTAAACATTATGCAATGTCAGTTATTAATATACCTCAGCATGCTCCTGTCGATGATTGTTATTATATTGTAATAGAAGTCCAAATCAATTCAATTGGGTTCTTTCAACCAACCAACCTTCCATCATTTATTGAGACATTTTCATCAATTGAATCCATCCTTCTTGGTCTGATAGATAATAAGACATACAGTATTACTAAATCTGAATTCAGAGAGAAAAATATAAGAATAAAATCGTCCATCCAACCAAAACGTTTCCCTTTCATAATTCATCTAATTACAAAAAAGAACAAATATAATATGCCAAAAAGAACAAATCCAACACTTCATCATATTAAGCAAACAATACCTCTTTCCCTGAATCCAAAACCAAATAATAAAAAGACTTTCATCATTCCTCCGTTAGTGGCATTCCCATCTTATCTCTTCTTCACCTTCAATTTTCGCTCTTGCCCTTCAATTATTGCACATGAGTGGACTGGACACTGAAGCTGGGGACTATAAGAGAGTGTACATCATTCCCACTCCAAGCATGCGAGTTAACACTTTATCAAAGGCCCAAAAAATGATGAAAACTTAATCCGTATCTGCTTTCCCCATTTCCAATCCGAGTGGCAGACACTATCATAAACGGTTGCGCCTTGACTGTCTGAACTAAACCGGTCCTGTCCCACATGAGATCAATTACCCTTCATATGGGGGCTAGTTAACAGTTATTTCCTAATGATTCGCAGGACTGTATAAATGTATGTTGATTGGTTATATTTTAATGATATATTCAAATAAAATATATTTACAAAAATTTCAACCTAACTTATCTTTTAGCTAAATGGTTTATTATTATTTAATGATATAATTATTTAAAAGTTTTTTTTATCTTGTTCATATTATGATATATATGATAAAGATTAATATATAAATTTACATTGCAAATAAAATTATAATTAAATAATAATTATATGATTATTATTTACATTTATATATTTTCTATAAATTATTACTAGTCATCATTCAACATTAATAGAGTATAAAAAGACCAGCATACTTTATATTTCTTCTTTATGAAAAAATAATCTATCTCATAAATTAAAGTATAGATATACTTAAATAAATGTGTAGGTGTTAGAGAATATGTTCATTGAACTAATCAAACATAAGAGTTTCACTTGGAGCATTATATGTTTATAGAAATTCTCATTATGATGATTGTACAAGTGATCATTTGACTTAAGACATCCAAATTATCTTACACAGAGATTACTATGTTTTGATAATACATATGACATATTTTAGTCAATGATAAATCAATAAGTAGTTATTGGATATAACATAAATTATATGAAGGTAGCAGAGTGATCAATATAGGATTCATCACCCTAAAGTAATTAAAGGGGAATATTCAATTATTTTTGTTTAGTATTGATTTGGAAAATTCTTGGCTAAGGTGAACTAATAATAGAGAACTAATATGATTGGATATAAAGTAGACGTTAATTTCATACTCTATGTTTAGTCAGAATATTATATGATGAAATGATTAAATTATATTTAAAAATCATGCACAAAAAGGTTAGTTAAAGCTACTTTGATATTCTTGATTTTTTTTTTGAGAATTTAAAAAATTGACTGAAGAGGAAAATAATGTTTAGTATACAACATTGGAGAGGGACTCTCCCACAAGATATTAAAAAACACGTGATTTAAACAATACAATACACAAGAAAACGACGATGTTGGGCTAATTGACACTGTTAAGGCGACATCGTATATGTAACTAGAGTAAACCAAACTTGACCTTTTATCACATCTTCAAAACATTTACCTAATTACTAACTTCACCTTGAATACCAAGGGACTAAAGGAGGTGCGCCGAGATGCTTCCTTCTCTACAAGTGAGTCTGCTACCTTCTAATATCTTAGTTCAGTCCCTTGTTGAGTTGATTATTGCGAAAATCTGCCATAGTTGCTTAGAAGTATACCCAATATATGGATAGACCCTTGTACTGTTCACTTTTCTATATCCCAAATAGTACCATCATTGATGAAAGTCCATGAACTGTGGATAATCAGAGAGAGCCAGTCTTTTACTACAAACGCTTTCCCAACTGGTTTATAATCAATTGTTCTCTTATATTTCTAGTTGTGAGTTTAAAAGAGAGCCCAGTCTTCTAGATTTCCCGACAAACCTTCTATTGTTTCTCTCTTTCTAAATTTCTTAAAGATAGGTTGTTGATACCACTACAAATATTTTTTAATCATGCTTACAAGAATGCAGTTGAGATATCTCTTGTAAGATATCTGTGAGAAAGTTGTGGCTTGAGCTAGGAGAACATAGGCTAGAAATTCTAATCCACACCTCTTTAGAGAAACTGCACTTAAAGAAGAGATGATCCCTATTCTTCTCCTTTGAGTTGCATAAGTATACAATGCTTAGAAGAGGATAGGAACTTCAGTCTATCCATAGTGTTGAGTTTATTCAGCATAGCTAGCCAAAACAAAAAGTTGACATTTGGTTTAAGAACCTTGAACCAAACCAATATGCATCACCCTATTCTTATACCTGCTCCATCCATTAACTCCTTTGCTTTTTTGTTAGTAATTTCCGACACAGAAAATCCATTATATAAGTATATGTCTTCCTCACCATGGTATTTGTATTAAGGAATGGGCAATAATCTTAGTTCTTTTAAGGAAAGAGAGCAATGTCATTTTTAGTACTCTTAAAGTTTGGCTTTCTTAGAGAACCTAACCAATAAATTGCTTACCAACTGATTATAAATTAGAGCCTCATGACTAGTCTAGTTATCATACCATAGAGAGATTCTATCCCTTGCCCCTATTTTACATGTGACATATTATGTACTTTTTCCCTTATCTTGAGAATTTGGTTGAAGAACCAATAGAGCTATCTTTAATTCTTATTACCCAAAATATTTCTCCCTTTAATATATAATTGTGAATTCGTTTTATCCATAATGATTCTTTTTCTCTTAGGATTCTCCAAATTCTTTTTTTTATTAGGAATCTGTTGCTCTTGCTAACTGACTCCAACCTTAACTTGCCTGTGTCCTTCGGTTGACATATATGCTTTCAATTCACTTTAGCTATTCCTTTCTCACCTTTCCCTTTACCTGTAGAAACTGCTTCATCAATATTGCCATCGTTTTAATCAGTATTTTGGAGAGGAATATGTAAGAGCACCAATAAATTTGCATTGACATAATAACATACTCAAGAGTTGAAGTTTACTTCCATAGGAAAGGGTTCTATTTGTCTAAAACCCATTTTTTTTTCTATTAGATGAAGACATTCTTGAAATGTTAGTCTCCTGGAAGAGATAGGAATGCCTAAATACAGAAGAGGAGGGTCTTGCTTTCTCATTCCAGTAACTTGTGACAAAGAATTTGAGATATGAGATGCACTTTTGGACAACAGGAAATAGCTTTTTTGAAAATTGATACTCAATTCAGAAAACTCCTTAAAACTTTGTAGTGTACTCATCAGTAGTGAAATAGAAGGAGTATTGGCTTTACTTAGGAGAATAAGATCATCTGTAAAACAAAAGCTAGTTAAGGAAATCAACTTACATTTAGAATGATACCTGAAGTTGGAGGCAGTTGAAATTTTGTGTTTCAGCAGAAGGGTGAGTACTTCCATGCAAATAAGGAGTATGTAAGGAGAAAGAGCATCCCCTTGCCTAAGTCCTCTTTTTTCCTTTAAACATCTCTATTAGGCTTCCATTAATTAATATCTCTTAAGAAGAAAAGGTAATGCATTCTTGAATCCAATTGATAAATTTTTTAGGAAATTTCATAACTTCCATAGTTTGTAGCAAGAAACTCTAGTTAACATAATTAAAAGCTTTTTATAGATCCACTTAACAATACAGTCTTGAGGGCTTTTACTTTGAGTATACCCTTTCAAAAGCTCTTACAATATAAGTATATTATCTCCAATATGTCTTCTGCTTATAAATGCTCCTTTATTCTCACTGATGAGGAATTGAAGAACATCTTTTAGCCTATTTGCCAAAACTTTGACTAGAGAAAATTTGTACATAAGATAGGTATCAAATCACTCTAAGTTTCCGATTAGAACTCTTGAGAACTAAACACATAAAAGTTCTATTAATCTTCTTAAACAATACTCTATTTTTGAAAAATTCCTACATAACATCTTCAATGAATCTCCCTATTTTATCCGAAGTTTTTTGAAAGAACAGACCATTTACTCCATCTGGACCTGGGGCTTTTGAGCCATTCATGTTAAACACCACCTTCTCTATCTCTTGATCTGTGATATGTCTAATTAGAAAAGAGGCTTCTTGTTCAAGGATCTTGGCTGTGACAAATTGCCTAAGATCCACTCCATTTTTTGCAGTATTATCTTCTGTGCCTAGGAGATTTTGGAAAAATTTCCTAGCTTCCTTAGCAATCTCAACTTGCCTAAATAAAGTTTCCCCATATTCGGATATATTGGAGGTGGTTTTGTTGACATTTCTTCTAACTGTCACTGTATTGAAGAAAATTTTAGCATATCTATCCCCATTCTTGATTGAATTAATTCTAGCCCACTGGTTTAATAAGGAACAATGATTATCCACTATTTGCATATAGCTATTAAGAGCTTCCCTCTCCTTAGTAGCTAGAGTGCAATCATTTGGGTTAGCTGCCAGAGATTTCTGGATTACCAAAAGATTGCTTCTTGCCTTTTCTATCTTCTTTTTGATATTCTGTCCTCTCTTTACATTCAACACCTTCAATTTCTATTTTATAGCCTTAAGCTTTTGCGAACAAATAAACTGCTTAGTATCATATGTCTCAAACTCTAATCCATTAGATTTAGCTTCATGAAAGCCCTCCACATTAACCAAGAAGTTGTTGAATCTGAACGGGTGGTGAATACTAACCTTTTTAAACAAGTTATCCACTTTGATAGTAGTATGATTAGAAATTTTAGGGTCCAAAAAAGTGGCTTTACTCTCTAAAAAAGCATTTAACCAATCCATTTTCACCATGGCTCTATCTAACTTATTTTCTGAATGAACCAGTTTGAGCTTTGTTTGTTAGACCACATGAACCTATTTGGATTTTAAATCTATTAATTCCACATCATGTATGCCATCAAACATGTCGTAGTTGTAGTTGAGTAAATTATACTTCCCTTATACCTCTGACATGTATAAAGTGGAGTTGAAATCCCCACTAATTATCCATGGACCTCTATCTGATACTTTTAGTCTTTGAAGAGAAGTCCATAACTCAGCTCTTTGAAAAGTTGTATTAGTGCCTGTTTGGATGGGCTTTTGGAAGGCCAATAAGCATTTTTCCCCACCATAAAAGTATTTTTTAAATAAAAATGAATGTTTGGTTGTAAAATAAAAAAACATTTCTTTAATAGATATGGCTTTTTTGGTAGCCAAAATACAATTTTTTAAGAAGCTCAAATTTGGAGCTTCTGAAAAAAGCGCTTTTTTCAGGTAGATTTTTTAGATCAATTAATGAGCTTATTTTTAGTCCCTTTTGTCTTTATATTTTACACATAATTTCCACAATACCCACAAATATATCTTCATGTTTTAAGATTTATATAATATTATTTGATTTTTTATATGTTTTAATATTTATTTTTGATATTAGTTTTACTTATTTTATAATCCATATAAAAGATTTGATTAGATATATTTTCGTTTATGTTTCATATGATTTAAAATTATATAATAATAATTAATATATTGTGCTTTGCATATTGTTTAATATACTTTAAATAATATTTATATGCATAAATAATTTTATTACAAAATAATAAGTCTCTATTCTTTTTTTATGTATATAAATTCTTGTAATTTTGAAATTTTGTTTCATTTTCTTTAGAATAAGCATTTTCCCCTAATATTTTGGTCATATCATTTGATCTGTTTTCACTTCTTGGGTTGAATATGTGAAGTACTTGGAAAAGATTTACACTAATTAAGAATATTTAATTTCATGAAAATTGAATTTAAGTTTTGTATATTTTTCTTTGTTTTTATTATTTTCTTTTTTTATTTTTTCTATCCGGGTGTTGCCTGATTAACAAAACAAACAAAAGACGCGAAACACTTATGAGATTTTACTCTTTCTGACACGTCTAAAGAAGATACTAATTAGAGGGAAAATGAAATTTGTCTCTGTGAATCGAGAAGAAAGGGGCTCAGCGAGAAGCGGATTGTACCATGAGAGAAGCAAGGAGGTCAATCTCTTTTAAATATACAGCATGTGTTGTCAAACAGTCTGTATGAAACTCTTTCAAAAAAAGTTCTTTTTTAAATGACAACCAAATAAATAAAGTAGCTGACTTCTTAAAAAATTATTATAAAAATATATATATAGAAAAAAAACTTTATTGATAAAAAATCTTCTGATATAAACTCCACCAAAATGAGGCTTATCGAATAAATCCAATGATTTTCAATTACAATGAGAATTGTTCTATATTGTCCCAATTTTCTTGAATTTTGACATCATAACACAAAGTGATACACTAACAAGTCAATATAAATTCTAATATGGACAAGCAAGTCCTAGTAGCAGTAGAGTTTCAGACGATATTAAAATTTCAGGCAGCCGTCATTCATCGGAAACCACCGGTGTCTTCAACTGATAAATCAAACCGTCGAGTTTTGGCCGTAATTTATGTTTCCAAATCTCTTGAACCAACTCTAACCCTACACATATCTCCTTCTGTTTCACCTCCACAAGCACAAGCTCATCGTTTAATCTGTAAATCTCAACTATCATCGCGAAATTGCCATTACGACCTTCCAGTTTCGCTCCCCAATCTTCCTTCTTCTTCACTATCACATTCTCCGCCATAGCAGCTTCTGCAACTCTCTCTATTATATGCTCCGGCGACTCTGCGGACACAAACCGTTCACAGGAGACTGAAATGTCGGAGTCATCGAACAAACCCGACAAATCTAAACCTGAAGAGAAGGATATTATACCAAAAGCATTCAAGAAGTTGCCACTTTCATGATGGTTCTTTAAGTCGATATCCTCCAAATGTGAGTTTATATCTCTGTAATCCTTTCTGAACCAAGGGTCGCGTAGAATTTCATCAATGGTGATTCTTGTCTCGGGGTTGGTGTCCAGAAGTCGTGAAAGTAACCGACGAAGCTCCGGCGATGTCCATACGGGACACCGGAATTTACCTGTATAAATCTTGCGGTACATCTTAATGAGGTTGGTGTCGTTAAACGGTAAATAACCGGCGACGAGAACAAACAAAATGATCCCACATGACCAAACGTCGACTCTGGCACCGACGTACCCTTTCTTCGCCAAAATTTCCGGAGCAACATAAGCAGGAGTGCCACAAACAGTGTGCAGCAATCCTTCGGGTCGGACTTGTTCTTGAACAGCGCTGAGTCCGAAGTCGGAAACTTTAAGATCAGAATTCTCGTCCAAGAGGAGGTTCTCAGGCTTCAAGTCTCTATGAAACACGCCTCTTGCGTGGCAAAATCCGACCGCCGAGATCAACTGCTGGAAGTATCGGCGGCTGAGATCTTCGCTGAGACGTCCTCGAGCGACCTTGGAGAACAGCTCACCACATTTGGCGAATTCTAACACAAAGTAGATCTTTGATTTGGTGGCTAAGACTTCGAAGATTTTCACGATATGAGGGTGGCGTAACCGCCGCAATATCGAGATCTCTCTCTTCACATGTCCCGTGAACCCTCCTTTCAGCACCTTCTGCTTGCTCACAGCTTTAATGGCGACGCTTTGATCTGTACGGACGTCCCTGGCATGATACACCTTGGCAAATGCTCCACATCCGAGTAGCTTCCCCACTTCGTACTTCCCGAATAAGTTAACTATTCCACGAGCATCTCCGGTAACCGGATAACTCCCGCCGGCAATCTCCGCCATGTCCGGAGGTCTACGCCGTCCTGTATGTATGTATTATGGTCAAATGGTTTTGTTTCCCTTTTGCATTGATCGTAAGTGAAAATGATGAAACCCCATATCGAAATTGTTGAGGAACTTGAGGTAATTAGCTGTGGAAGTTATGAACTTCGTTAACTAACTAGAAAACTTGTAAAAGAACTGAAAATTTTTGCCGACCACACGTGCTTGTTGAGTTTCAGGCAAGGATAGGGAAAAAATGAAACAACTCGAAAGCTCTAAGAACTCCCCATGAGCTGGGAAGTGGCTAGGACTTTGAGTAGTTCTGGGAACGATAAGAACTAAGAAGGATTTGTTGAACAGCTTCTTTAGCTGTGGTTATCTAAGAAGGATGGCTTATTGCTCAGGTGTTTCTTGCTTCTCATTTCTTTTTCTTGGTTTCGTGTTCTTCTAAATCACAAATTCACACTTAAGGACTCTAAGATTTCGATTTTGACGTTACTTAAACTAACAATCAACGTTTTAAAATTTTAACTAAAGTTAAACTGATAACACAATATTAAAAAGTACTAGTCCGCTGTAAAATTAGTTATAAATTAAATAAAATAGAAGAAATTAAAAATAATTAAAAAATCCTTCTTACTTATTTAATTTTTAAATTTTAATTAAAAAGGAGATAGAGTTAAAAAGTCCTATGTTCAAATTCGTCTATTTACACTCTCTCGATTGAACCTGTTGTACAATACTTGTCTAGTGCGAAGTATCCAGTTGATGTGATTTACAGAATATAATTCGGAAGTTTATCCAGTACGCATTTAAAGAAAAACAACAACAGGTTCTTTCGTTTTAAAAAAAAAAAACATAAAACGAAAAACTCGAATGAATTTCATGGTAACAATCATCGATCGATGGTTTGAGTTTTACGTAAAAAGTTAATGATTCCAATTGACAAGGCTTCCTATTTTACGAAGGTTAAAAGAGGTGCATTTTTACAAAGTGTTTATTTCAACAACTCGAATTTATGATCTTACAATTACAAATAAGTAATCTTACAAATTACTTCAAGGCTCGCCCTTCACTAACACACTAGTAATTTATTTTAAATACACTCTTAATTTTAATTAGTTGTCTTGTTCAGATATTGTGTATATTGTGCAAGCAACATGTTTTAATATTAGGTGGTTCAACAACCTAAATTTTGGCTATTTTCTCCTATGATTTGGTACACTCAATTCACATTATTCAAATTTTAGAATGTAAAATAATAAAAAAACAAATCACCTATTCTAATTATGATATTTTTATTATATTTTATTAAATCTTATTTACACATTTACATTAATCTTATATAAATACATAAGTGAGGATTGGTAAAATAAGATTAGAACACTGTAATGTATAAATAGAGTAGTTTTATTTTATATTCATAAATTTATAATGCACATAAAGTTATAACAAATCAGTATTAGGACTCGGAGATTTGTAAACAGAGTAGTATTATTTCATACTCATAAATGCATAGAAGTTCTTCATACGTAACTCTAACCTCTTTCCTTTGTTTCCTGAAAATGATGTTTTGCAATTATTAAAGGTGTCTTAATAACTAAATAGGTTGGTGTGAGTGGTAATCAGAGGTCTTGTGTTCAAGTCTTGAAAATGGAGAAATTTATTTGACCAGTGCTTTACTTCTTATGGGCTGACTCGATGCGAGTCGTGAGTAAACAAACAAAAAAGTATATCAGAATGGTTTAATTTTTCATATTAATCTTGTATTTTAAAAATAATTATTAATCTTAATTACTCTGTTTAATTATATATAATTTATTTTACCGGATTTTTATTAAAAATGATAGTATTAAAATTTTCCAATTTTAATATAATATTGTTTAAAAATATAAATAAACAAAAAATTAATAAACTATGACACAATAATTAAATAATAATACATCATATATATAATAATTTGTTAAATAAAAATTAAAATAAACATGATCAAATTATAAAGAAAATATGTTAGATTAATTTTTAATTTTCAGTTCAGTTTTCAATTTTTAGTTTAATTTAATTTAATAATTTTTGTTGTTTGTTTACGTCAATTTCTTAATTAATCAACTAGTTTTTGTAAACTAATTAATTTTTATAAATTAAAATAACCAACTAATTTTTATTTAACAATAGTTTTTATTTATACTTTAATTTTATCAATTAAACATTTTAAATCTTAAATCTCTTATTCTATTAATTTACATTTCTGTCTAATTTTGAGAGTATTAGTATGAATTACGCTCTTCTAATTAAAGAATAGTAATGAATCGGATTAGTTATGTTGATAATAAATTAAGATTTAAATATGTTTGAATTGTTTAAAATAACGTCGTTTTGTAGTAAGAATCGCTTAGATCGAGTTTCAGACACTCCAAATTTGAATCTAACCAATCTAAACCTGATATATTAAGTTAAATTGGATTAGGTATGAACTCTTTTGTCATGCCCTACTTTGTCATGCACGGTTTTGGAAAATTTTGATGATGGTTCACCCTACACACTGAATTGCATCAGAGTGGTCTTCAGTCTTCGGTGGGGTTAGATATATACAGGACCACTTAAATATTCCTTCACGTGAAATTTATTTTTATTAGGTGAGATATTTCTTTTGAAATCGGAGTTAATTAGTATTTTTAAATTTCTCATTTTAATGCTTAGTTAATTTATTTTGATCTTTTATTAAATTTAATTTATTAATTATGAGTAAGGCTGCTATTCCTTGAGGTAACTCTTGTCGAGGTAATAATTATCCTTTTATTAAGTTTATTATTAGTAGTAGTTTTATCATTATTATTTATTTATTTATTATTATTATTATTTCGATTATTATTATTATTATTATTATATTATATTTTATTATCCTTATGTATTTATTATAATATTAGTTACTTAAATATTTTACGTGTCATTTTTACTTATTTACTAATTTAATCTGCATCCTTATTTTTCTGTCACATCTGCATATAAGTTTATCGGAAACAACCTCTCTATTATGTAGGGATAAAATTGCGTGTTATCAGACTTTTTTAGAGTCCGCTTCACTACGAAATTTCGGACTGAGTATAATAATGATAATGAATAAGGTTGCTTACTAACGAATCTTTTAATGTTTCATTTCTAAGCAAAATTTTTAATGATTATTATTGTTGTTGTAATTAATTAATCACAAACTCTGAAATGAGTTTTTAGTTCTCTTAAAATTGGACATGTTTCTATAACAACCAGACAAAAATTAGTGAATCAGCATCAATTTCAACAACTCGATGATGTTATTATCGTAAGGCAAAGAAGATAAAGAGCTATGAATGTGTCCATCGAGTTGTCAATTTCGTAGAGTTTCAGAAGGAATGGGGTTCTGCAGACATGTTATTATCAATGTTTATGTATTCTTTTGTTTCAATTCTCACACGAATCATTGGTGGTAGGTAGGCTTTTCTTTTTTAAATTGTATATATTATGATAAAAATAGAGAATTTTTATACATACGGCTCTATCGTAAATAACTCCTCTGTTAAGTAGAAATAAGAATACGTATTATCAAAATTTTTTAAGCTCTATACTTGAACGAGACTTCAACTTAACGTTGATTATGATAGATAACTGTATTGATTTCAACTATAATCATTTTTTTAAGTATACATTTAGAATCAGGTTCAAACTTTTTTTAAAGTTTCGAATCATACTTAAGTTCAATTCTTTATTTAAACCTCAATTTAGACTAAAATTCAAATTTTACCATCCAAATCTAACTTGCAATTCAAAATTTCTTATTTATAAAATAACCCAATTTTATATATTAATAAATCCACTCAATTATCTTCAAATTTTTAAGTTAATTATACCTTCTCTTCTTACAATAATCCAAACTTGTAATCTTTTAAAAAGGCTATGATTTATGAAGTGATGACTAATTCAATCGACAATGATACTCAACAACTTAAACTCAATGACCTTTAACACCGAACATAATTACTTGTTTGTGTCAATAATTAAAAAATTTAATCGGTTTGATATGTTCAATTATAAAAATTTAAAATGGTTATTTTTTATTTAAAATTTAAAATTTGAGTTTGATTTACTTTAATAACTTTTATTGTTATAAACTAGACAGTTTATTCTTACAAATTAATAAATAAATAAATTTTTATCTAAATAGATTTTCATCAATATTTGTAATCAAATGACAAGTTCGAACGTTTACTATAATTGAATCATCCTCTTCATCAGATAAGTTAATCTTCTCCAAAGACTATGATTGGATCACAAGGTGTCAAAAATTCAATTTTTTAGTACCAATGATGCTTTTCGAGGCTGAAAGCATAATGTCATACTGTTTAGTAAGATCCAAAAATTGCTTAAGTAAGATCTGATGTTCCTCATGAGTTTTTGAAAACAGGAGAATGTTATCGATGTAAATGATTGCATTGTAGAAGATAGGCTTATAGATCTTAGTCATTATTATTTGAAACAGTGATGAGGCAAAAAGAGAAGATTTGTTCGATTCTTCAAGAAATCCTCACATTATCTGAAAGTTAATCGTTGTTTTCTCTATAAACAACCAAGGCATGTTGTATGTACTTGTCCTCACAAGACTAAAAAGGATGTTAAGTTATTGAGGCAGATGTAATCAATCTTACCTATTCAATATTCCAATAATT
>JANPWT010000002.1:28424953-28440669 GCA_024678245.1 Erythroxylum densum | reverse complement strand
GCTCCTATTGAGGTGGTTCTTGTTTCTAATTAAACTATAGACGAAGAGCTACCATTTTAAGAAGTCAATTGTTATTTTGTGATTTCGTTGTGTGGGCTCGCCTTTATAGCTTGAGATGTTATGAGAATGAGAGTGAACTGATGGTGGCTAATGAGGGTTAAATGAAATAAGCCTACAGGTTAATAAGCTCACGTTTTATAAATGGTTTCCAGATGTTGGGTTTTGAAAACGGATCCAACATATGAGGTATTGAAAAAGAAATCGATGATGGTTAAGGAGACTTCATTGGAGTACGTTCACGTCTTATGGTTCCATTTAATAGTTGGGTTCCAGAAACGACGCCCAACAAAATTTCTTAGACAAAGGTTATGTTTGAGAAGAGTTCTCAAAGTTAGATAAGAAAACTTGTATGCCCACTATGCAATTTGCAATATTCCCTATTGAGGATTTGGTGACAAAGGTTCAGAGATATGTCAAAATCATATAGATTAAAAAGATTTCTTGACATTTTAATTTGATTAATGTCTCATAAACTCTGATGACAACATATAAGATGTGTGTCAACATCATAACAACAAGATGCAAAAGGTTGCAAGAAGTAGAGCTAAAAAACATACTAATTTTATGAAATTGTTTCACTTTATTTATCCTACTAAAAGTATAATTATAGACTACAATTAAAGACATTTGTTATAGTATGATAACAATTGTCATAAGAAGAAATGAATGTATGACTTTTCTTGCCTAAATGAGACATGATAAAGATCATATATATTTCTAGTTTATGCTTATGAGCATTTGATACTGAATTTAGATTCAACATTATTATAATGTTCAATGCATGATATGAAATAGATTATTGAGTAAAAGTAGTTTATCCAAGTTTATGCAAATAGTTTATATGTATTGGATCAAAGGAAACTTATGTTTAATCTAAGTGGCAATAATACAAAGTTGGATAAACGAGATTATCCTTTTATGTCATGTTGGTTAAATAAATATAATAAGAATCATAAAGTTTTACATAATTATGAATCAGATGAAGCTTGTGATTGAAGAATGACCAAATCATCCTTCGGTGAAAAGATGATGATAGTATTGAATTGTTAAATCATATAAATATGATGTGTGGATATAATAGCAATTAATAACATGATGATACTTGTATTTCATTATATTTACCAATAATTTATTTGATATAGTCATATTTATTAAATAAAATATTGATTTAATATTTAAAAAGTTTAGAGCATTTAAATTTGAGTATTTGTTGAAACATTTCGGTGAGATTGATGTGGTCAGATATAGATTTATTTGGTTATTTATAGGGATTGAGATTCTATAGTGAATAATTTCACAACTATATTTAGTAATAGTATAGATTTGTGTAAGGAGAAAACACAATATGAGATATGACATAGTATAATATTTAATAAGATTAATAAATTAAATAAATTAATAAGATTTCAAATGAGAAACATGATGCTAAGACTTTAAAGAGTCAAAGTTAATAATTTTGGGATATGATGCTTAGTTGGAGAATGCATTATCTAATAAATTCATAACTAAATTAGATAATAAAAGGTTATGGGCTATCCAAAAGGTTAGATATAATCTTATAAATCCATTAAACAATTTTTTTTTATTTCAATGAACACTTATAGGATAATGATTCTCAAGATAAGTAGTAGGAGTAAGATGAAATTTGAAAATTTTAAATTGTATAACGATACATCCAATTGGAACTAGTTCCTTTGTTAATATATTTGATGTATAGTTGAAAGACTATGAGATGTTGAGATATTCACTTTCATGATAAATTCAAATAATTTGCTTTGGAGATAATTATGAATTTATCATATTTACGAGTCGGTTAGCGAGAATATTGTTGTCCTCTTCGATAGGAGTATGTAAAGACATATTACTTATAGAGAGAACAATAATTCATATTTTTAATTTTTAAATATTTGATAGTCCAAGAGCAACCCTTATTGGATGCAGAAAAGTTAATAATTTAATTTTTGGAATTAGATATGTATATATATAGAATTTGTGTACTTATTCTAAGTTTTAAGTTAAAAGATAATGTACTAAAGGTATTTAGTATTTAAAATATCTAATATTTGTGAAGTATTAAAAATATCAATTATTCTATGTATAAGTCATTAGGATATTAACTTTAAAAGTAAATCCTATTTAAGGTATATTTTACTTACAACAATATTATTTTGAGATTGAGAAGGTTCCAATGTAACAATGGTTGCTAATTAAACCATAATATATTTTTCATTTGGTATAAATAATTAATTAGATTAAAAAGTTCTTTAATAAACTTGATATAATTACTTGTATTGTTCAGACAATAATATACTATAGAACATTAGAGCCTTTAAGCATGCGAGCTAGAGTCTCATCAAAGCTTTCAGTACATATTTAGATACTTTCATCTTAATTATCTTTTGAAGCAAATGCTCACACCACTAACCCAGTAGTACCATAATCATCATATAGTGATATGTTATAAGGTACTTAAATAGATTAGCTTAGTGCAAACAATAGATTATTAGTTTATATCTTACATCCAATAAGTTTGTTTTTAATACATTTTATGTTTCTTTCTTATTAATAAAGTAACTAATCTCATAGACTGAAGTATAAATATACTTAAACTCATAGGTAATTAATCTCATAGGCTGAGGTATGAATATATTTAAACAAATATATAAGTGCTTGCTAAAGCAGCAGTGTAAAACTGGCCCATATATGGGTGCTTGCTAACGGGTGCTTTTTCTATGTTAGATTAAGAATAAACTACATATCTTCTTTTTTACGACAGATTAAGAATAAATTATCTTCTTGCAATAAATAATTATGACACCAAGATAAGTGTCACAAAGTAATAAACCAAGCAAGTTTAATTATTACACATTAGTCAAACTCCGTGCTTATCTACACAAAGTAATAAACCAAGAAAGTTTAATTATTACATATTAGTCAAACTCCGTGCTTATCTACACAATTGGTAATTATAAATCAATTAAGACCAACTTCAAATGCAACACGTTACTTTATTTATATCGGATTATCACGACAGGCCACAACGATTGTTCGACGGTGGGAATTTCCACAAACCTTACTCACATTAAAAGCTTAAAACGTACTAGTACTCGTAAAATCGCGAGACTTGTAGTAACGTCAAAACGACACTATTTACACTGTCAACATGAAAGACTGCCACGGCCATGCCAGCCACCTTAGCGATGCTTGCTTCTAGTTTCTCCGCTGTAGAGCCTGCAGGTGATCAGAGAAACTTGCTTACATTGAATTCAGAAAACCCCATCTACGGATAAGGTTATACAGCATAGTAGAACACATATTCGTTGATAACATAATATTGTTAGATTCGCGACGCCGTCCGGCATGAAAAAGCAATCAGATCTAACAGCTAGAAATCACTTGAGCACAAATAAATACAAATTACAGTACCATCTACACCGATGTGTATACTCGCATGCATCAAAAAGATCTATTCCCACGCGCCACTATAAGACCCGAAAGATTCTTTAACCCTCTAATTACATACAGATATAGAGACTTGTATATGAGTTTTGGGGGTGATCTTAATTCTTTTAAGTATTTAGTTACCAGTCATAGACAGTGGGAGAGTTGGGCTGTGGCTTGTCGAAGACGGCCGCGCCGATACCCTTGGTTGCCAGGTTGCTTCCTGGGTGGAACACGCTCCTCCACACGTTGTCCTTCCGAGCCGATGATGGGGTCGTCGGAGTCACTGGTGTCCCGGGTGTCGCCGGAGTTGTCGGCATCGACACCGATCTCTGAAACTTGCTCGTCTCTCCTTCTACTTCTATAAAACAAGAATCAAATTAGTTAATTTCGAAGTAGTATTGAATTTCATGACAGATACGTAATACAATGGTAAAAGTCTTCTGTAATTGAAAAGTCCTGAAGAATAATAACCTTTCACGTTCAAAGGAGTGGTGGTGATCTTTCTGAGCTTGCCAAGTCCGCGATCCGGCAGAGGTCCGGCGGTGACGTCGTCCCACAGTTTGTCCAACAGAACCATGATTGGTTTTGACCTTGTGTTTCTCCCTTAGTTTAATCAGTACCGAGACTCCTTTCAGTGTGATTTAAGTGATTAGCTGGTCTGCATATATAGAAGATTGTCCCTGGAATGTAGATACCTACAGTTGGTGTGGCAGATCATTCTTTGTCTATTTCCAGGCCCGGATAATATTTGTCTCGCAGGTTAAATAGTTATCCTATGGGTGGAAATAGAAAGATGTTAGATGGTCGTAGAACAAAACTGGATAAGGATGAAGAGTCAGTAAAGGTGGGGTCCGCAAATTAATATCTATCGCATATCTCATCGAGTAAAGAGGAGCAGCTTGGTGATTGCAATTGCATGACAAGTGTACCCCCTCAAGTGGTTTGTCCTATTCAGCGAGACAAGGTGGGGTCTCTTGAGAGGAAAAAATGGGCTTCGAAATTGACGTCGGGACCACTTCTTTTGATCATTTCATGAACTGATAATTGAGTGGTAGAATTCATCCATTTTTCTAAGGAAAAAATTAATGATCAAAAGATCCTATCAATTCTCCTATTGTTATAAAATCAGAATTATAATTTCAGAGTATTTGAGAGAGAAGACTTATTCTTATAAGTTCATTACATTTCTCTCTTACATCAAACCTTCTATTTATAGTATGTTTCAAACACCTAATACACATATGACCACCTACTCCATATGTGTTATTGTGTTAGGTAAAATCAAACCAATAATCACCTACTTCATTCTTGTGTTAGGTAAAACCAAACCAATCTATATGTACACTAACTATTAAATGGTGCATCTACAATTAGTGGTACACCATATTATTTCTATCTTTTATAACACGCATTAGCGTTTTTAGTACTTGCGCATTAGCATTTTTAGTATAATAGGCTACGATTTTGGATACGAAAATATATTGGTAATGTTTTCATTCTTTTTTATTTTGTAACTAAAAATCACAGATCCTATAATTCCAGTTAAAAACATTTAGCTATGAAAATATACATATTCTCGTAGCCAAAAGATTTTAGCTACAAAATTATTTTTGTAGCTAAAATTCACATAATATGTAATTTCATTTAAAAATGTGTGGCTACAAAAATATATTCGTGGACAAATATTTTCATTCTTCTTCTTTTGGCTACAAATATATTTTCGTAGTAAAATGCCTTTAGCTACTAATTTGGTAGCTAAACTCTTCTTCTTTTGGCTACAAATATATTTTCGTAGTAAGATGACTTTAGTTACGAAATAAATTTCATAGCTGAAAATCATAAATCATATAATTTCAATTAAAAACACTTGGCTACGAAAATATATTCATAGTGAAATATTTTTATTCTTGTTCTTTTGGCTATAAATATGTTTTCGTAGCCAAATGAATTTAGCTATGAAAAACTTTTCATCGCTAAAAGTCACAAAACCTATAATTTCAATTGGCTATGAATATATTTTAGTAGTCAAATGTCTTTAGATGTATCTTCTATTTTCTTCTTTTAGCTAGAAAATATTTTGGGAGCCAAAAGTTTCTAGCTAAGAAATAATTTTCGCAGCTCAAGGAAAGAATCCATAGTTTCAGCTATGAAATAACATCATTTTATCCACTAAAAATGATTTTGTTTTTGTCATATTGAAAACCTAATTACAAAGCAGCGTTTGATTTTGTCTTCATCTTCCTTCTAGCATTCCAACAACTGTGTCAGTGGCCCATCGTCGTCTTCGTCCACACGCCTATCTTTGACTTTGTCCATTGCTCACCTGTCTTTATCTAACTTTGTCTCTAATGTTCACTCGTCTTCGTCTTCGTCTAAATGAAAGTTCTTCTTCTCTAGGTAATTTGTTAAGCTTATTACTTGATCTTAGTTCCAAACCATAAGATCCTTGCATATATAAGCCAATGCCATTTCCCTCTTCAGTTAATGATTCATCTTTGTAGACAATCTAGTGCAAGGGGCTCCCTCCTCCCTATTGCTTTTAATGGAGACTACACATGACCAAATTATTAATAATAACCTAACATTTGAGTGTTGACCTGGATATAAAGCTTAGGTTAAATTCACTTATCTTGAATCAATGTTACTGAGAGATCAAGGATATAGAGGATCTATAAAAGTGATAGCTCTATCACAATGCTAATGATGTAGGCTTAAAAATATCATCCTAGCTTTTGTGCAGTGGTAACTATGATGAAGGGAACTTTCTCTAACTTGGTGCAGTGCATGTCTATATTTAACAAGATTTTTCTCATAGAGCACATTGATGTCTTATTTGTTCAATCCTTATTAATGAAGACAAAACTTTTAACCTCATTTATCACTACAATACATATGTAATAAGAAATTGATGTACTATTCTATCCTTATTAATCAAGATAGGACTTTTAACCTCATTTAACATTATAAAATATATGTAATAAGCCTTTCGCTGGTGATGGGTTTGATAATAGTATAGGGTTCTACATATGTTCTTTTAATTGGTTGAAGGCCTTCTTCCATTTCTCTCTCTAAAGAAATTCTCTTAGTTGCCTCAGGACTTGAAAAAGGGTAACTGGTATGTAGATTTGGAAAATAAAACTAATAATCCTATCTTCCTTGTTAGCCTTTGTACCTATGTGACTGCTTTTTAGAGAGGGCATGCTAATGATGACATCTGTCTTTTGTACATTTATTTCAATGTTAATCTAAGTCATCATAAAGTCTAGGAAATTTCCCACCATTAACTCAAATATGCATATTATATAATTCCCTGATTTATAGATAGGAGTATCTCTAGGTAACCTCAACAATGCATAATTCAACTCAAGCATTTACATTACACAAAAACGAAAAACTATTGTTAGAATGGGACATTCATGCAATGCATCTTTTAGGAAGTACTTTTTAATTATTCTTACATTGTGTTTGAGGTAGAAGATAAGGTAATTGAGATGAGCAATAGCTAATATTTTCAAGGAATAAAACTTCCAGTTAAGTACCAAATTTTGGGGAATTCTATTAATGAGAATCACCCTTATCTACTAGATTCTATTAAAAAGTGTGGATACTAAACTTTTCTTTTAAAAACCATTTTATAAAAGGGATGCACTTAATCTCTCATACTAAGGTAAAAGAGCTTATTTTAAAATATAAAATCCGTAATTAATTTGGACAAATTGTTAGGTACATCATGATAGATGATATGTGCTTAGTTGATCATACATTTATCCTAAAGTACTTCGTGATTAATGCTATGAAATGTTTAAGACATTCACTTTAGTTCATATTTAGTTTTAGGTATAATTCGGAAGCGAAAGAGCTAAAGTGAGTTGAAAGCATAATATTTGAGCTGTCTTCTTGAGTCTTATAATCACTTGTCTTCATGTAGCAAGAAGGAGAAAAATTAGAGCAAGAGAAGACAAGAAAATACCTAAAATGAAGAACATGTAAGGCATTCATCCCTCACAGCCATGCATCATTTTGTTATGGCTGTGAGTTATCTCTCACGACCATGACAAGGGTGTCATCGACATGACACATTAATCATGCCCATGAATCATTTTGCATGGGCATGACATGAGCATGCAGCAATATCCCATAATTGTGAGCTTTAAGGAAGCCACTCACACTCGTGAGCCAACCACTCACGCTTGTGAGCTTTTTCCAGCTTACTCGAACCCTAGTTTTTAATATAAATTGACACGTTGCGTCACGAAAAAGGATATGAAAGGTTTAATGAATCATTTGGGAGAATGAAGAGGGAGACATAAGACACCTTTAGGAGACCCATAGAGAGATAGGCTTCCCGACGCCATTTTGGAGACGATATCGATGTCGAAGAACCGGTTAAGCATTCTTTCATTATTTGTTGTTTTTTTTCTTTTAAGAATTGATTATGTCATTCTATATTTATTGTTTGGGTATTGTTTAAAGATGTTCTTAATGCATTCATTGGATTGTTTTATTACAAACTCATTGCTAGAATCTTCAATATAATCCATAATTATTATGTTGAGATTTGTTTGTGGCAACTAATGATTTTTAATTATTAGGGATAACGTAGCTTAGATTAAATGATTCGAGCTTGTGTGATTGTTTCATTGATTAATCTATTTTCCTAACTAGTAATGCAGCTGTGCAATTAAATCTAGAGAGTTTGTTCTAGATTGTTCTATAGCTAGGTTTAATTAACGAGCTCTTCTTAAGTAAACACGATTTAAGGAAAAATAGGGGTAACAAAGTTAATTTTTAACCTACGATTAATAGTTATTAGGAGAGGTATGAGAATAACAATTTAATGAGGTATGTTTAATTGTGTGTAGGCCGAGAGTAAACTGATGAGTGGGTCCTTAATGTATTAATCTCTTTTCATCATTTTTGAATGTTTTCTAAATTTGTTTTCGTTAGTTTAATTTAGTTTAATTTTCTTATTTGAAACCAAACAAATCTCTTGACGAAACACTATCTGTGGGATCGACCTCGACTCATTACTGCTATAGTTGTAGGTCTAGTTATTTTGAGTAGTGTTATAACTTGTTATGTCAATTTTGACACCGTTGTTGGGAAGTGCGGTGTTTTAGTTTTTGTTCTTGATTTTAGTTGGTGTTTTGTACATATTTTTTATAATTAGTTTCTTTTTAGTTATTTCTTAATCTTTCACTTTTTGTTTAGTGTTTGTGTGTGAAAAATGTTTTTTTTACATGGACGAAAGTAATTTTTCCTATAGCTCATATTCGCAATCCTATAACCAAGTTTGGAGTGATTATATGAACTTTAGTTATGGATGAGATAACCAGCAAAATTACTTCCTTGATAGTTTGACATACAACAATTTCCATATAGACTAGAAGCTTCTTATTACGACTCAGGTCTATCTCTAGAAGAATTAGTTAATGTTGTTGCTGCTAAGACTTTGCAATTTTAGTGGGAGGAAAGGCAATTTTGGTAGATACAAGGTTTAAAGTCCAAAATTTAGAGTGACAACAAAACTTAGGTATATCTATAGAAGAATTAGTTAAGTTTGTGTTGTTAATACTTTGTAAGTTCAGCAGGATATGATACAACTCTAGTAAGATACAATGTCTCGAATCTATAACTTGACAAGTCATGTGGGTCAGCTGGCAGAAGCTATCAACTGTCTAGCATCATAAAGCAAAGAGGCACAACTATCTCAACCTGAGGTGAACCTAAGGGACGTCAGTGCATAGGTCTTATAGAGTGAAGAAGAGCTTAAGAATATTGAGAGAACTACTCAAGGAATTGCTTGTGAAGAAGAAGTTGAAGAGGAGCAATTATGAAGGCAATTATCACCTAAAAACATGTTCAAAATAGATTAAGTACTATAAATGCCATCATATTCTCAAATAACAAAGACAAAAACAAAATATGAGTATATAAATATAGTTAATTAATCATTTATCTCCTACTAGGAATGACAAAAATATCTAGATTCCCAATAACAGTGGAGATTTCACTAACTCTTCTTGCTTAAAAGATTATAGGCCTCAAAGTCTAAGCATCCAATGGTATAATATTATATAGAAAGGCTCCTTGATGCCCAAAGCATCCTTTTTCACCTGGTTAGCTGCTATGAAAAGATTGAAAACCAAAGATAGAATGCGAGGATCCATTAATTAGCTATACATTCTATGATGTCTAAATTTTAAAACTATCAATCATTTATTTTTTCAATGAGGTTACATTAGTACAATTTAGGCTAAAATGTAACACAACATGATCTTAATTTGTCCATTTACCTTAGGAGTTGGAGCATCAGGCGTATTGGATAGTTAGGAAGTTGAACATGGATTAGAATCTTGTGGGTGAGAAAAGATTGTTACAACTTGACGAGTTAGAAGAATTAAGGTTTAACGCTTATGAAAATGCCAAGTTGTACTAGGACAGGACAAAGAAGTGTCATGATGCTCACATCAAGAAGAAGGAGTTCAAGAGTGGGGACTTGGTGCTTTTATTTAATTCAAGACTTCAATTATTTCCTGAAAAGCTCAAGTCAAGATGGAATAAACCTTTCAAGGTTATTCAATTGTTTCCTTAAGGAGCTTTGGAGTTAGAAAATGACAAGGGTATATCATTCAAGGTCAATGGGCATAAAAGCAAGCCATACTATGGAGGGCCATACTTATAAGAAAGGAAAATAATCTCTTTCCTTTCCTTCACTCCTTTATGAATGCATGTGAAATGGCCAAGCTAATGACCTTAACTTAGAACATTTACCTTTTGTTTTCTTGATTTTGTTTACTTTTATGTTTGAATTGTTTGGTTTGAATTTTGTTTGAGTTTGAACTTGTTTCCATTTCAACTTTCTTGTTGGATAGTTAATTTTAATGTGTTGGTAGGTTGATTGAATGTTGGAAATGCATGTTAAGCTTAGAAGAAAAATAAGAAGTTGGAAAATTTTGGATAATCCACGATCATGGAAACTGAGTTGATTCCCACGAATGTGGGAAAGCTTTCTATGATTATGGAAATTGATCCATTTTCCACGAGCATGGGAAGGCTTTCTAGAAAGTTTTTGGAGCCTTAACTGACGATCGCAGAAATTATAGGGATTCCCATGATCGTGGGATCCTTCGGCAGACATTTAAAAAAAAAACCCTTTTTCTTCTTCTTTTTTCACTTTCGCTCACTTACTCTCTTTGTAGCTGACTCTCTCACCAACCCTAACGTCGAAAAACTTTCATTTTTCTCCCAAACCTTGGTATCTTCTTCATCTTTGCCATCATTAATCACTTTGTTTACACTTATTTCACACTACATGACCAATAATACAAGGATTTGGTAATTTTATTTCTTTCTCTCTCTAAAATGTGCTAACCTCTCTTTTGTATATTTTTGCAGATTTTTCTTCTTCAATGGCTCCTAAAAAGCTGGCCGCTCGGAAACTCATTGACCAATTGTGCCTTCAAGTCTTCAAAGAAGGTAAAACCAATATAGAGGCAAATTTTTGTGCCCCATTCCTAATTTTTTTGGAAGACGAAGGTATGCAATTTTGAAAATTTAAAGATAGAGAATTATTGTCTCCCTGATACTTTGATTTTGAATTATTAGAAACTCTAGGTTTAAGGTGTATTATTTAATGATTAGCTGCGAATATTGGTTGGGGTCGTTTAATTTGTTATGATGTACCAATATACCCCATGATGACTATTGAATTTTTTTATCACTGTGTGTTATAATTCTAAAATAGATACATTCTAGTTTAGAATAGATGGTCGTGTATACAAGCGTGATTATATAGTCATTCGTTCACTTTTTGACTTGTCAAACACTAAAGTTTTAGATGATCATGATGACTTTTATGTGGATGACTATTGGAAAAACCTTATGGGTGAAAACACGTTTGATTATAGGAATGCACCGAACACCTTAATTCGTAGCACTGAACACTTACTACTTCACAAATTTATGTGCATAATTGTTTTTAATAAAAATGAAATCAATAAGTGTTTTGTTAAAAAACTTTTCTTTCTTTGGTGAATGGATCACAAAGTTAAAATAAATTCCTCGTATCAAATTTTTAGGTCTATTGCGAGTTACGTTAATAAGAGAAGCTTATATTTTGGTATGGCTTACATTGTCACTGCTTTAACTTCATTTTATCATCTTGATGTGGATATTGTGTGTACTGCTAATTATGATGTGTTTGATGTATCATATTTAAGACGCTCTGAAATTTTGGAGCTCCATTCTATGGAGCTCTGAAATCCTCAGACACGTACTGTTGTTAAGAATAGGAAGGGTAAGAATGCAGCCACATCGTAACCATCCACATCTCAGGCACCATTAGAGCCTCAAGAAGAAGCAGTCGAAGAGGAACCAACAGTAGCAACAAATGTTGATCGATTTTAGCAAATTCTTAATCAGATGGCTACAAATCAACAACAAATAATGTTGCAAATCAGTGAGCTTGGAAACCAAGTACGACAAGTACACAAGGAGTAGCAGTACATCAAGAAGTTCCTAAATTTATTCCAGAAGCAAAACATTGAAGTCCCTTCTCCTACACCTTCACCACCTCAATCTCCATAAGCTTTCTTATCCTTCACTTTTTATATTGTTTTATTTACTTTATTAGTTTTATTACTTATTTGCGTGATTGATGTTTTGATTTCATTTTATGGTTGCTTTGCCACATTGAAGACAATGTGTTATCCAAGTGCTGGGAGATGACAGTTTCCTTGTCAATTGCATCATTTAAATTTAGTTTATTTACTGTTTGCATTTTGCTAATTAGGATACATGTTTTTAGGCATATTAGGTTGTCGTTTGATGTTGATGTTGTTTTGTGTTAAGCAATGGAACGACACTTAAATCATATTGATTTGTTTTGCCATAAGATTCTATCATGCTAGTTGGAATAAGATTGAATGCATGTTTGAACTTGAATTAGGCTACTTGAGTAGAGAGTGAATCATGTTGAGTGATGAAAAGTAGTTGGTTGCATAAGCTTACTCAAAATGTGACATTTGAGCAATGAGGTAGTGTAGAGATGCATAATGAATTTTCATTTGAGCCAATGGGAGGTTTGAGCTTATATGAATCCATCTATAGTCATCTTATTTCTTTGAGTGTGTAATGCCCCTTTAGATTAATACCTTCAGAACTTGCTTTGAATCAGTTTGAGTCTATTGGATGCATGCTTAATAGAAATGATTAAGGCCCTTTTTTGTGATAACCCTTGGCTTAAATAACCTGCCCTTGTTATTATCCCTTATTAGCCTCGTTGAGTCTTAACCCTAACACACCTCATATTTCAAAACCCGAAACCTCATTAGCCTACCCATTCACAAGTTTAGCAAAGTATTAAGCGATGCATTAGTTTGGGATTTTTGGTACAAATTTTTTCTCTTGAGATGAGTTGAGTTATACTCCTAATCTTCTATCAGATTGTATCTAGTTGCTGTTTTGTTTTGTTGTTTCTTCAGTTATATATAAAAAAAGAGAAAAATAAGAAAGAAAAGAAAAGAAAAATGAAAAGAGGAAAAGAAAAGAAAAGGAAGAATGTTTTGGTAGCATCAGTAAGTGCGGAGTAGTAGTATATTTACATTTATATATCTCATAATATGTTTTGCATCCCTTTGTTCACTTATTACTTTATGCATGCCTGTATTAAACCCTGTACCTCGTTTGACCCACCTTAACCCTTACCACATTACACCCAAAACAAGCCATTTTGATCTATTTATGCATATAATCATTGTAGAGGAGAATTGGTGTATTAGCAAGCCTATTGCAGTGTTAGTGTAGATTCCTATTGGGAGTTTGAGAGAAACACTAACTATCAAACGCTTGAGAGAAATGAGTGAAAACATGAGGAAGATTCATTTTGTGTTTATATTTATCTTTAAGTGATGGTTCCATAAATTGAGTTTGCTTATGTACACAAATGAAAAATAGTCATGATATGTGTAATAGCTTGATACTTGAGTTGGCTAAACTTTTAGGGATTGCATGCTTTGATCTTTGTGAAAATAAAGTGATGGAATTAATTAGTTGAGTTTGATTTTACTTGAGGACAAGCAAGGATTTAAGTGTGGGGAAGTTGATAGTTGTGCATTAGTATGTGTTTTTCTAAATATTTGGTATGTGTTTCTTGCTTGATAGGTTAGCATTATTGTGTTTTAGGACTTGTTTTATGTGTTTTTGTTTAGTTTGATCTTCATGGTTGTTCTTTTGTGTTTGATATTGGTTTAGGGTAGGAATTCATCATTTTGGTGTAGGAATGAAGGGTGGACACCTTTGTGATTGAGCTAGAGACCAAAAGAAGAGAAGAGAAGTGAAGCTGTTGAAAAACAAGAACCCACCACCATGAAAAAGGGCATGCTTTCCATGATCGTGGGAAATCTATAAAGAAAGTTTCTGTCAAGATAACCCATGATCGTTGGGACTGGAAGTCGAAGAGACATGAGTGTTTTTTTGTATTTTTTTAAGGTTTTCATATCTTTGCAAGGAGGAGAATCCCGAGAGCCATCATAGGGTTGTGGAACTTACTTCCTAGTGCCAAAAGACAGATTGAGAGCCTAGAGATAGGTGGAGATTCAAGGTTTCATTCTTGATTAGGAAAAGAGCACCCGGTCATCCATACTTTCTAGAATCGAGAAAAGAAGAGTAGGAGCTACCCTGTCCAGTTTTATTTCAATTTCTTTCTCTTCTAGCTTGTTTATTATTGATTATTTGATTGTTGGGGATGTTATGGATATTTGATTGGCTAAAATAATTTTTAAGGTTTGTGGTGTGAACTATTTGTGAACCTTTGTCTATCGATTTAATGATATATATGCTTGTGTTATTTATTGTGTTTAAACCTTGTAATAAATCGAGAGAGTGAGCTTAGTAATCTGTGTTAATTGTACAACGAGAGTTGACGATTAATAGACATATTAATAACAAGTCATTGATGTATTAGGAAGAGATTTTAATAGGTTAATATACTGCCTATAGGATAGCTTCATATCTAGTTAAATGCTTAAGAAAGGCTTTGATCATCGAGAGATCCCAAAGTTAATTCTAATTCATTTAACTAGTGACATTTAGTTACATCTTGAGAGAGGGTAGCTAGAATTTTAGGAAATCTTAGGTCAAACATAAATTGAATCAGTTAATCATACAGGAGCAAATAGGGGTAATGACAAGTCATAATATTTAATCTTTTTTTTCTCCTATTCTTAGTTTACAAAATTGGTTTAGGTTGCATTGTTCCCTTTTACTTTTAGTTTGTCTTTATTTTACTTATCTTTTTAAATTTGATTGAAACGATTTCTTAAACAAGAACAACCTGAATTAAGTGGTTCTTAGGCACAATCCTCGTGGGATCGATATTCATTTTCAACTACAAGTGCGACTTGTATACTTGCAGTTTTGAGCATAAGACTAGTAGTGGGTTTTTCATTCAACAAGTTTTTTGCACCGTTGTCGAGGATTGATTGCTTAGCATCTTGTTTATTTTAGGGTATTTTGATTTGAGAGTTTTTGAGACTTTTCCTTTTGTCTTTACAGGTGCATGAACATAAGGAACACGTGAAGGACTACTAAATTTCACGACGAAGAGTTATTAGATATCATAAGGCATGAACGAGAGTTGAGAAGAGCAAAGCGCCAAGACAATATACAAAGAAATATGGTAGAAGAAGGATAACAAGTAGGGACAAAAAGGACATTGATGAAACTTATGAGGCCAAGTTTCAGTCCTCAAGGAGTTGCGAGGCCAGCGATTCAAACTGACAATTTTGAGATCAAGCCGACACTCCTCAATATTCTTTAGAGTAGTGCGTAGTTTTATAGGTTATCCAATGAAGATCCCATCGCCCATCTTGCCAATTTTTAGAGATATATGACACTTTTCAGTTTAATGGGATGTTAGATGATGTCGTGAGATTGTGGGGTGAAGGCGTGGCACAATTCACTCATCTTAGGGTAGATTAATACTTAGGAACAGCTAACCCAGGCATTTCTCGCTAAATACTTCCCGTTGACCAAGACAACAAGGATCATTACGGAAATCATGAATTTTCAACAACGCGATAGGGAGTCTTTATATGAAGCTTGAGAGAGGTTTAAAAAAATTTAGAGAAGTTGTGCTCACTATTGCATTCCGAGGGAATTCCTCATGCAAACTTCTACAATGGTGTAAATTAAAGCACAAGAGGGACTAT
>JANPWT010000002.1:28325337-28339342 GCA_024678245.1 Erythroxylum densum | reverse complement strand
ATGAAAGCAGAAGGAAGCCCGTATAATAAAACGAGCGTGAAGAAAATCTGTATTATGTCGATCCTGAAAATTTATAAAAGATCGGTCTAATGGACGTCCAATCAACGCTTGACGCATGGAGAAAATCCAAGCCAAGCTCAGACACGTGCAGAATTTGAGCTGAGGTGAATTAGGGTTATTAGAAATCCGGAACGGCGTAGCAGTTGAAAGGACGTACGTGATAGCTGCACAACGGTTACAAAGACGTTCCGTTTCAAATTCTGCAAATCTGTCAGTGGGCACGCGCCGTAAGTAATGACTAAACCAAGCGCCCTTACGTGCTCAGCGTCGATGTTCACCCGATCTATCTTGGCGCGAGCTATCATGCAATAAGCATCAATACCAACCGATCGGGATACTCAACCGACCGATCCCAATACGAGCAGTCATGCATTATGCATTGATGTCCGACCTATCGGGCCTACCACGAACTGTCCTACAGACGAGATACAAGATCTTTACGTACTCCTTCGACCCTTCTCCTTGCTCAGACTCGAGGAGTTGGGGGGGCTTATGGTTGGGTCGGTCGTGCTAGGCCCAAACCCACTCAAAATGACTCATGGATCAATCGGTCCACCCCGCAAGGATTGACCTAATTCCTATCGACTATGCTAGGTCCAGGTCCTAGTCCACGCATCCACGGCCCATTCGCAGGTGGGAGTCTCCCATGCATATGTAAAGACCTAAACCTAGCATCTATTCCATATATAAGGTATAACTCTTCCATGATACGGGTACGTGATCAGAACCCTAGCTTCTTTGTTCATAGCTATCAAACCCTTACCAAAAAGACTAACTTGATCGTCGGAGGGGCCTGCCGGATATCAACCCCCGGCGTGCCTTGTTCTGTTTTGCAGGTATTCTCTCACTCAAGGCAATAATCTTATGGATCCAAACAGCAACATTCAGCCTCATCAAAATCAGGCAGAACCATAATTAAACTTCTTACATTATATTTATAAAGGCGACTTGCTATTTGACAACACGATCCTCTTTTCTAGTTTTGGTAGAAACTATGAAAGAAAGCATGGTACGAATAACTGATTCAAGGTTCATACGACCATCAAATTGAATATTATTGAATATATTCTGATCATAAATAAGAAGGAAGCTAATAACGCAATCATCCCAAACCAAACCTAAAAATGATTACTAAGCATGTGTATAGATTGAATATATATATATATGTTATGTACTGTTTTGTATGCTAACTAACATAATAAATAGGGTGAACTATGAAGAAGATGTATAAAGCTTCAATTTGAATACCAATTGGAAACACATGTCAACATACATGTGTAGAAATTAATTGATGAGTAGCAGTGGTAGTACTTAGGGTATGTTTGGTTAGACCTAAGATTTTTTAACAGAATTGAATGATTTATAATGAAATGGAATGTAAATAGATGTAATATTATAAAACTGTTATTTGAGAGGAATATGGTGTATAATGTAATATAGTAAAAAGTTGTTTATCATTTTACATTACATTCTAAGGCTATGTTTGGTTGGACGTAAGGTTTATATTGGAATGGAATAGAATGGTTTATAATGAAATGGAATGCAAATGAATGTAATATTAGAAAATTGTTGTTCGGGAGGGATAGAAGGATTTATAATGTAATATAGTAAAATGTTGCTTAGAAGAATGGTCTATGATCTAATATAATGAAAAGTTGTTTATCATTTTACATTCCATTATAAAACCCTCAAATCGGAGGTTTCTCTTTTTATTATTTAAGATGGAATGAGATGTAATATGAAACCCTCCTCTTCTATCCCATCCCATTTTATTATAAACCCTTCTCCCAAACGATGGAATATTTCATTAATAAACCCCCAATAAAATATAGCCTAAACCTCTCAAATCAGAGATTTCTCACTTTTACTATTTAAAATGGAATGAGATGTAATATAAAATCCTCCTCTTCTATCTTATTCCATTCCATTCCATTATAAACCCTCCTACAAAATGATGGAATAATATTGCATTCCATTAATAAACCTCCAACGAAACATAACCTTAGTAGGAGTATTATATAACGCGTTAGAGTGAGGGGAGGGCCTGTTATAGTATAATTGCAATCACTTGGTCAAATTCTTGTTACACACATATAAAATAAAAAATATTTAAGGAGTAAATAATAGATGATTAAGATACCCAACTTCTTTTTTCACCCCTAAGGAGGAGGCATCAAAGTTCTGAAATCCAATCCTTATCTCTGGTCTTTGGAATAAGAATTAGCAAAATTAAGATATCATTCATTATTAAGATACCATTCATTCTCATAATTTCTGCCTTTATATTGTTAATTTTCAATTTGTACATTAAGGACCAACTCATTTATCAAAAATAGTATAACACAAACAATTATATGTGGAAATCAGACAAAAGAAAGAAAGAAAGAAAAATGCAAAATTAAAAAATTTAGAATTAAAAAATAACATGTTTGACTTTTCCCTTTCATTTATATCAAATAATGGAGGACAGAAAGAGGCATTATTATCATCACGAGTACTGTGGCTGCCTAAACCTGCAACTAATCGGTCACCGTTTCTTTTTAGTTTTTTGACCCCACTTTTGTCCTCTCTGTCTCCTTATATATATATATAAGATACTCCCACTCCTACATTCTTAAATTTTTTTAAAAAGTCGAACAAGAAGTTAAATCAATAAGAGAAGAGGTTTAAGTTTAAAAGATTTAACTAATATTAGACATTCACAAAATTGGTTAAAGATTGAATAAAATTAATGAATTTAAAATATGATTGAAAGAGATTATTCTTATCTATCGAAGTATTTCAAGTTTAACTGAAATACGAAAATGTTAAATAAAATTAATTAACTAATTTTAGTTTATAATAATTTCATAATTTAACTTATTAATTAATAAAATAATTAGTTTAAGAGTTATTAAAGTAAATCGAATCAGAAAATTAAAAATTGAATCAAAAAATTAAATAATTTGAAATTTTTACAATTGAACTGACCAAACCAATGAGATTTTTTAATTATTTGTCATAGTAATATTCATTCATTGACATCCAAAACTAAAAGGTAAGGAAGTAACAAAATATGTGCATTGTTTTGTTCCTTGTTGCTTGTCTAGTCCTTCCTTGCAATCAGAAACCTCTTTTTTTAAATTCACATCACATGGGTATAGATATTTTTGTGTGCTACAATTGATGATGTTTGAATGATAATGGCAATACAGAGGATGTGATGCTCCTAAAATTCTTAAACCACAATTATCTAAATTGTTCCCAAAGTGTAACATTAATTACCAAAATCTTCATTAGTTCCAAAAAAAGATGTTCATCTATTATAAAAGTATTCTATACAAATACAACTACCCAAACTATCATATTAAAAAATATATGCAATTAAACAACTTTACTCAATTTAATTTGCAGGCCCCACCTAAACTCTAGTCTATCATTCACGTGCATTGGGCAATCAATAATCTCTCTATCTCCTAAAAAAGGAAAGTGGCAAGGGGTGAGTTTCCTACTCAGTAATGGCAACTGACCGTATCCTTAAAATTAAATAATTCAATATATAAAAATAAAACTTAATCAAATGATTAGAACATTTATATAATACGAAAATACACAAACTTACTCAATTTATTTGAGCAATTAACAAAATCCAAAATTTTATCAAATTAATGATTATGACTAATATTATTTTATTATTGATTTGTCTCATAATTAATTGAATTGTCTAGGCCCTGTTTAGCCTAGTAGGCTTATATTTAATGGTCTGTCGGCTCACTCTACTCATCACAATCTCTCCCAAAATGGAAACAAAATTAGATGTATAAATATTGACAAAGGGTACCACAATTTCTCAATCTAATTTGGTACCTGGATACTACTCCAGTACCTAGCCATCGATATTGGATATCCCTAAGTCTCAGAATATTCTGATGCCACTCTGGTACCTAACCATCGACATAAGACATCCAAATGACTCAGGATTCTCCGATACGTGCTCTATGGATAGATATTTAGTCATCGCTCGCTCATATCTAAACAACCTATGTAAGGCCCCAACATACACCCTAGAAGTATTATAGCATGTCTAGGGTGTATTAAGAAGTGAACATAATAAATTAAGTACATCTAAGTATAGTAAGAGACGTAATGGTACTTAATGTGAAATACATGGGTAAATAGGTAATTTGTTCATTTGGGCATTGACATAAATACTTAAACATGAAATATGTATGGGAATTTTGACATGTTTGTTTAGATTTATGAGCGTGGTGTGAGGGGAATTGATAAAAAAGTATTCCATAAGTAAATGAGATGTTGTTAGTTAAATTGGATGTGTTTTTACGTTGCTCTTTATGATAAGACCAAAGTTAGTTGGTTTAGGATGTGTACCTCACTGGATGGATAGGTTCCACTTAACATACTTCTATAATTTGGCCATGTCTCAATCTGTATACCTCAAAATTAGATAATTGAAGTTTTAGATTAAACTAAAGATAGAGATCTAAAAATTTTATGAAGAAACCTAAATTTGATTCTGCCTCTAAGATTTTTAAATTCTGACTTGAATTTGGGTTATAGATGTTGTCCCTATTTTTGAAAAGCCTATAGTTTTTTGGGTATAACCCCTGGAATAATTAACCAAATTGTATGAAATTTATTCCATTACAAAACTAAGACGTTCTAAGTTCATATTTTTCTCCTCTCCATTTCACCTTCATCATCCCATCATTTTTCATGTAAGAAATCAAGCCAATCTTAGGTGGAAATAAAGGTAGAAGTTAGGGATTTTCTCTTCACCTTTACCTTTTCTTTCTTTGATTATGAAGAAATGGAATTATAAGGTTGGAAGTGGGATTGAGATGTGTATTCGTGATGCTTCTAGTTGGTGAGTCAAGCAAAGCCAAAGAGGAAGGGAAGGAAAGGAGATAGAAGACCTATTTTGTCAATTTTAAGGTTTGGGACTTCATTTAGTTCACTTCTGTATTTATGTATTTTAAGGTTTGGGACTTCACTTAGTTTATTTATGTATTTATGTATGTTTTAATGGATATGAAGATTCATTTGGATGTGGAATGATTTGTTGCTATGTTTTTTTTAGTGTTATTTTGGTGTTACCTTGCATAGGATTGGTTGAATATGACAAGAGAGTTTTAAGTAGTGGAATTCTGTCTAGGGTTTGTTTGAATCAGTCACATTGTTTGAGTCTTAACTTAACCTATAGAACTCTAAATTGGATGCTTTCAATTTCATATTAAACCTAAGACATAGAAATAAAAATCTATAGAAGATACTCTAACTTAATTCTGGCTTTATAACATTGAAAATTAGGATAGAAAATGGTAACCTGATGCTACCCTTATTTTGGAGCAGCTTGTGATATTTAGTTTATATCTCATGATTTAGAAGTCCAAATCGTCTAATTGTTGGTGCTATACAAACTAGAGACATAGGATAACAAATTTATAGAAGACTTAAAACCCTAATTCAAACCTTATCTATATGCATATTAAGGAACAACTGGAGTCCATCATGTGATTTACTTCTGGACTGATTGGTTGCTTATTTTTAAATCACCGTGGCCTTAGCTCAAATTACACTATTGTTAGTTTGTTTTTGTTTCCAATTTTTACCAAATCTTGTAAAAACTTTTTGAATGTGTATGAAACTTTTTGAAGACCTTGAAATAAATGAAATAAGACTTACCATATATGAATTGGGTGATTGAACATAATGCATGTTAAAGAAAAGTTGCATGTACATAAATGAATTGTTTGCATATTTATTGCTCATATGTGTATAGTATGATTATACAAGTGTCATTTTGATACCCTTCTAATGGTGGTAAGTTATGACTTGTATGTTTCAACACAAATATAGTTTTTATAACTTCAAGTGAATATCATATGATCAATTATGAAATTGAAAAATGGTTAAAGTAAAGGTTACAGTGCCTTCTATATTGTCTTAGTGGAGGATAGATATACAGTGTAGCTGCTACAATTTGACACCAATGTGTCTTCATTTTGAGACTATAATGTCTCCACAGTATGATGCCTCCAGGTATACAAAGTTCGATACCTTTAGGTATCCACAGTTTGATGCCTTCGGGTATCCACAGTTTTGATATCTTTGAATATCTACAACTCCTGTTATCCACACCCATGAGAATGTGTAGGCCTAACACAAATAGTAAAGTAAATAGATATAAATAAGAAATACAATATGACAACATAAATAAGTATTGATGAGTAGTTGCAATTATATTGGTAATTTGTATCAATCAAAATTGAAAATCAATATTTGGTTTATAAATGTGAATTTTTGGCATATGGATAATATGTTGAAGCATATTTGCATTATATACTTTGCTTAAGTATGCCGTCATTGTTTACATAAGCATTGAATATCAATTTTTTCGTTTATGAATGTGAATTTATATAATGTAAGTTATGATATTTTTGAATGTGTGTATTTGTCCCCACTAAGCTTACTAAGCTTTCAAGCTTAGTACGAGTGTTAATCCGTGTAGGTCTAGGTTATAGGAGTGAGGTATAGCGAACATCTGCAAGGAACAAGACCAATAGTTAGGAGTAAAAGTACCTTTGGAATGTGTTTTGGTTTAAGATAATTGTACATGTAAAAGAGGAAAGGAAATTGTTTGTTTTCTTTTGGATTACCATGTAAATGTAAAGATGTATTGGTACCGTTAAATGATAATGTTAAGCATTGGGAAGTTTTGTAATGTGTATATGTATAGCATTGAATAGAATTGTATACCTTGAATGCATGTACATAAATTTGGTTGCTACGTGTGTGGATGGTTATAGGCTCCGTAAAGGCAGTGTTACAACCTATTAATCTATAACCATCGAGTGTAACACGTCCTAGGAAAGCCATAAATTCATGATTTACACCATTTATTCATGACCTATTATTATTTAGTCTTGAATTAACACATTTTTTTGCTGAATTAACAAGCAATACATCTCATAATACATAAAAATATATAAAAATACCTTGTACTTTGTTAATTATTTATGAAATAAAATAAACACAATTAAGATAATTTAGAAATCCATAAATGTAATTGTTAAACATTAATCTAAAAAATGACTAATTTAAAATATCCTTCACTATATAATAATTTATTAATAACAAAATATTATTCTAAGAGTATAGTCTAAGATTATCCTTACCTTAATTTCTAACTCAAATAATTGATAATCCAATTTACTCCTTAATCAGGCCTTTGAACCTAGACATTACAAAATTATATTAGACTAATTTAAGAAAATTTTTCAACTCTATTTCACTTAATAATCTAACATTATTCCCATTTTCACTTTATTCTTAATTATAGAAAATATATCCTTGTTAACCTAACGACCATAATTACTAAAATATCCTTAATTATTAAAAGCCCTATTTTACCCCATTTATTTCTAGTAATACAAAAATACCCTTCTTGGAAGTAAATTCCAGTTTTATCCTTAACTTTTCCCATTTCCTATTTTTCCCCTTCATGAAACTTAAATTTTCCAAAAAATTGTCATCTTCTTTATGCTATCCTCATCTTTTCTCATTTTCTAGCCATCTTTTCTCCATTTTTTTTCTCTTTTCATGACTTCAATTTATTGTTCTACATGATCACAACACATAATCCAACTATAAACTAGTGTAGGATGACTAAAAATCACACTAAAAGACATATAATAGCTGTTATAATTTTACATCTATGCTAAGAGATTTTTAGGATGTTAACCTCCACAATTTCCTCACAATTTTTTGCAAGACAACCAAAATGAGTGAACAATGAGAAAGGTTTCATGTGCAGGAGAAAGATGGTGCATTTACACACTTATTAGCTAGAAAAATGAAGAGAAAAATGAAAAGGCAAGCTTATTTTTGTTTATGCTAGAATTTCCAATTGACATGTTTTATTTATACCCTTATATTTAATAGTTTTATGCACCAAGTTGTTAGGTTGATCGGTTAATGCTGTTGTTGGAGTTATGTAAATATAGTGCTCTAGAAAGCAAGTGTATTTACTTATAACTTAATCTTCTTCCAGTTAGTAATGAAAGTGTTTATTATTAATAAAACAAAAGAGTTTGGTTTTATTTCTATGAGCACAATATAACTAGTCATAAGGTACCTAGATTCTTTTGTTAATAATATACATATACATGGAGATGCATGGGAAACATGTATATTATTAGAATCTAAATTAATTAATTCACAGTTGAATAATCAAGTTAGTCGCTTGATTAGCTTGATTATGGTTTAGACTGTAGTGTTGCGATTTATCTCCGTGCAAGAAAAGGAGTTTACTTCGTAGGAATGATGAGTTTCATATCATGATAGTAATTGATTATCGATAATAGCACTATTAAATGAATCTAAAATCACGTATATTTTTAAAGAATAAAGTAGGTCTTTACTTTAATCTTAAAACATATATCTTAGCACTCTTTTATTACGAACCACAATCTTGATGAGTGGGGAACTCATATGTGTTTTATTATAATTCTTGATATAACAGGAATGGATTTTTATAGAGTATCAATCTAGTGTCTGCATGTTGGAATAATTAATTGAAACATGTATCAGGAACCATTTACTCAAATAAAGAGTTTATAGTGATATCATCACTTCTAGTTGTTTTACAAAGATTGGTGATTAAACTGGCGTCAATAGTTTGATGGGCTAGCTACCCATCAAGTCTTGACACTAAGATGCGATCTTGTGCGTTAATCACTATACAGAGTAAAGCAGGACATCTAGAAGGAGAAACCAATTAAGGGAAAAATGGTAATTTTATCCTTTAATATGCAGATGCCTATAATATGGTTCATAATAGAGTTTTCAATTGGACATCTTATTTGAAACATGTGTTCTCATAATATTTAGTAATTCAAGAGTTCAGCTAATTGTATTTACTGGAATGACATTTGGTTAATAAAATGGAATTAATTCTAATAAGATTAAATTAATTCTGAGCTTAATGGAGCTTGAATTATATAAGTCCAATTAGATTCCCCACTTGGCTTCTTGGAAAGGTTATCAAACAAAGTGAGAGTGTTTTTTCTTTCATGACTGAAACTTAGCATTGAGAGTGTCTCAATTTTTGGCTTCTAACAACTAAGGAAAATCTCTACATTATTTCTTCTCCTTTCCCACCAAAGGATCTTATTAACCAAGTTGTCCAAGGAAAACAAGTAGTAGATCGGATTATTTGAGGATACAACAAAGAGAAGAGGATACAATTGCTTAGAGAGGATGCAATAGCAAGGAGTCAAAGCTATAGCTAAGGTGTCGGTAAAATTTTGATCTTGTTCTTATGTTATTTATTTTTCTAATACCGTATCATGTATAGATTAAACATGTTGATTTGGTTATTATACTTCCGTTGTGTTTTGATTTCAAAAAAAAGCTTTTGAAATCTACTATTTATCCAAATCTAGTATGCTTTTGTTTTCAATCCAATAGTTGGGATGCTTTTATTTCCTTTGTGGGTTTTACAGTAGAGCTGGAGAGAGAGAGAGAGAGAGAAGAAGGAGTTTACTCATTACCTTTCTATCCATTATAGATTCTTTCACATTTTAGATGACCACTCTTATAAAAAGACATCATTATCATCACACCCAGTCCGAAGTCTCGTAATAAAGTAGGGTCTGGGGAGGTCTGATAGTACTCAACCTTACCCCTACATGGTAAAAAGGTTGTTTATAAATAGACAAATGATGCCAAATGGAGTGGAGATAGTAAATCTGCCTTATCCAATTACAAAGGAAAAGGAACGTTTGCTCCCAATGGGTTGATTCATAGATTATCCTCATCTCTAGTATAAAATAAAATTAGAACAAAAAATGTTAAACTTTTCTTTACGATTTTACATAAATAAGTAAAATGTTTTTATTACCTTGAATCACTTCAAAATATTATCATATTATAAATTTTAAATATTTAAATTATTATAATAAATATTATTACATAGTTACTTATTCAAATTGTATTAACTATATTATATTCAATCTAATTTTAATGTATATATTTATTATAACAAAATATACTTTAAAAGGGTTTTGATAAATATTTTTTATAAAAAGGATAAGTTAGTAATCATATAAATCTTATTACATAAATAAGTAATTATGTAATTTTTTTTAAAATAATTAAATAAATATGTAATTAAATGTTATTTTGGAATTTTGTTTATTACAACATACTTTAAAGTACTTCTCCCCCTTCTATCAATAATTTCTATCTTCAAAGATGCTTCAAACTACTTGCACTCTTTTATAATTGCCTTAAAAGATTTTAACTTCTTGTAATTTTGTTTCAAACTTTTTTATGTTTTATGTGCCCTTGTCTTGCTTTACATTAGTCCTAATTTCTTTTTTGCTACTTTTGGTATTATATTCTATTACTGGTGATCATATATAGCTTCAATTTTTTAAGTTATCAGTTACAAAGTCTGACTCTTACAAAAGTTATCCTCATGTTTGTCTGCATATCTAAAAATCTTCCCACCTTAATCATTTTTATTTTTAAAGTAGTTTTTTAAATATTAATCAACGATTGTTTTTTTTCTCTTTCCTATTTTAGGGTGGTTGAATAATTTCAATTGTGGAGCTCTAGATCAACAACTCTTCTTTTCCTTTATGGGTTCCTAAGGAATCATCTACACCTTTGACTAGAAAGTTATATCAATTCTTTTCTAATTATTTTCTATCCAGTACTGGTCATTCATCATTGCTATCATTACCTTAAAAGTAGTTCAATCTTAATTTCCAACTTCTAAACCAAGTCTGACCTCTAGTTTTACATTGAGTCAAGCGCCACAAATGGATAAGGTGCTAAGCTTATAGTACCAAGTGATAAGGGATCCTTCCCTATATACAAACTTCACTTCATCCCTCTTCAGATATAGATGGCAATAATGTTAGATTCCATCACTTGAGATTTTAAAATTGGGAGCATTCAAATAGACAACCTCAATGGTTGGCTTCTTTTGTGATCAAGAGGCCAGTGTATCCATTTATGAATAATTGAGCACAAACACAATGGAAGAAATCAAGTTTATAGCAATTATTAATCAACGGACAAGATCTAATCATTTTTAAATTTTCTTTTGAATCAAGTATTTAAAAGATTCTAAAAAATGACTATGACATATAAATAACGTGCCTATATTTCTATAAAAATTAAAACATATGTTATATTAGGATGAGCTACTTGATTAGTTTCATTAGCAAATCAATTTATATGGATGAGGTTACCACCTCAATGAAAAGAATAAATTATGCAAGATTATGTGTGGAATAAGGATGAGCCAAGAGCTTATTGAATGGATCCCAATAATGAGGCAAAATGAAAATGAGGAAATGGTTAGAAGATCTTTCCTTTGTCTTATACCAATAGAAACCATCCCTAAAACACTAAGGGAAACAATGAAATCAATGTGATAGGCAATTTATTAAAGGAAACTACTACAAGTTTATAGGATTAAAGGATCCCATTGTCAATGAGAAGATAAATATTTACAACACTTATAATAGAAAACTTTAAAAGCTCTAAAAAAATGTATGCACTAAAGCCACTGATGTAAAGGAGATAATAACTATTAATTCCTAAGTTGTACAAGGAGAGACTAATAGGCAAGAAAAAAATTGACTTTCCAATCCCAATAATAAATATGTAGTTAGTGAAGAGGAATTCTTAAAAAAAAAACTAAATCCAATTAGATTGATCAACATTTGTCTTAAGATTTAGTCTTCAAAAAATAATGATACTTTGATGGTAGTTAATTCCCTTAAAGGAAAATGTAAGAATGCAAGTGATCTCAATATCTCAGTGGAGGATTTTATAACTACTTTTAGAAAAAATTGAGGAAAGAAACCAAAGCCAAAGGAATGAATAACTCCCCTATCCCATCATAATGTTAGTGATAGGATGGAATGTGAGAGGGCTTAACAATATTAAAAAGTAAAAGTTACTTTTTGATTATATTTTTTCAAATAAAATCAATGTTGATTGTGTTTTGGAATAAAACTAAGAGAATACGACCTTATTGAAGCGGATTGGGATTGTTAGAGTTTGTATTAATGTAGATATCGAGGAAGTTACTGAATACCTTGAGAATCATAAAGCTAGATGATAATGGAGATCTTGTGTAGGGTACAATTAGAGTAACATATATGTGGAAATTGAAGATGAAAGAAGAGAAGCAGGGTTGGAAAAGAAAGGAACAGTAGTAGGGAAAATAGATGAATGAGGCAAGCCCAAACCAAGCTAAAGATTTTTAAGTTGATGATGGGCTATCTCTAGAAGTATAGGTTTCGCACAACCTATCTTTGAAGGAGAACCATGATATTGGACTTGGACCACTAGAAAAGACTAAGGAGGAGCCTTATATGGTAGCAAGTGGAGTACAAAGAGTGGGGGATACTCAAGGCCATGGAGATGGGCAGCTGATGATGAGTTTGTCACTGAATGATCTACCAATCAATAAAATAGGATAAGTAGAGGGGACTATCAATATACCGGTGATGGAAAGGGGCAAACTTTTGGTATCGAAAGTGACCCAGTAAGCTTGGGGTTGCATAGGAAGTATAAGAGATGAAGGGTTGGTAAAAAGAAAAAATGATTAAGGTTGTAGTATGCAATGTTAGAGGCTTTAATGGCCAGAATAGACAGCTTATGGTTCAAGAGTTTATCAAGAACAACAAGTTAGATTTTGTTGGTTTATTGGAAACCAAAATAAAGAGGGAGCAATTGGAAAAGAGTTTATGGTTCCTAGATAGAGGATGGAGAGTTCTGAGCAATCATGCTCATCATTTCAATGGAAGAGTGGCCACATGATTCAATCCTGAGACAGTGGATGTAATGCAGCTTGTTGGAATAGATTAGTTGATACATTGTGATATCTTGCTTAAAGCTATTAGGACTAATATTGCCACTATAATGTTGTATGCAGCCAATCATAAGTTTCAAAGACTACAAGTTTGGCAAGAACTGAAGAACACTAGCTATCTTATGAGGTTGACAAGGATGGTGTTACGAGACTATAATTGTATTATCAAATCTTAAGAAGCAAGAATTGGGAAAAGTTGGCACCAAGACGACTGTCGAGAACTTTAGGAAGTGGTGGAGAGAATGATTTTGGTTGATTTGAAATGGTATGGTAATGTTTATACTTGGATCAATAAGGAATTAGAAGATTGGTTTTTGCTAAAAAAATTGGATCGATGTATGGTAAATGACAAGTGGATAGAGACCTACCTTACAAGTAATGCTTTGTCTGATGATCCAACTATATCGGACCACAGTCCAATAGTAGTGGAGTTGCTAATAGGTGATAGGAGGAGGAAGACCCCATTTAAGATCTTTAATCCCTTGATGGAAAATCCTAACTTCAAAAACATAGTCATCGAGGAGATGTAGGGGCAATACTTGGACCAAAAGGATATCAGATCACTATGAGACTCAAAGCCTTACAGAACTGACTAAAATTGTTGAACAGTCCAACTAGACTTGAAAGCTCTAATTGAAGAAGAGCTAAACAATGTCAGAAGAGAATATTGGTTAGATCAGAAGATTTGTAACTAAGAACATAAGAAGCTGCATTGAGGGGAAAATGTAATCTACTGCTGAATAGTACCAATACTCTATTAAAGCAGAATCTTGGATGCTCTGGATGAAGGTGGGTGAGATATGTACTAATTATTTTATTAGCTCAATTTCAGCTAGGAGGAATAATAATTCTATCTAATTAATGGAAGATGAAAAGGGGAAAATCCATACGGACATTGAAAGTAAGAAGAGGGTTGCCTTAGAGTACTTTACTAGACAATTTGGGACTGTAATTCCAATAAAAAATACCCGCAGAGGTTATAGTAGGGATTAAACAACTTGATAAAGATGACAAGGTGGCATTGGTAAGACAAATAATAAGGGACAAAAT
>JANPWT010000002.1:28260337-28273662 GCA_024678245.1 Erythroxylum densum | reverse complement strand
CTCCTTTGGTCGTTTGGTTTGACTTTGTTATATAGTCACATGGATCCTGGCTTTCGGGAAGGTCCCGGAACAAAAAATTTTTGTTTTCCGCACCGTGGGCATGTGATGCTCACACCGGGATTTTCCTACAGTAATGTGGGCAAGGGTAAGGTTAGATGTGTTTGGGTAAAGTAGCATAAAAGTCATCAAGTTAATGAAATAAGAAAAACACTCAATATAACATTAAGCACAAAAACTAACATTCATTCAACACTAGGTGCCATCAATTATAATGAATGCAAAAACTAAATTTCACAACTCAAATTCAAGCTCCCACACCACAAACCGCATGAAACATAACTAATTAAAAGGGATCATTCATAAAAATCGACGATATCAATACATTGAAACTATAAGACGTGATCCTTCAAAGCCACATCTACTTCATGTACATTATAAGGAAATCACACATTCAATACAACTTTAGAAGGAGAAATAATCATGAATAAATTTTCAAAACAAATGTATTTCCTCCTTGATATTTTTATTCAAACATTTTTTATTTTTGTTTCTTTTCCTTTTTCTCTTCTTATTTCTTTTTCTTTTCATTTGAAAAATAAAAGAAGCTATATCAACATGGGAATTTCATTGATAAGATATAAACTAATATCCCAATAATTATAACCATCCCACACATTTGCACACCCTCACACTTATACTCTTATACATCCATAATCATTAATAACCAACAAATTCTCCACCAGCATTAAGGCTTGAGTCGGGCATTTGGTTAGGTTTAAAGCATTTAATATGGTTAGCACTGAAAGAAAGACTAATAAAGCTCAAGGGGGTTTAACAAAGGGAAAATTCATATTAGCGTAAGCTATTTGGCTAATTTAGTTTATAAAAAGAAAGAATGTCTATATCATTTACATGTCAATACATATTATAAAAATGTGGTTTTGAATAGAAAATCAAAGCAAAGTCAAATTGTACATGTCATAAAGGTCACATATAAACAAAAGACAATAAGACTAATATGAATGTGTCAATCTATACAGGCTCAAAATCTCACTAGCTTGTGTCTACTACTAGTCACTAATCTTCTAAAGATAATGCATATTGACCAATCACAAGACTAGAAGTACATATTAAAGTTGCCATGGATTCTTCTAGTCAATTCACACTCTAATCATAACTATATAATCCTAGAAGCAATAGAAAAAGAGAAACTATTTATATGTTTGTTTGGTTCTTTCTCTTTTATTGAAAACTTAAAAACATGCAAAAACAAACAAACTTACAAACACACATGCATATAAGAAAGAAATGACAAAATGTAAAGGAAAAGAAATTAAATTCCCTTGGGTTGTCTCCTAAGAAGTGCCTTTGTTTAGTATCGCTGGCTCGACTCCATACTTTCCTCACATGACAAAAATATGATCTTCAGGTGTCACATGCTCTTCCTCCACTTGGCGTTCTTCAGGATAAGGCTTAAGTTGATGATCATCCATATTTAGCATCTTCCCTATCCTCTAACTCGCAATCTCTACTAAATCCCTACACTCCAAAAATATCTCGAATATCTCTTAACCTTTTTCTTCCTTATTTAATTCCTCTAACTTGCTAGATGAAGGTGAAGAGATAGTCTCAACAATAATTATGGACTTAATACTCACCTTCGAGCTAAATGATATTTCCTTATCTAGTTTGAGCTCCTTCTCCACTTCTTCGACACAAGCAATTCCTTGAAGAGTTCTCTCAAGGTTTTCAAGCTCCTTCTCACTCTGTAAGGTTTCTCCACTGAAGTCTACTGTGAACACCTCAGGTTATGACTGCTCCTCTTCACTTTATAATGCTAAGCGATTAAGAGTTTCCATCATCTGACCCATTTGACTTGCCAAGTTCTGGAGTCTAGATGTTGTATCTTAGCATAATTACATCATTTCCTTTGGAACTGCTGTTGCACACCTACTGAAACTGTTGTACACCCTATTAAAATTGCAAAGTATTAAAATTCATAATAGTAATCAATTCTTCCAAAGATGTACTTGAGTTTTGTTGGCTCTCCAAATTTTAGAAACTAGACCAAAATTGTCTTTCCTTCTTACTAAAATTGTAGAGCATTCTTTTGAAATTGTTGTATACCCTGTTAAAGTTGTTGATATAACTTATTGAAATTGAAGATTATTAGTAGTCAAAGTTTTGAAAAAGTCATCCAGAGATGTACCTAAATTAGAAGAAGAGGTTTTTGGTATATACAGGAATTGTTGTTTGTCCTGTAAACTATCAAGGAAGTAATTATGTTAATTATCCCATCTATAATTAAAGTTCATATGATGAATCCAAACTTGGTTATAAGATTGGGAATATGAGTTATAGAAAAAGTTACTTCCTTCCATTATTTTTTTCACAAATACTAAAAAATTTTGAAAATATCAAGAAACAAATGTAAAATTAATTATGAATAAATAAATACAAAACACTAATTAAATTAAGAATAAAAAATAAAACACACACTCCCTATCAATGGAGCCAAAATTGACATTAGTGTGTCGTAACGTTATGCAAAATAAACTAGACCTACAATTATAGTAGCGGAGTCTAGGTCGATCCTATAAAGAGTGTGTGTAAAGCTTTTGAAATAAAAATAATTCGTATTTAGGTTATGGGAGGATTTGGTTTAATTTCAAATAAGAAAATAAAGTGAAACTAAAATAAAGAAAACATTCAAAAATGATAAAAGTGATGAATTCGTTAAGGATCTGGTCATCAGTTCTATCTCTACCTACACTCAATTAAACAAACTTCATTGAATTATTGTTCTCTTACCTCTCCTGGCAACTATTAATCATAGGTTAACAATCAATTCTACTAGCCATAATTTTCCTTTAAGTCATGTTTAATTAAGAAATGCTCGTTAATTAAACCTAGCCATCACACAACCTAGAATACGATCTCTATATTTAATTGGACAGCCAAATTACAAACTAGGAAAATATATTAATCAAGGCAATAACCACACAACATCGGGTCATTTAGCCTAGGTTATATTATGTCTAATAATTCTACACCAATATGAAACATAATAATTACGAATTGTCTCCCTAACGATTCAAAATCATTAATTGCTACAAATGATTCTCAACATAACAATTATAGATTGTATTGAAGATTTTAACAATGGTTTTGTAATAAAGCAATCCAATAAATGCATTAAGATCATCTTAACACAATACCCAATACATATAGGATAATACAATTAATCCCTAAAGAGAGGAAGGACAACGAAAACAATGAAATATATGCTTAATCAGGTTCTTTAGTGTCAATATCTCCTCTGAACTGGCATAAAAAAGTTAACCCTCCTTGGGTCTCCAAAGGAATGGAGCTTTGCCCATTCTCTTCTTCAAAATTGAGACTCTTCACTTCCAAAATGAAACAAACGAAACATGCTCTCTATCGTCACACAACATCTCTTCTATATTAAAAAGTTAAGGTTTTTTGGGTGAGGTGGCAATGTATCACAGTTGTGCAAAACTTCTCACAAAGTTTTGCACAGCTATGAGACACCTTGTATGCTGTGAGAAGTTTTGCATAGCTATGAGACACCTTGTATGGGCATGAGAGGTGTCTCACGCCCATGTAAGTCGTGAGTCACTTCTTACATTCTCCTTTTAATGTTTGTGACATATAATCATCATCTTCATGCATTTTCTTCTCTCTTCTTACTCTAATTCGTCTCATTCTTGCTCTATGAAGACAATTGATTGTGAATCTTCAAAAAAACAGCTCAAATATTGTGCTTTTGACTCACTTTAGCTTTTTCACTTCTGAATTGTACCTAAAACCATGTATAAACTAAAATGAGTATCTTAAACATTTTCATATCATTAATCACTAAGTGTTATGAAATAAATGTATAGTCAATTAAGCACATATCAATAATACATAATTTATTATGTTTATAGACTAATTATGTTGTAGAATTAAAGTGATGTTGACTTTTTAAAAATTATTTTAAAATTTTTTTCAATGTGTGTGATGAGATTACGTCGTAATTCCCTAATAATTTAGGTAATGAATAGATACTATATGAATGGAGACATGTTAATTTTCCAAATCTTTGATGAATCTTTTTAAAATAATATAAAGTTTGGGAATAAATCTAAAGTTGTAGTCATGGGAAAAGGATAAATAATTATTCAAACTAAAGGATTACTTAGATAATTGGGAAATGTCCTTTTTATTCCATATTTAAAAACTAATCTTTTAAGCATTGATCAATTGTAAAAGAAATTTTATGAGATTTGTACAAAAGGATATAGTATACAGAATTAAAGGTAACAGTTGAGCTTAGTTAATCAAGTCAAAAATGATAAATAGAATGTTTCGTCCAAATCTTTATAATATTGACCATACATGAATAAAACTAAAGGAAATATAGTTTTTGTAAATAGAATACTAGTATAATGTTAAATACAATTCAAAGATAAAATGGTTAACTTGGATCATAATATTTTCACCAAATTTTTAATTTAAATCCAAACACTTTTATATATTAAAAAAAGAAAAAAAACATATCTTTTATTGTTTATGGGTCTCTCACAATATGTATAATCTATATGGTAAGTGAGGCCCAAAAAATAATTAAAAAATCTTTTTCTCCTCTCTCCCTTCTCTCTCTCTTACTCTTCAACTCTTCATTTATTCTCTCTACTACTTTCTATTATCTTAATTGCCTTCTCAAGCAACATACTACTAGCCACCAATCATTCATTTTCACTGAATGGGAAAAGCAACAGATAACGAGATCATATACAAGATTTCAAAGCAACTCTACTTAGGGTGCATTGGAGAGTCATTATAGTTCTTGTTTGTTCATAACTTAATGAGAGTGGCCAAGTGGGAGATAATATGATGTTACTACTGAAAATAATAACATGCCAAGCTATGAAATTATTAGAGATATTTTTCTAAGAAAGCCTACTTACATGGATTTTTTGTTGGAACTAATTGTTATCAGCCCCAAACTTAATTTGTCCTTTAAAGTTTGGTATATGATTAATTCTACATTTGATGGGTTAGATTAAATCATTACATGTCAAAGTAGATATGTTGCTTATAAATTTTTATAGAAGGTAGTTATCAGTGGAATATGCACTCACACTTTACATAAGGAATGCTTCATTAGTCAGACTGGTGTGTAGCAGGATAGGGAAAGAAAATGGCAGCCTCCTCTGCGATTGTTTGAAAATGAATATAGATGGAGCAGTCAACCCAAATAATGGTTTATCTACTGTGGGTGGTTTAATAAGATACCATAATGGTTTTTGGATTAAGGGTTTTACTATGAATATTGGCAGGGGCTTAATTATTAAAAATGAGTTTATAGGAATTTTTCGTGGATTGTTTTTTCCATAGAGTTAAGGGATAATTAATGTCTTGGTGGAGTATGACTATGAATTAGCTATCAAGTAAGTTTTAAATGGAGAAGCTATGAACGACAATGTGCACCTAGTACATGCCTAAGAAGGCTAACTGGTGTGCAGACTTTATTGCAATGTATGTTTATTGTCTTATAAATGGTTCTTATGTTTTGCCCTATCCTCCACTTGGGTTGGGAGAGCTTTTGATGTATGATATTCAAATTCCTCATAGTGTTGAGTAGTTTCTAGGCTTGTTACCTATTTAAAAATAGGTAGAGAAGGGCTTAATCCCTTTTTCTATTAAAAGCATAATAAGTTCAGAAATCTTGAAGAAAGAATCCCCAAGGCTATGTTGCTATGTTTGGTTAGACGTAAGGTTTTTTAACGAAATGGAATGATTTATAATGGAATTAAATATAAATGGATGTAATATTAGAAAATTGTTGTTTGAGAGGGATAGAAGGGTTCATAATGTAATATAGTGAAATGTTGATTAGAAGATGGATGGAATTGAATGTAATGTATGTATAATAATAATGAATGACTATTCTACCCTTTATTAACAAAACATATGTTAATAGATATAAAACATAACGTTGAGGGTATAATTAGTATTATAAAAATTTATTGAGAGTTATTAGGTAGTATATGTTTATCATTTTACATTTTATCCTAAACCCCTCAAATCGGAGGTAAGTCATTTTTACTGTTTAGAATGGAATATGATGTAATATGAAACCCTCTCCTTCCATCCTATTCCATATAAGCATTCCTCCTAAACAATGGAATAATATCACATTATAATCCATTCTATTACTAACTACCCTACCAAATATAGCTTCAATTTTTTTAGGACCAAAATAAGAACCTAGTATATCTATCAAGCATCTACCTATTGTCTACCATACACTTCGCACATTCAAACACAAACCAATTCTCGTTGCTACTTTTCAGTGTTGTTTTCCTCTCTCTTATAATCATGCACTCATTATTGTGCAACTTCTTCAGTGATCACTCCATTTGCTTCTTCAACAGGATCTAATACTTTTGAGATTCTCTATTGCACTGCTTCTAGCTCGTTGCTCCTTCTTCATTGTTAGCTTGTTGTTGTTTCTCAATACTGCTGCTGCTTCTTTGTTGTTAGCTTGTTATTACTTCTTTGTGTTGCTACTTCTCCTCTCTACGTTGCCTCGCTTCTGCTTCTCTAATCGACTGATAAGGTATCACTTGGAACACTCAACATAGATCCATCAACTTTAGAACAATGGAGGATAATGCAACAGTGAGAAAAATTCTAAAACATACAAAGGAATCAAGTCCAAGTGTATGGCACATAGGAGATGCAATAGCATGTGTGACATATGATGTACAATGAACATTACCTTTTATATTGTTTACCACTTTCGTAGTAGAAAGAATAGTGAGAGGCAAATATCATTCTCTCTTAAATTGAATGTACCAAATTTGTAATGATGTTTTTAGGTTGAAAATTTGTTTTCCTTTTATCCAGTATAAGGTTTTTATTTTCCACTAATTCAATTATATGATTTTTTTGTCTAATTATTATTTAATATAATTATGTCATATATATTTTTAATTAATATAGTATGTGAGAAAACTTTTTATTCTTATTAAGTCATGACCAAAGTTACGAATATCGTACTGATCCTGGTACAAGATTGGTTCTGATACGGTACTATACTGATATCGGTATCGATTAATATTAGGTATTGTTTTTGGTAATTTTAAAATTTATGAAATAATCCTCTTTTTTAATTGCAAAATAGTTCATTATCATATCGTACAGTTGTATTGTATACTTCATAAGTTTACATCAACCCTGTCTCCAAAAATCATAATAAAAAATAATAACCACAATTAAAAATAATAATAATTTTCAAATATTTCACCTATAAATAATAATCACAATTAATATAAAAAAGATAGTTATCATCATATGAATATAAAATTATGAAGAATACAAAGTATTAAAAATATTACAATTTCATCATCTAATAAATAATAATTACATCAAAATATCCAACAAAAAGAACAATAAATATCTTTAACTCTCAAACTATTACAATTTATGACAAGAGTTCGTGATGAGGAAATAACTAAGTATAAGTTAAACCTGAAACAAAAAATATTTAAAATTACATTACACATATAAAATTTAACATATACATTAAATATAAGTAAAATTAAAAGAAGAGGAAAAACATAAACCTAGAACTTCATTTAATCGCCTACGAGAGGATATTCATTATAACTACAATGACTCCAGTTATCATTTAGTGCATAATCCTCATCACTAAGAGGAGTCTCATCATTATCATCATTCAAATTCAATGCACCAAATGACATGTAAATGCTTTCCCATCTAAGATTATCTTCCAAGTCATCTACATCTACCAAACTCGGTTCCTCAGAAACCCAATCCGCTAAAAGATCGATATTATCAATAAAAATTGGATCTATTGAACTACTTGTGCTATTAAGAGTCCTAGTAAACAATAAAATATAATTATTAGAAAATGATAATAAATTATATCGAAATTAATAATGATACTAACATACCTTTCTTGAAGTTTTAAATTGTAATGAATGAAAACCAAGTCATTCAATCTTTTGTGCTTCAATCTATTCCTTTCTTGGAATGGATGAATTGGAATGGATGAATTCAAATGTGTTCAAGTTTTGTTTATAGCCCGTTGCACTCATACATTGACTTAAAATCTGAATTGCAAACCTTCATAATTCTGGAACACCAGTTTTGAATTGATCTCACCAAGAAACTATAAGTCGTAAGATAATAAAAGTAACGTTAAAAACAAAATAAAGTGATAATTAATTTTCAACAAATAAGAAAAAGGAAATAACTAATACTTGAAGAAAGTTTGCTCTTTGTCAAATAGCAATCGACATTCCAAAATCTCTAGAAGACTACTTATAAAGCTCTATTTGTGAGCTCAATAGATCTTACATCATTTCATAACCAACAATTATTGCAATAGTGAATAGCATTCATCTACTAACTTCATCTTTCTTTGTAAATTTTGGTCTAAAACAAACAATAGGAATCAAAAACACCCCAAATGTAAATAACGAAAAAGAAAGTTTCCTTTCTCATCTCTCATAGATGATTGTAAGATACGGTGTGTATAAAGAAGGCCTATGTTTTAGATTAGCCTTGATTTCTTCTTTTGCCCTCTCCATGACATTAAAAAAAATCCATTGTTGCCTTTTCTTCACTATTAGCCTAGTGAAACACCCTCACCAAAGACTCACAAACTCAGATAACAAATTGACATTGAGACCAAAATTCTCTATCTTCCAATATAATTATGGAAACCTCCAATTTAGCATTAGACCTAACATGCTAAGATGCAACCTATTTACCACTTATAAAGTTTTTTCTTAATTCTTTCTTTATTGTAACAAAAGACTGAAGTGATAAAAAATTTGTTGCAAATCTTGTCACAACCGGACGATGCAAATTCATATCATTGGTAAATTCCTTTCTCATTAAATTCAACACCCATGCATAATTATAAATAAACTTGGTCATCTTTTTAGCTTTCTGCATAGTCTCATCTATTATAGGAAAATACCTAGGATCCCCTATATTCTCTAGCATTAGATCAACGCAATATGCACACAAGGAGTCCAAAACAAGTTACACTTATTTTGTAACCTTTTCTTTGCTGCTTTATAAACAAAATCATTGTCAGTAATGAACTGAACAATGTTTTTTGGCCTTGTTTTATTCATAATTTCATCGAATATCTCAAATAAAGTACCAGTATTTCTAGTAAGGTTATATGCATCAATAGACTTCAAAAACATTGATCCATTTGCAGAATAAACCAAAAAATTAATAATAGACTCTTATCTCCTATTTGTCCAACCATCACATATGATTGAATACTCATAAGTAGCCCAATTCACTCTTCTTTCTACTAAATAACTTTTAATTTTAGAAACTGAGCAACTCAAAAATTTACCTCTTAAGTCATCAATCAAAGAAGCTTTGTATCTTGGATCGAAAGAGGCTATAGCATCCACCATAGGCTGATAATAATAAGACTGAGAAGTATTGAATGATGAACCAACATTATATCACCATCTAGCTACTACCGTATCTATATTATGAGCTACATTTCTTGATAGCATGGTACTAAGAATTGAAGGTTAGGCTCTAGGAGCTTTTCATGGTACAAAAAAACTAGTCACCTACCTTCTTCTTTTCCTCACATTAGGTCCAGGTGTAACATTCACTTTTTCCTGGGCCTAGGATGGAACACTACCAATATCATTACCACTACTAGTACCAGTACCAGTACCAGTACCAGTACCACTACCACTACCACTACCATCTTCAACATTTTCACAATCATCACAAAAATCTGCAACCAAACTTCCACTACCAATTTGAGAATTTAGTCTCTCCCTTCTAGCTTTCTTGTATTGGTATTCTTCAAGTAAAGTTTTCATTTGTCATTTCACATAATGACTTTTTTTTACAGGTTCCACATCTCCTTTAGCCCCAACTAAATGCTTCTTTAACAAGCAAATAGTATGGCTCCTCATAGTAGGGACCAATGCAACATAAGTCCAAGCTGGATCATTGTATCTTCCTGAAGTGGTTTGATCAGGAGTACTTGAACTTCCTTTCATTTATTTGTAAAAAGAAATGAATGAATATATAAAAATAGCGAACCCATAATTTCATCGAATACAATTGATCATAAGTCAAAAATTAACAATTCAATTATTCAACATATATAATTACACAAAACATATATAAACAATTTTTATTTCTAACAATCACAAAACATACATAAACAATTTTCATTTCTAATAATTTCTAACAATCACAAAACATACATAAACAATTTTCATTTCTAATAATTTCTAACAATTCCATTTTAAAAAATTTCGAACAATTTCAATTCACATACATAAAAAAAAAATCCATTTCCAAATTCCAACAAATTCTAACAATTTCATTTATAACATTTTCCAACAATTTCAATTCAACCATTACAAAATATACATAAACAATTTCTATTTCCAATAATTTCCACTTCCAACACTTTCCAACAATTTTGAACAATTTCAATTTAAAGTTTCAAACATCAAAAACACACATAAACAATTTTATTTCCAACAATCACAAAACATACATAAATAATTTTTATTTTCAACAATTTGGAACAATTTCGATTCAAACATCACAAAACATACATAAACAATTTTCATTTCTAATTTTCACAAAACATATATAAACAATTGTCATTTCCAATAATTTTCAACAATTTATGTTTCCAATAATCACAAAAATACATAAAACAATTTCCATTTCCAACAATTACAAAACATACATAAACGATTTTCATTACCAACATTTTCAACAATTTCAATTCAATCATTACAAAACATACATAAATAATTTTCATTTCCAAGTATTTCGAAATTTGCATTCAATACTTTTAATAAACTTGTAACAATTATATAGTTAATACATTAATTATGTACTTTAAATTATTTGACAAGTTAATAATTGAATGTCAAACGATAAATTCGATCTATCTAATCTTGGTAAACTCACACATCTTCATCTTCCTACCAATAACTCTAAAGTATAAGAAGGGTTATTAAAAAATTGTTTAATCATAATTAATATTTGTTACTTAATGCATATAACATTTACCTTTTTTGTAAACTTATAATTTTATTAGGCAACAAACAAAGTCGATGCTAATCATGTTTTACAAAAAAAAAATTAGATTATGACTTTTTTAATTAAATTTGAGTTTATTATTTTAAATGGCTTAAAGTTCATAACTTAATTGTAAAAGTAATTATATTAAATATTTTAATATCATATAAATAAAGATGTAATTATCTTATAAATATAAGATAAGATATAAATTTGAATATGTCACATTATTTAGCATACCAATTTTCAAAAAAATTATATCAACTCTAAAGATGGTGTTGGTTCACATGGGGTAACGATAATAGGAGTGTAAATTAATACAGTGAGGAATGAGAGTGGATATAATGATTATAATTATGATGGTTAGTTAGGATGAAGGAATGATTACCATTACTAGTAATAGTGATTGGTTTATTGAAAATCTTGAGAAATATATTATAATTAATTATATTTAAATGTATTTTAATTAATTATATTTAGAATATATTTAATTTCAATTAATATATTATTTTTCATAAAAAAGGCCGGAATGACTTTTATTCCTCACATATTTAGGGGTATGGAGTAATCCCCAAAATTTAGATATCAAATTATTGTTCATGTAATGATAATATATATCCAACCAACGTTTTTCATTCTCAAATTCATTGATGTCTTCCAAACCCATAAACCAAGTACCCTGTAAATTAGTAACCTTATGTCTATCCCACAACAACATACTTTATGATAAAAAATTGTCAAAAAAATTAATGCTAACTGAATAAAATATAACCGGTGCTCTTTTCATGGATGAAAGCAAACAATTTCAATGAATCAATTTCTATTATCCAGTTCCATTCCACACACAAGCAACACAACAACAAATTAATAAATTCCATTTACAATTCACAAAATACACTAACAATTTCATTCACAATTTGTGAAATATACATAAAGTCATAAACACATACCTAATTTTTTCAAAATTCAACAACAATTTCAACGGGTAGGATCTGGTTGGAAAAAGATCTAGATCTATTTTAGATCTACCGTGGAGGAGGAGACCCAAGACTTCGAGAGTGGTGGGTGGGTTGGTGGGGCATCGGTGGTGGTCTGGTGGCATTGGTGGTGGTAGTAGGCCGCAAGTGTGGTGGTTGAGAGAGAGTGTGAGATTTGTGAGAGAGAAATAAAAAAGTGGGGGAATGATAGAGCAGACAGAGGCCGTCGATGGTGGGCGCCGGTGGTGGGATTGTGGTGCCGTCGGAGAAGAGAGGGAGGGCTGCTGAAGTGATGTTTGAATGGGAGAGAGTGCGAGAAAAAAAATTTATGGGCGAAAAAGAAGAGAAGACAGTTGGGTGAGAGTGGGAGGGGGGATGTTAAATTTTTTTTTTTGCAACTTAGTCCTCCAACTCTGTAAACCTTATGGTACCCACTAATATACAACTAATATTTTGACTAGTGGTAGTACCAATCGGTACCAAGCGAAAAATGCTAGTATCAACCGATATTTACTCTTGATATCGACGCCCCTCTGCCTCGTACCATTTTTCAAGCAGTATAGAACGAAATACAAAACATTGGTCATGACGTTAGATTTCACAAAATAAACTAAAAGAAAAATTAGAGAGAAGGTATTTAGCTCAAATTTGAAAGGGATTATTTTATAATTTTAAAATTTTTGGAATTATTTTATGGATACTCAATATTGATTGATATCAATACTATATTGTATCATAACTAAATTTGAATAATATTAATACAGTATTTATAATATTGCTACAAAACACTCCTATAGTTCATAAATTCAATTTGCATTAAAAGTAGTAGAAACTAGAAAGGGCCACAGTAATATATGAAGAAGACTTTACCCAAAAAAAACATGAAGAAGACTTGCATGCATGAGTAATGACAACCACGTACCAATGATTTATTATATCTGTAAGGCTAAAATACAATATATGTGTGTGTGTAAGGGGCGGTTGATCCTCGTGGGAGAATGATAATAAGAACGTGAATGAATAAGTGAAAAATGAGAATGAATATTATCATTATAATTATGATAGTTGGTTATGAGAAAGGAATGATTACCATTACCATTGATAGTGATTGATTTGTGAAAAATATTGAGAAATAAAAATTTATTATATTTTAATTAATTAATTAATTATATTGTAATTAATTAATTACACGTTAATTAATTAAAATATTGTAAT
>JANPWT010000002.1:28197867-28212725 GCA_024678245.1 Erythroxylum densum | reverse complement strand
TTATTATTTGAGAACAATTATATGATTGATGGTTGAAAATTTTATTTATATTATTTGGTATATTTTTCTATTTTTTATAATTTACTAATATTATATATAATTAAATATAATTATTACGTAATTATGATATCACACCGATTCAACCGGTGGTCGAACCTGTCGAACCGATCGAATCGATAACCAATAAAGCTTCCGATTCGACGTCTGATCCAGGTTTAAAAACATTGCTCGTTAGAGTAAAGATTGGCTCTGGTACCAAAAAAAGCAATAGCAAATTAAGAAATAAAGGTACACTTTATTTATTAAGTTTTATCAACATTTATATAGTTGATATAAGTTATTTATGCATTTAAATAATAAATTGCAATTGCACCAAAAGGATAAGATAACCATATAACTATTTGACCAATTCTTCCTAAACACATGTTAAGTTCCTCGTCCATTCATTTTTTTATAGTAAACACATTAATTAATTGTTTGAGCGTGTTGACATGGTATTGCTTTGATTTCTTTCATTTCATTTGATTGAAACAAAGATCCAAGACATCACATTAGAAGAAAGCTTTGTCCCGGTTCGTTTTTCTTGGAGCTTCAAACACGAAACTTTTAGTTTCTCGTGTCTCTTTGATAGGACATGGAAGGAAGTCTAGGTTTTGCATTTAGTCAACACGAGGTGTGGCGATGGTAACATAACACAAACCGCGTTGTTTGAGATTTAATACGTGTTATTGTTCACGTGTTCAAAAAAGTATTTAATACATGTTATTGTTTACGTGTTCAAAAAAGTATTCTTGGTTGCCTATATCGATAGTACAATACTTAATTACGATAATTAAAAAACAACTCGCTAACATCAATCGGAGACCCCTGCGTGTCCAAAGTTTGAGTGAAGTGATCGAGTATAATTTATAAATATTAATGACAGGATGGTTCTGGGGTCAAATTTGAGGTGATCGGCCTATGGGTTAGGCTAGAGGTTGAATTTGGACTTGATCGAGAGCCTAACTTGATGTTCAATTAAGAAGTACAAAATGGTGTCGTTTTTTAAAATTTTTTAAAAATTACTAAATCGAACCGATCCATTATTATCCTTAATCTAATGATTAAAAATTTATCTATTTTTACTATTGAGATTTTAATAAATTAATAAATTTTTAATTTTTAATTTAATTTAATAATTTTTTATTAAAAATTATCAAATTTTATAATTTTTCAAGTTGTTATATATTAAAATAAATCAATTAATTTTTATTTAATAAATTTTTAATTAAATTTTGAGTTCTTAAACATATACAAAATAACCTCATTTAATTATATTTAAAAAATTTAATTTTACACCATTTTTAATGAATTTTATAAGGATATAACTTTTTAAAATTTTTAAAGCATAGATACGGAGTGTTCCCTTGTGTTTTTAACTGAGTGATAGTTTCAGATGAAATCTCCTCGCGACCATCCCCGCCCAGATAATCCCAAAAATCCCAAGAAATCCAGACCTCCTGACAAGCCTCCCGATGAAGAACGAGAACGCGGTTCATCTCGCGCGCCTCCCGGTACTCCTCCTCAGTCTTCTATTCATGTTCCTTCTTATCAGGAGAAGTTACTGGGTAAGATGGCGCAACAACAGGCGACGCCTAAAGCAGCCCCCGTCGACCTTCTTGCCTCGAAAGCGATGACTCTAAGTTATCGCCAGAATGATCCCTTATGCCCCGAATTTTCTATTGACCCCCACTTTAAGCAACAACTACTTACCCCTTGGCAACAGGCGATTATCGTAAAAGTCCTCGGTCGAACTGTTGGTTATAAGGTGTTGTATTCCCGCATTCACCAGTTATGGAAACCAAAAGGGGAATTGGATGTACTGGATTTAGGGAATGATTTTTTTCTTGTGCAATTTTCGGTGGAGGACGATCGTAACCATGTTATCACCAATGGCCCTTGGATGATCCAAGGACACTATCTTACGGTGCGTCAATGGTCCCCAGATTTTCGTCCTTCCACTTCAACCACCGACAAAGTTCTTGCTTGGGTCCGATTTCCAGAACTTCCAGTGATGTATTATGATGATGATGTCCTTCGTGTGTTAGCTTCAGGCGTTGGTCTCCCTTTCCGTGTGGATGTTAACACTTCCTTTGCTACCCGCGGACAATTTGCCAGAGTCTGTGTCGAGATTGACTTAGCTAAACCGTTGGTGGGCAAAATTTGGTTTGATGGCTTCTGTTATCCGGTGGTCTATGAGGGACTGGATACTATTTGTTACCGGTGTGGAACGTATGGTCATGTTCAATCAGCTTGTCCTTCTGCCCCTCCACCGGCTGCCTTTCCATCGCCTATTTCCCGCCCAGCTGGGGGTGGTGATGGGGTGCACCTCTTGGCTCCTGCATCAGCGGTAGCAGATCAGGCCAGTGATTTGACTGCCCAGGCCCCACAATATGGCGACTGGATGGTTGTCGCTAGAAGACCTCGCAAATCATCTCGTTCTCCAATTACAGCTGCAGCCGCCCCATCTCCACCAAGGGAGCCTCAAAATAGATTTACTGCATTAAATGCGGAGATTTCCGGTCACGTGGAGGCTAGCACCGATTTTCAAATGGGGCAAGTGGCTCCTACAGGCCCTTCTCACAGCCCTCTACAGAAACACTCTAAATCTCGTCCCTCTCGAACCCAGAACCATTCACAGCCACAAAAAAATACGAACCATTCTCACGTTGGGACCCACGTGCCCTTATCCACCTCTCATGCCCAGTTTGCTTCCCAGCCATCTCCTTATCAGGCTTCCTCTAGCGATGGGGCCCACGTCCACACTAACACCTCTCATGCATGTACTGCTCCTTCACCTGCCATGCACGTAACTCCCAACCCAAGTTCATCTGCGTTACCACCGCTTGGTTCTTCTCCTGGTGAAGCGTTGCCCATGACGTTGGTGCAATCACTCGCAGGGACGCTCCAACAGGTATTTACGACGGCCGTCTCTCCCCCCTCGGACCCTTCTCGACCACTGGACGCTTCTTCCCTGCCACCAGAACCCCCAGACCTAGGCCGCACCGTGACAGCGGCGTCGGACGTCTTTCCTGGGCTTCCTCTCGCTAGTTCTGTCACTCAGCAAGAAATGGAAGTGGATGCTCCTTCCTCCGGCGACCTGGCTCCTGCTTCAGCTAAGGATGTATCTCCAGCAACAACATTGGGAGAAGAGGTCGTACCCAACGACGCCTCTTTGCCTTGAGCCATTTGTCCCCGTTTTTTTCTTCCATTGTTTCTTATGATTTATACACCCATTATTTGTTGGAATTGCCGAGGGGCTGGTAAGCGAGACTTTCTTCCGGTGGTGAAAGAAATGAAACGTCGACACAACCCAGGTATGTTTTTTGTCCTTGAAACACATATCTCTGGGTCGAGGGCTGCGCAAGTTTCGCGTAGCCTCGGCTTTGACAAGGTAGAAAGGGTGGACCCAGTGGGCCTCGCTGGAGGTATCTGGGCGGTGTGGCAATCCTCCTCCTACCAAGTTACTCTGCTCCACTCCCATCGTCAATGTTTAACGCTTCTTATTAAGGGTCCTCAGGTTAGTGAGTGGGTTTGCTCAGTGGTTTATGCGAGTCCGGTTAATTCAGTCAAAGCTGCTCTCTGGGACTATCTCTGTGAACTAAGCTCGAGCATTCATCTTCCCTGGCTTGTTATAGGAGACTTCAATGATTACCTTCATCCTTCTGAGAAACGGGGAGGCCATTTTGACGGGCGGCGTGCAGCTCTGTTTCATGATCGCATTGGGGAATGTGGCCTCCAAGATTTGGGACATCAGGGTGCTCCGTACACGTTTGCAAGGAAGAGTCATGGTATGTTCACTACCCACGTTCGCCTGGACAGGGCTCTCAGTAATGTGTCTTGGCGCAATCTTTTTCCGGACGCCTCAGTATCCCATCTTCCACGCACTGTGTCGGATCATAATCCTCTCCTGCTCCAATTCCAGCAATTTATTCCACCACCTGCGACACGTCCCTTCCATTTTCAGGCTGCATGGCTCCTCCATCCTGACTTCCCAAACATTGTCCGGACAGCATGGGCTCCACACCAATCCTGTGTCCCAGAGGCCATTAGGGCGGTGACTCTGGCTGCTCAACAATTTAATTCGCAAGTCTTCGGTAATCTTTTTCATCGAAAGCGCCTACTGATGGCTCGGCTTAAGGGTATACAGCTTTATTTGAGTCAACGTCACTCTCCCTACTTGGTGAATCTTGAAGTTCAACTGTCTGATGAATACCGAACTGTGCTGAGACAAGAGGAACTCTTTTGGTTTCAGAAGTCGAGAATCAAATGGCTTCAGGAGGGGGACCGTGCCACGGCCTTCTTCCATGCCACCACCATTGCCCGCAGGAATCGGAACCGCATCGACAAATTATGCCTCAGGACGGGTACTTGGACTATGGACCCCAGTGTTATTGAAGGAGAAGTTCTTTCGTTCTTCCAGGGACTTTTCTGCAACACCGAGCCTACACCGGGGACCTGGCACCTGGGGGTTCATGGTGTTCTTCCGGAGGAGGCTTGTGCCGCTCTTCTTCAACCTGTGGACCCCATGGAGGTCCTTCGGGCAGTCCGTTCGATGAAGCCCTATAAAAGTCCAGGCCCGGATGGCCTCCAACCCATTTTCTATCAGTCCTTCTGGCCGGAGGTGGGTGCCTCTGTCGTACGTATGGTCCAGCATGCTTTCGCCACTGGTGAGGTGCCACCGGACATTTCTGATACACTCCTCGTGCTTATTCCCAAGACCGACAACCCAGTGAATATAACTCAGTATCGCCCGATTAGTTTGTGTAATGTCATCTATAAGATCTTGACTAAAGTCATTGTTAACCGGGTACGGCCCTTTCTTGACGCTTTGATCCACCCAGCTCAAGCCGCTTTCATTCCAGGACGCAAAGCCTCGGACAACATTCTCATTGCTCAGGAGACAATTCACACGATCAGGAATCTCAGAGATGGAGGTATGGCAGTGAAAATCGACTTGGCCAAAGCGTATGATAGGGTCGATTGGGCCTTCCTTCGGCAGGTGCTTCTGGACTTTGGCTTCCCTCTTCTCTCGACTAATCTAATTATGGATTGTGTCTCCAGCTCAAGGCTTTCCGTATTATGGAATGGAAAACGACTTCCGGCATTTCAGCCCACTCGGGGTCTTCGACAGGGGGATCCACTATCTCCTTATTTGTTCGTCCTTTGTATGGAGATACTTTCGGGGCGGATCACCAGACAGGTAGCTGCGGGAGATTGGCAGCCCATTCGCCCATCGGAGCATGGACCGAGCATCTCTCATCTTCTGTTTGCTGATGATGTCCTCCTTTTTGCCCACGCCTCGCGGCGACAGGCTCGTCTCCTGGATCGCACCATGGCTGCCTTTTGTAGCATCTCTGGCATGCAAGTAAATCATGCCAAATCCAAAGCTTTTTTATCTAACCGAGTAGGACGGCGAACACGGGCCAGGATCTTCTCTGTTTTAGACATCCGCCCCTCCCAGCGTTTGGACTCTTATCTGAACGTCCCTCTATGTACCCAGCGGAGGACAAAACAAGATTATATAGGCATCATTGACAAGATCAAATCTCGTCTAGCGGGATGGCAGGGTCGGCTATTGAATAAAGCAGGCCGCACGACATTAATCCAGGATACTATTTCTTCTATTCCTATCTATGCTATGCAGTCCACTTGGCTTCCTAGGGCCGTGTGTGATGAAATTGACAAACTTGCGAGGGCTTTTCTGTGGGGCCGCCCTGGGCATGGCAAAGGCCTTCCCCTTCTTCCTTGGCATATTGTGACCATGCCGAAAGCTTGTGGGGGATTAGGCCTTAAGCAAGCCCGCGAGACCAATACTGCACTTTTGGGAAAGATGTGTTGGGATCTACATATCAACAGGCCAAGTTTATGGGTACAGGTACTCCGTTCTCGATACTTATATGGCCAGGACCTTCTGACTTGCCAGCCTCCATCGAATGCTTCGGTGGCTTGGAAGGATCTCCTCAAAGCTATGCTATTCCTCAAGGATGGATATGGCTGGCGACTGGGTGATGGACGTGATATTCGTTTTTGGCACGACAAATGGCTCTTTGATGGCACGCTGGCCGCAGTTGTTGGGCATGTCCCCCCCTCTTTCCGAGACCTTCGGGTAGGTGACCTCATCTCATCCCACACTGGCTGGGAGCTGTCCCCTATCGAAGGTTTCCTCCCCTCGGCGTACTGTGACCGTATAAGGGCCCTCCCGCGTCCCCTCCCCCACCATGGCCCTGATCGTCGTATCTGGTTTGATAGCTCCACCGGTATCTACACCTCTCGGGGTGGGTATGATTTTATCACCAGAATCCCATCTCTCGACGGGCCCAATGGATGGAAATGGATTTGGCGGTTACGGGCGGCACAGAAACATAAACTATTCGTATGGTTAGCCTCATGGAATCGCCTCCCCACAAACGACATGAGATTTGAGCGGGGCTTAGGTATCTCCCCCCTGTGTGGTCGCTGTGGCGCGCAACGGGAAACTGTCCTTCACCTTCTCAGAGATTGCCCTCATGCCAAGCAACTTTGGGACCTAGTCATGCCTCAGCAATCGGCTTTCTTTTACTGTGAGCCACTCCCGTTTGCGTGGCTCAAGGCCAATTGTGAATCCTCTGCTGGGTCCATCCCTAGCCTGGGCCTCTTTCTTTCCACGTGTTGGGTAATCTGGCGCACCAGAAACAAATTGGTCTTTGAGGGCGAATCCACTACCCTACCTGATCAGCTCAAGCAGGTACGCAACTTATTTCGCGACTTTGTCACCGCATTTCATAGTGACCAGATAGCGCAGTCTCACACCCTACCTTCCCGACTAATAGCCTGGGCTCCTCCCTCGGCGGGTTGGCTCAAACTTAATGTTGATGGGAGTGTCCGCGGTCATCCAGGTCAAGCAGGGATAGGCGGCTTGCTTCGGGATAGTAATGGCGTGTGGATCGCGGGTTTCTCTTGTGGCATAGGGATCACTACTATATTGGCTGCAGAACTTCGGGCCCTCACCTACGGCCTTGCTTTTGCTAGAGCCTATCCTTGGGTTGGCCTTATGATTGAGTCCGATTCTATGGACGCGCTGCGATGTCTCTCCCTTCCTTCCGAAGCTTTGGCCTTTCATCCTCTAGCCCATCTTATTTCAGATGTCAGTTCCCATCTGGCCAGGATTTCTCAATACACACTCACCCATGTTTTTCGCGAGGGCAATCAATGCGCCGATTTTTTAGCTCATTTGGGTTCGACTGGAGCACCTGTAGAGCGCCTATGGCTTTCTCCCCCTCCTGGCCTTAGTCACCACCTGCGCGCTGATGCGCATGGGATTTTGTTTAGTCGTTGAATTGTAGTTTACTCCTCCGATGTAACAAAAAAAAAGATACGGAGTTAAAGAGGGGCACGTAATCTGTATCATAAGTTACTATTTGATCTCATTTTCACGTAGAAGGTTCCAAAAGTTATAAAAAGGCCTATCAAAAGCCGGGCTCGGGTTAGAGCTATCCAGCCCAACTGAGATTGACAGAGTATCATCGTTGTGCCGAGCACTGAATCCGTTAATTAACGCTGCTAAACCTTTTCCAGTTCCAAATCAAATCTTTTGGGCACCGAACCGCTAACTGTTTCTTTATTTCTTATGTTTAATGCGTATGCAGTTTCGGGTGCTTAATATATGTGAAATCGACATTTACTTTCTGTTGCTCCTGCCCCCTCCAACTGTTCTTAATCATAAGATGAAAGTATAATTATATTCAAATTAGAAGTATTAAATACTCATTAACTCTCTCCCAATTCCCAAAGATAAAGAATTAGGGTTATTTGGTTTTATTTTTATTTCTATTTTTCAAAAATAAAAAACTTGTTTAATAGTTAATGTAATTTTAATTTTACTTTTAATAATGATAATAGTCTAATATTAAATAAAAATGAGAGACAAATTGTTTTTGTAATTTATATATTAATAAATATTAGTACAAATTCATTATATTTTATTAATAAAAATTTTGAAATTTATTTATAAACTAATGATTACTTGTTAATGTAGATTTTAATAATTAAATTGTCCGAAATTTATGTATTTTAACTTATGTTAATTAAATATTTTTATTAAATGAAGTTTAACTTTGAAGATATTTTAATGTTAAAAATATATTTAAACTAATTATTTGAATAAATTAAATAATGTAATTATATTAATCATAATTTTTATTAGTAATTAATAATAAATAATTAAATAATATATTTAGTTGATAATATATTAACTTATAATAACAAAAATAAAAACACTAAATTGAATGATTTTCATAAGGTACACAAATTAGAAAAATAAAGATCAGAAATCAAATAAACAAAATTAAAAAAAAAAAAGAATCAAACAGAACCATACCCGGTCTTCCTTTCCCAAATATTTTCAATTTTGAAACGAAAATATGCTAAAGAAACGTGGATAAATAGCAATTACTAGACATAAAAGTGGTTGTTAGCGAGTTGATACGTTTCCTAATCCTAACAGCTCCATGTTCTCTCTTTCCTGTCATTCTCCCATTATTTCCAGGATCATATTGAAAACGATCTAGAAGGGGGTTGAATAGATCTTTGAATCTTTTTCGCAAAGTTTTACATCTTCTACCTAAGCTTCCACTTAGGATTTTGGCAAAACACTTTACTGTACACTTTTTAGTTCAGTGTGAACTTTTCTACAACACTTGAATTCCGGCTTAAGCTACACCTCACAATCAATTTGTCTTCCGGCATAAATCCTACCTCATAAGTGATTCTTCTCTAATCACTCAACTCACAATAATCACAATGCTTAGTACAGCTGAATAGTATTAAGAACAAACTAAGAGCAAAACTGAGAGCAAATATGGAACTATGTGACTTTTCTTCACTTTGGACTTGTGTATTTGATCATTTGATGTTCCACTGTTTATTTGCAGGCTTTCAGATGCTTTCTAGATGTTGTGGAAATTTTCTATTCGTTGAAGATTGCTCATAGCCGTTATAGTATGGTTTTCTTCCCGTTTGTAATCAATTGACTTGGTCAGTTTTTGTTCAGCTGCACCTGATAGTCGACTAATCGAGGTGTAATAGTCGACTAGTAGCTGATAGTCAACTTGTCTCCAAAGCATCAGTCCACTAACACTAACGTTTTTCTGAAAACTTTTTGCTCCACTCTTCGAATAGTCGACTAGTGTGATGATAGTCGACTATTGCACTTATCCAACTGATTAATAGTCGACTTGTTCCATGTTGGTCGACTTGTTTCATGCCCCAACTGACATATATGATATTATTAGTCGACTTGTATCATTCTGGTCGACTTGTCTGAACTCCACATAACAGATATGATAATTATTAGTCGACTGTTAACCTGTTGGTCGACTAGTCTGGCTCCAACGTACATATCTGGTAGAGTCTTCAATCTTTGTTTGTTGGGATACGAACTAGAAATATTCAAGCTTGATTTGCATGATGTCTTTCTCTTAAACGTTGAAGATTACTGCTATCTTGATTTGTATTAATCCCTTATTTGAATTTCAATCCAAAATACCTGAAATTATTTCTTAACCAATTCTACAAATTTTATTATTATCAAAACATAGAAGGATTTAATTTGTCAACTACCATTGGTCCAACACATATATGTATCTTACTAGGACCTTTTCCTCAAGCTTCACGATTTGAAATCAGATTTTGTACAGTGCTTCCCCACTTAACATTCTTTGTAGGAAATCTAAATGAAATTTCTTTAATGAATTGCCATCAATGACTCTTCAGTCGATTACTAGTCATCTGGAGAAGTGAGATTTTGATCCATTTCATTAACTAGAGATTTTCTTACTTGGTAATCGGAGTGGGCTAACTCCCATAGAAGTACTTCACATTTTCCATATTTTAACTGCGTTCCTGACAGAAATTGATAATTGAAATAAAGAGTCACAAGCACTAATATCGTGAAGCTTGACCATCCTTCCACAACTAAAATGTGCAGCTCTGCTAAGGCCATCCGTTACACCTAAAATTGCATTCTCACTGTTGGATAGGATACGAGAAGTCCTCCAATGAAATATATTGTTATATCGTTTCATACTTGGATGGAAATGGAGGTGGTTGCAAGAGACCTAGCTCCTTGGCAAACATGGCAAGAAGGGACATACAACTTGGTAGATGGTCGACCAATAAACTTATCGAGAAAGTCGCTTAAAATTACATAGTTATAACCAGCAACTTTGCCACCCTTTTCTATTGTCCTAGAAACAACTATCAATTTTGTTGGTCTGTCTGGATGTAGAGTTTACGACCCAATAAATATGGACGCTAAGTTCGTATAATGGCCAGCATCTCTTAGCGTACGTAAACCTAAACCATGATGATTTTGAAGTCTTTAAGGCTCCGCACATGAAAGCAATAGACTTGCCCTCTGAGTTAGATCCACACCAATTTCTTCATTATTCCTTAAAGCATCAATTCAAAAACCAAAAGGTTAATGAAAATTCGTGAAACCAATAATGCCTTAGTAGCGAAACTAGGATAGTCGTTAGTTTTTAAGCCTAAAGCATTATGGATGTAAATTCTTTATGCTAAGTATCATTTTGATGCTAACAACATTACAACTTCTCTTGATGCTACTGGTAGTTCAATAGTTTGGAAGAGTATAAAAGCTATTTAGCTCCACGTTCTTCAGGGCATGAAGTGGTTGATCTGTGATGAATCTAGGACTCGATTTTAGATGGACTCTTGGGTTGAGGATTTGGGACCTCTTATTTCCCATGCAGCGGCTCCTATTCCACAAGCAGCTACTAATCTCCGTGTTCAACACTTTGTGGATATTGCAGGTAATTGGAAGTGGAGTGTGTTCCAATCTCTACTCCCTTCTTCGATTTGCGTATCCATTGCAGGTATTTTTCCTTCTAAACCCTACTTAAGACTTGATAAGCTGATATGGGGAATGTCGAACACTGGTCAGTTCACTATTGCATTGACTTATCCTATGATAATGGATCACTAGACTGTTATTCTAATGAATTTTGGAAGGCAATACGGCATTGGAAGGGTCCTCAATGAATTTGTTCATTCTTTTGGCTCCTTGCGCAAGATCTATTACTTTATAATCAACAAGTTCACTAACATTTAACTACTGATGTTGTGTGCTATCATTGTCGAATAGAGGAATCTTCGTTACATGTGGTGCATGATTGCACCAAAGAACATAGTTAGTGGTGTACGTTCCCTCCACAAGTGGTTTGCTTTGATATTTTCAACCTGAACACTCATGAGTGGCTAGCTATGAATCTCCAAAAGCACCAGATTGTGTTTGGCTTTGATTGGTCAATTATTTTTGGTGCTACTTTTTGGTTCCTATAGTCTTGGAAAAATATGACCCCTTTTTATAAGCACTTTCTTTTGTCGACTTCCCCTACGTATTATGTATTGGAGTATGTTCATAGGATTTACAAGGCTTCAGTCTGGTAACTAGAGCAAATCTTGGCCAACAAGCTCGGTGTGAGCAACTTATAGGTTTATGTAAACCTCTTGGGTAAGGTTGAATAAGGATGGAGCGTGCAAAAGATCATCCTCTTCGCCCACAGTAGGTGGACTTATTTGTGATAGTTCAGGCACTTGGCTTGGAGGTTTTGTGCAGAATATTGACTAGTGCTTCTCTATTTTTGCTAGACTTTGGGAAATTTTTTCGGGTCTCATGCTTGCTTGGGATCTTAGTTATCGTCGGATTGAATTAGAAGTGGATTCTCTAGTGGTAACTAATATCTTGTCCTCCTTGACTAAACAGACAATGTCTCACAATCTCCTAATCATGGGTACCAACGAGTTGTTTACTCAGAATTGGGTAGTTTTACCTCGTCAAATTTACAAGGAGGGTAATCGGTGTGCTGATTAGTTCGTCAATTTTGCAATTCATTTTGAGTTAAGGATTACAACTTTTAATACTGCACTTACAGGGTGCCTCTCAATCCTCTTAGAGGATACGTCGGGGGTTTGTTTCCCTAGATTAGTCATGTAATGTGTCTCGTATTTTCTTTCCATTTCATTAAAAAAAAAGTTAATGCAAAAGTCGATGTGGATCTTTCTACTCGAATTGTCCCTTCTTTAAAAGATTAGTGAAAATAAATTTTATTATATAAAATGTAAAATCTATGCAATTTTATAAATTAAAATTATATTTTTAAACTTATCATTTTAAATTATTTAATTTGAACTTTAATATTTTTAAAACGTTTAATATATTTTAAATGAATGAAAAATTTTAAAAAATTAACTATTTATCAGTTAAATATCACTTTATTAACAATATGAAATTATTTAATATTTTAATTAAAAATTTATTTAGGTTGTGATGTGATAAAATAAAACCTACTATTTTAAATATACAAAAGTGAGGTCATCGGATCAAACTCACTTTTATAATTAAAAAATTACTTAAAAATATTTCTGAGCACGTAACATAAGGATTCGAAGCTTTGGTTCTTCACCATTTCTTTGGACAATAAAGTTGATACGAAAGGTAAACTATCCGAAATATACATGCTCTTCATTGAACTTATACTTAAAAGGATGTTGGATAAGCATCTTACAATGTCCTCAGATATGTTATTTTTCTTAAAACCTACACGCTAGTTCTTTGACGAAATGTCATATAAGGATGTCATGTCGTGAGCAAGAATGGTCTTCGATTATGTTCACTACGACATATAGGACTTTTAGCAACATAAAATTTTGTCCCTAAGAGTCCCAAAATCATTGCTAATTACTATTAGTGATGATTTGTTTTCGTTGCCTGAATCGTCATTAAATTTTTGTAGCCAAGAAAATATAGATGACGTATACACCAAATCGTCGCTAACTATTTTTTTCTACGATTTTTTTATAGCAAAAAGATATAGGTGATGTTTTTAAAAATGTCGCCAATTAATTTTGGCTATACTTTACTTTTGTAATTAATAACTTTTAGCTACAATTTTGAAAACAAATTGTAGCAAAAAAACATGTCTTTTTGCTTCCTCATCGAAAGGAAAGGATTTGTAATATCGACGTAGTCGATGTCAATGATCTCTGGTCCTTTGTTTCAACAGTGAGATCATACAGTTTGAAATTTTAGAATTGTCGATATCGACAATATTGAGCTTCATTTGTGAACAAAAAGTAGAAGTGAAATTAATCTTTAAATAAGTAAAACAATATTGCATATAATTAAATAAAAAGAAAATTTACCGAAACTTTGTCCAAAGCATTCTCTAACAAGTTGTCTTCCTTTAACTATTTCGCATGTTTTAGGCAAGGCAATTCAATCTTAGCAATTACCCCTAACTCGCTAGATAATTTTAATGATTAAATCTTGTCTAGAGGATAGAGGATGACCTTGCGAGATATCAATATGTATAGACAACTTGTTTTTCATTACAATATTCATTCATTGTAACTCACAACTGTTAGTTGTACCTCTATCTTTATTTTTGGTGGCGATATTGGAACCTGACAACAAATGAATAATGATAAGAAAATACAAAATTTAAAATGTAAATATATATTTGAGCATATGTCTATTTATAATTGTTAAAAATTAATAAACGTACAAATCCTTTAATACTAATTGAGGCAGATGGAGGTTGTTATTGACTGGCTTGATTGGTGGATGAAGTCAAATGTTATTGTTAGGTAGGATTTGATTGATCTAGTTGTTGTTGGGGGGGATCGAAACTTGCCACGTTCTTCTCTTTGTTTCTACCAGGTATCATTATATTAGATATCTATAATTCAGACATCAATAATATGCATAAACATAACTCAAACATCAACAATCCACATTAACATATATGACCGTAATTATGTAGTTACATGGTCGTGTAACTTCTTACACGGCCACATATCGTCTTGCACGGTTGTGTATCTTCTTACACGACAGTGCATCTTCTTACATAACTATACGTCTTCTTACACGGTTTTGTATCTTCTTCCATGACCGTGTATCTTCTTATTTATTTGCATTTGTTGCTTCCCAAAACTTTAAAAGAAGTCTACTTAATTTCAATTTACAAACTTAATTATCCTCCTTTAAAGTAATTTGTCATTCAACAATACATTTAACAAACTTTTCCATTATATACAAATATTACCAAACTTTTCTATGTATTAACATAACTCAAATATCAACAATACATTTAAAAAAATATAAAAAACACTTTTATTACCTTCAATTATCATAATCAAGATCTTGAAAATCATCATCATTAGTTACATTATGATTTAACTCTTCATCACTATTATATTTGGCAAAATTATGATCATTGCCATATAATTCATCCTCAATATAGTCTTTATCTCCTTCAACAATTTGGCAAAATTATGATCATTGTCATATAATTCATCCTCAATATAGTCTTCATCTCCTTCAACAACAAGATTGGCTTGTACATAATCCACTTGTAATGTATTAGGATCAACATCTCTCCTATAGAATGATGATATATCTAAATCTTCTATTTGAATGGCTTCATTATTCAACTCTGATTCAATCTCTTGATATACTTTATCACCATCTTCACTCATTATACCATTTTACCTTTCATAAAAATCGAAGAGATTTCGGTGTTGAAACTTTTGAACAACCTTCCAATTGTTGCCTAATACAATCCCTTTGCTTCGAATCGAATCTTTGTGCTTTCTATTAAAAAATTAAGTAGAGATCAGAAAATATAGATTGAACTACAAAATTTAAATATGAAATTTTGAATCAAAAGTAATATACTGTTAAGTCATCAATTTGCACTTATTTTATACTTAATTATCTTTAATGTGTTGAAATTATTATCCAAAATTAATGGAATTAT
>JANPWT010000002.1:28113557-28126415 GCA_024678245.1 Erythroxylum densum | reverse complement strand
TATTTTTGGGTTTTCTTTATCTTGTCTGCAGACAAACGTTTCCGTCCCACATTTTTGAGTTGGACAAATAATTATGTCCTTGTCCGTTAAAGACAGGACATAAATTAGTGAAGACGGTAAGCAAACACGCCTTTGGACAGAACTTTTGTGTCCTTGTCATCCGTCTTCACGTCCGAAGACGGTAACCAAACGCAGGGTAAGAGAGAGTTGAAGAAAATGAATGAAGCCTTTCTTTTGCACATTGCATGACTAAATTAACCTCAATGAGGTATAATAGATCAATGAATTGTTCAATAAGGCTTAATTGTAACCAAAATTTCCAATCCAATCCAAATTGTCTAAGCATTTATCTAATTTCTTTTAAATGAATCAAGTGAACTGATGTCCAGTAGAACTAAGATCAATTAAACCCAAAGAATTGGCTGTGCAGGTTCCTAACACCTAGTAATTAAGTACTTTCCATTTCTTTAAGAATCAGATAAAGTATGAGTGTGTAGTTGTAGTATAATTTGTTATCTTCAAAATGATGAATTAGAATGTCACTTAATCCAACAACTTAATTACTATAATCAAAATTACAATTAATTGAATTTACTTAAAATCTAATAAATATTATCTATCCAAGTTTAGGTATTATACTATTAATCTCAATTGAGTTCTTTAATTATTTGTCGTTTGTTATGTGAAAATAACCAGGACCCAAAACTTCGGAGCGAAGCCATATAAAATGAAAACTTAGGAGCGAAGCCCTATAAAGTGAAAACTTCGGACCGAAGCCATATAAAATGCCCAAGCCATATAACCTGAACGAGCAATTGAGCTGTTCCCCAAATTGAAAATAATTTTCCCTAGGGTTTCTTCCTGCAACCAAACAAACAGAAGCCGAATCCCCCAAATCCCATACAAACGAGCAATCGAGTCTTTTTTATCTCTTCGCAGCCGGAATCGCATAAAAAATTTAAATGGCAACCCAAAAATCGCAACAACAAGTACATCAAAACAAAATGGAGAAGAGAAAGCCAGTGTTTGTGAAAGTCGATCAGCTCAAGCCTGGCACTAATGGTCACACTCTCATCGCTAAGATCTTGTCTTCATCCACCGTCTTGCCTAAAGGCCGACCAGCCTCTCACCGCGTCCGTAACTCTCGCATCGCCGAGTGTCTCATTGGTGATGACACCGGCACTATTCTCTTCACCGCTCGCAATGATCAAGGTCGGTGATATTTACCATATCATGTTTCTCTAGATTCTGTGGATAGAGTTTATACCGATTTGTGTCATGTACTAGGGGCTGCATTTTTATAGTTTGAACACTCAACAAAGCGTATAATTGCGGGCAACGTTCCGGATTTACCTGGGTATGCGTGTGTTTTTTTTGCAAGGGCTAGCGGTTTGTGTTACGTTGGTCGATTGTTTCTCTCAAGAGTTAGATTTGATTCTTTTGCTTTGAATTAGCCTAATTTAGTCTTCTGGCACTCAGATCAGGAATCATATTCATCATTTCACGTTCTGCAGTGTTGATTTTGTCCCGAAGAATGTATGCGTTTTTTTAATTTTTTTGTTCGAGTACTGTTGGGTCCGGTTTGTAGTCTTAAGAATGTGGAGAACTAAAATCCGGCCCTAGAGTTACATATTTCGTCGTTTAATGATCTTGCATTTGTTTCACTTTGGGTTATTCCATTTTACTCCACCTGGAGTCTTAATGCCCTAGTGACACTGCATGCCTATCCTTATTCTCCATTCTTTGCGCTTGGTCTTCCTCACCATTCGCTTCTCGTTTCGATCCTTCAATCACTTGGTGATTAAACAACTTTTTTTACGTGTATTTAATATCATATTGCTTCTGTTATCAATTTCACCTTTTAAAGTTTGGAATTTGAGAAACAAGATTTCTTGGACAATCTTGTAAGGTGCATTCTGGTATAATGATCATTATGTCTTGTGCAGTTGATCTGATGAAGCCAGATACAACTGTTATCATTCGAAATGCCAAGATTGATATGTTTAAGGGTTCAATGAGGTTAGCCGTTGACAAATGGGGGCGCATTGAGGTTGCAGAACCTGCCAAATTCGTCGTGAAAGAGGATAACAATCTGTCCCTTGTCGAGTATGAATTGGTGACTGTGCCTGCTGAAGAGTAATTGATTGCTATGGCAGTACTACAGTTTGATACCTGGGTCATGGTTTAAGAATATGAAGGCCTGATGATTGTTTTGCTCTATTTTCTGTTTCATGGAGTGCTAGTCAGATGATTTTAAATGACACGGTTGGATTTGGTATACAGATCTCCTTGAATCAGTTGGCCCTTCTTTGGTCTAACTTTGGTAACGTCCTTTGGAATATTTTAACGTCATGTGACTATTTAGTTTATGAATAGATTACCCCCTGTGGTTTTAAGAACTTGTGCAGACTGAATTGGGAATTAAAATATTGAGTGTTCATGGTAGTTCTATTGTCCCATGTGTTTCTGTCTTGCTGTTAATTTTCTACTATAAGGAAAAGCCTTTGTTCTCTAAATCTTGTCTCGGACGTGATGATGCTTGCTTGACTAGAGCATTCCCCATTGAACTTGGGATTAACAGGAGATTCTACTGAATTAATGTGCCAGTTTCATAGCCAGATCTCCTGATTAGTAGAATGTGCTCATAGTCTCCGGTTCCTTGTAAGGCCAGACTGGCGTCAAAGAGATTAATGATCGAAGTACAATCCCGTTTTGCGTGTAATGGTCAGGACAAATCTTCGGATTCCAAAAACATGTGAAGTGCAGCTTATCATTGTCTCACCAAGTTCATTACAGTATACTACGTAGAATTCCTTGGGAAAAAATGTTTGGATTCTCATTCGAGGAAAAAACAGTTTGAATGAGCAGTCACTTTGTCAGTACTCGTTATGGAAATCTGCAATTCCATTTCCATATCTGCAATTCCATTGCGATTGAAAATCCCACATTTAGCCATTCATTGAATCCCATTGATCGCTTATGGCAGTTCTGAAACGAAATTGTAAACTTGACCATATGAAAGCCTGATGGCTAAGTAGCTCTAAATTCGAAAGAGGACTACAAACACATTAATGATCCGAGTTTCTTTTCCAAACTTGAAATGATGATCAAAGACAAAAACTGACAAAATCACATTCATTGAGAATTTACTTGGATGTCGGGAGAATATCAAAATTCGCCCGTTATGCATGCGACATTGAATAGTTGAGTACTAAACATTGCAATCGGAAGTGTGAAGGAATGTTCCATTTCTCACTCCTCACTCAAGTAACTGCTCTAGCAAATAGTTCAACGTCCTCTTGTATTATCAGGAGTGAACGACCAGGCTAAGAAACAAAGTTGGATCCAACAAAATCAGCCAATTTATCACAGCCTAACTCCACACAGTAATCGCATTCTGTAAAGGACAAAGATGCTATGGGGTAAAATCATTCCACCTGATATACCAAAAGAGAAGAATCATTTCATTGAAACCCAACTAACTAATTCCAATGTAATTTATGCATGGAGTTCACGTAAGCAGTTTTACCGGCAAACCGTATAAAGGGATCTATGCACAGCTTCTTCTCAATTAAACATCCCTGGTATGTAAGCATAGGAATAACAGTTGAAAAGGCTAACCATTAAGAATGTCCCACCACCACCATTAAATAAAAGAAATATACATTATCTGGATATGACCATAATCAGCCTTGAAAACTATAAAATTGCATTTCCACAAGATACCTACTTCTACATGCTTGCAGAACATCTTTGGATTTTGCACATTCCACAATGAGAATAATGCCTCGAGCAATTCTTAACAAATGTCCATTGCAATCCTTGAACATACGAACAATGCACCACTAAACTCATCCATCTACAATATAAGACACAAAATAGTACAAATGTGTCACTAATTTACCTTCAAGTCAAATACTAGTTGGACATATGAAAAATAGAGTAAGTGAAAGTGGCACACGGAAATTCCCCAGTCCAAAAAAAGTGAACAAGAATCAGTCAGGGGCCTAAGCAAAAGGGATCTGATATCAAAACATAAATAATATGCATTATCTGAGAAAAAGAAAATGGAGGTCTAAAATGAGCTGTTTGTCTGTTTTTAGTATGCTAATTGATCCTAGGAATTTATGTATGAGCAGTGCCAAGACTACTTGAAGTTCTTAAAGTACCACTTTGTTTGGTGCTTATTGATTAGTACCGCTTTAGAATCACAAACATAGGACTACTCCATTGCCCCTTCTCAAATAATCAGAATCACCACCTTGCTAGCCCACAAGACCAAGAAACAACTAAGATCCTAGTATGTGCTTTATTCTGCTAGCTTCTCATAGAGTGCATGTACAAGTTCTTTTCTCAAACCCTCTGAGATTCATCATACATCATCGTTGCAAATTTGCAATCTGAGGAATACAATGAAATTTGGCATAGAATGTTTATGACGTGAACGTAACCAAAAGAGAGTTATGCAAGTCATCAAACTAGAACAAGCCTCTATGTTGTGCCATGTTTTTACGGTCATTTTATATCTACAATTTAAGGCATCAGCAATAACTGAAAATGCATAATGAATATGAGAAATTTTCAGTTACTAAATCAGTCATCAAGAAGCTTGAACCATACATTCACCATTCTAAATTAATTTCTATAGCATAAATATAGTGGAATGGATGCCTAGAGTTTGAAACTCCAGAAGAAAATGCTAGGTAATTTCTGTTCCAGTATATGTAGAACAACTGAGATTTGTTGGGAGTAATAACAATCTCTAGGAAGCAGAAAGAAAGTTTTAACATGGAATATTTATCTAAACTATCCTCAGGTAATCTATCAAGATTTTCTGACAACATTTTACAACAAAGAAAATCACATGAGTCCATCTTCTATGACTTGGTCTTCATCTAGGCTTGGATTGTCCTACAAAAGGAAGAAGAATACTTATTTTTTAATTTCACAAGGGGCGAAGCAGAGAAAGCTCAGACTAACTAGAGAAAAACAACTCAATATCTGATGAAGAGATAGGCTATGTTGACAACCCAATTGTTAGGACACAAAATATTCCTGATATGGTGAAATTAAACATGTCCTAGGCCTATTATGTTTCTCTACACACCTAACACAACAAACCTTTTAAATTTATCAGAATAGAAGTATAAAACCGAAAAGTAAGTGGCTGCCTCACGATCAAAATAAATAAATCGTTGACAGAGAAGCACTTGATAAGCTGTAACCGATTAATGATTTTCTACCACGTCACTTAGTTGTGTCTAATCCTTTGTGTACCATTGCGTTAATGCGTAACTGGTGGAGAATGCTTGGTTCTTAGTTTACAGTTAGTTTTTCATTTCAAATTTAAGGTTTCGTCAGGTAAACAAACCAATCGTCTGCACATCGAAAGCAATCAATTCAACCGATAAATTCTGAAGACCACAGCTTTACAATCGCAGTGAAATACGAGAAAAAAGAGAGGCGTACAGAAACATTTAAAAAAAACTCTTTAATCGCCTCTAATTACGTTTCAGCAAAGAACAATTCAATCTAAAAACGAGACATCCACAGGATCTGAAACCGATCGAGGCTACTGACTAACCTTCTGGAGTCCAACAGTAGCAACGGGGAGAGAAGGAGAGCATAGAAGTGAGCAATGCTGATGCACTGGCTGTGTGACATGGAAGAAATGTCTCTAGGCAGCAGCTCATCTCAACGGGTGTCCTTCAAAACCCAATAAAGAACAAAGCAGGTGAAATCATAATTAGGCTTCAACAAAATAGGAGAACGATAGTACAACGACTCTTGGGTCTTATTATGTTTTCACCTGAAAATTCGATGAGAGAGTGGGCTCTTTTTAGACATGCGAGATGGGAAGGAAGAAGGTTTGAGTCCGGGTCCGTATACAGTTTTACTTCCGGCAGCAAGTCTAGCAAGCGGTAGGGATCTGACTGCGGTGGACCGGAGTAGAGACCTGGCGGCTTGGGTGGCGGACATGGCTAACGGAGTAGGCTTTACCAGGGTTTTCAGTCATTAACTTTTATTAGTCGAGATCTTCTGTCCAATATTGTGGTGTTTTATTGTATCAAAATGAATCTCAACCATTTATTTATGTGTGTCTTATACAGGTCTTATGTGAATTCTGCATAGGTTCCATAAAATAAATAATTAAAATTTCATAAAATAAAATAAGATAGAGTAATATTAGACAAAAGAATCAATCTTGATTCTTATTCTCTTGTTTATAAAGCTGGGCCACAATTTTTTTTTTAATTTATGGGCCAGAAAATGATGCTAGCGTGTCTACCTGTACCAGGAAGATATGCGTGGCTTATTAATTGAGCGACACGTGGCTGGTTTCAATCCCTGATTTATGGCGGTGGTGCAAAGCTGAAAATGAGGACTTTATACCTACCGTAAACGATTGAAAAGGCACTGCAGTTTTGACTAATGACTGTAGTACTTTCAATTTGGGTAAGGTTTCACCGTTACTTCGTAGGGTTTTATGGGGTAGCTCAGTGGTATCAAAATCATTAAGTTACAACCAGCCATTAGGTTATAACCTAAGTTTGCCTCACGTCATGTATTCAAATTCCAAAAATTCAATTTGAAAAAGGGACCGCTGCGTAGTCTAAGTTTATACCACTCGTAAAGTAAAGACTTGTGAGGCCTTCCAAACGTGAGGTATATTTGGGTAATATTTCACCGTTATCTCGTTGGGCCTTATGGGATAACTCAGTGTTACTTGGAACACAACTTGGGAAGTGCTACATTGGGAAGTGCTTGTAGCTCAACTATCCGGCGTTCGGTCTCAGGATTATAACAAATGCTTATCAAGTCACATTTGATCTATCCTATTCCATTACAAGGTGATGACCACTCTAAATGCAAACTGTTATAGATTTCATCGTAAAATTAAAGTCACATTTCACCTCTGCTTTCTTATTCCAAGGCACAATAAGCTTTGAAACTATGCACTAACTAATTGGAAATCGAAACCTGTGAAATTGTAACAACTATAACGATTCTGGACACGGAGATTAAAGCACAGACAGCAGAAATTGATTGCTTATTCCACCATATAAGGCACAAGAGTTCATCGACTTCATCGGCTCTTACTTCTGCTCATCTTTTCCAGTGTTCCAAACAGCAAAGGAATGCAAATACCTTGAGACATGTCCACTCCTCGTCTTTTAGAGACGTCAGTGCTCACACCCCTCACGAATGTTCTTTCTCCCTCGTGCGGGTGGATTCTGCTTGAGAAATAGGAATTCCCTTCACCAGATCGGATTCCAATTAGCCTTCCGAGAGACACGCTATGATCTTGGAAGAACGATGCGCTAGACTGTTTCCAGAACAGACAAAAGAAAAATTACTTTAATTGAAACGTTGCTTCTACTGAGCAGATACGGTGAAACAATATGAATGAAGTAGGCCTTCGGAACTTTACCTCAGTCTCAAGATTGGATGAAGAGAAAGATGAGAAGCTGAGTGATGGCTCGCGCAAGGAATATGGTTCTGGTAGAGCAGCCTGCGAGCTCTCAATTACTCGAAGTCTCATGTTCATAATCTCTAGTCCAAGTGGCCATCCACTGGATGTCTCATGGTGATCCTGGAATCAATACGTTAATAGAGACTATAACATTTCAACTTCAACCCTGAAACAAATTTCATTCAATTCTGTTGGCATGATCAAGTATCTTCTGAGTTTTCTGTTGACAGAAAGAGGGGAAAACATCTATCATCTATATTCCTGGTAAACAATAAGATCAATCACTGCAATTGCAGATGTGAAAATTTTCTTAATCTATCGGATAATATGACCTGGTTTTGAGAAGACAAGATCTAGATGGCCATGTCTTGGAATTTTCCTATCTTAATCTGAGTTTCAATTAGGACATCTCAGGTTCTCCATACTTGGATCACTTAACTTGCAGAAGCATAAACATGTGATGTTTCTGATAATCACTAAATACAATCGCAATCGGAGATTTCCCTTGTTGGCTTACTGCTCCTTCATTTTCCCCTTATTTTGGAGGTTCTGGGAAAAACACACAAATAAATCATTAGGGAAACGACTTAATGATGGGGGATTTAAGTAGCTTGAAACACCATCAGTTGTACTTCGATCCTAATTGTTAAGTTTCATCTTTTTATGTCCCGAGCTAGCTACCACCAGGAAAGTCTCTCCCACTAACTCGTAACAAGAAGAACTTGGCTTTGATATCCTGAACTCAAACCAGACACTGAAATCAACAGAGCCAACTAAACTAAAGCAGTTTATCTGAAAGATTATCCATCCAACTCCTCCTAGACAAAATAGATATCCAACGTAATTGATTCAACCAGCATCCAACAAATAGATTCGAATTTAACAGGGAAAGATTTGAGAAAAGAGAAGAACGAAGAGGTTAAAAAAAGAAGATACACATAGTGAGTAGGCGCAAGGAAATCAATCAACCCACATTTAGAAAAAGGATTGTTACCTCTCCCACCATTGGTATCTGCAACAACCACAGAAAAGAAGTGGAATAAAAAATAATGAGAGGAACACAGAATTTACTCAAAAACAAGTAAGAAGCTTGTCATGACGCTACCTGTGAATGACTTGCCGGTACTCTAAAATTTACTTCCTTAAAACATGAGACAATTTATGGTATTGGGTCCCGCGTGGACGTTCAACTAATTGAATCACTGTGAGCTTGTTGGCCATCATCCATAATCAAGACCGTTCAAGTTTCACACACAAAAACAACATTTTAACCGTTGTCCACTTTTTAAACCCTTGCTCTAAAGAATCCAAAATGCAGCCTAAATAGCCTACGCGTATATTCCTTTTTTCTAATGGGTTAATCATAACCGAAAAGCCGTGAAAATTACAGGACTCGTGTAAAGTTTCATGCAGATTACAGGAGGACTATATTGTGATGTTGATGAGAAATCAGCAAAATTAGCGCCTTTTGTTGTCATCCAGCGGGACAATCAGTGGCGTTAGTTAAGCACTGACAAGAATGGTGCTGTTTCTCGGTTGTTTTAGTTGAATGCGTTTGTCGGTAATTGCATAGTTTTTAGCGTCACAGGCTCGTATTTGGAGCCAATTATCAGACTTACGACATTGAAAATACGCAAGCACCCATGGACCGAGTGGACCCCACAAGCACCCATGCTAGGGCTGACTGATTTGATATTGTACTGAGAAACCGATAAATTGTTAGATTTGGACAATAACGTCAGACCAAAGTCGTGACTTGGCTTTTGACATGTTATTTTAAAATTGAAATACAGCAATGAAATTAACAGACCTCCTATTCATTGCGCAAGATTTTCCGTGGGTATGTATAATATCTTCTGTCAAATTTTATAATTGTTTATTATTTTTATAAATTTCAACCATTTATTTATTTACGTAAGATTCGTGTTTATTTATGCAAGATTTATGTGAGACCTATATAAATAAATGACTGAGATTTATAAGACATAATAAAATATTATAAAATTAGACAGAAAATCTGAACTCCTATTTTATATTTCAATTTTAATAGTTTATTTTTTATGAACTCTATTTATTAAATTGATAGATTTTTGTAGATCAGAGTTAAAAATGATAGTGCACATAAAAATGATTTCTTTTGAACCTGCGTCCATTATGTTTTACTTTTTTTTTTTTTACTATTGTAAAAGAATTTATGAAGGACTGATCCGAACCTCTATTAGCATTATTGAAGTTTAGAAAAGAGCGGAATTTAAGGAGCCAAGACGAGAGAAAAGATATTCAACTTAATATAAAAAACTATAATATCACATCCATTAATTTCAGTTCACGTATGATATAAAATACGAAAATTATTATTCAGATAATAAGTATAAATTCTACGAAATTTTATATTTAATTGACAATAAAATTTTAGATTTATCCTTTTGTTTAGAATTTGTCTTTTCATACTTTAGATTATAGTATTATTGTTAAATATTAAGTAGATAGGTTACTATAGTATTTCGTTCGTAACTAAATTAATGTTAGGTACCTTTCATTTTGATATTAGCCAACACTCACTGCAAGTCGTTTTTTTAATAGAAAAACTTAATTGTAGAAAAGAATTGAGGGAGTATTTATTTTTCTTTTTTAGCTTTTTATTGTGATCTAAAAATAATGTATATAAATATATTTGTTTCAACATCCTTAATATCTCTAATACTTAAACATGAATTCTAAATAAATACAAATTTTGTGCTATTGTTAATTGCAACGGTTGCATTTCAAAACAACGACAACTTTTTTTTGCAAGATCTAATATATTTTCTTTTCCATTTTTATCGATATTTCTCTTTCTCTCTCTCTCTCTTTTTTTCTTCTCTTTTTTAAATGGAATTAACGGGAATGTTACACACTTAAATTGACAGCGAGGAATGATAAAGATGACGTACTGACTTGCATTACCTTTAACTTTAATCTTTGGGGAACTTGGTCTTTGATGAATGAGCTTATACCAACCTTAAAAAGCTTAATTGATAAGCTGTAAATGCAACGTAGACAAAAAAATTATCTAATATATTAAGAAACACACAACTATCCTATGAAAACAATACCACACCTTTGTCCGTAAAAAACTACCACTCATAACAAATAACTCACTTTGTCAACTTGTTAAGATAACACGATGATTGAGTATAAAAAATATCATACCTAAATAAAACTATGCCAAGACTATATACATTCAATACCAGGACTAAGGACAAATATCATCAGCCATAACACATAAGTCACATGTACAACTTAAAAACGAGAATATCATCACTCAGTTAGAAGAATACTATATACAACCTTCTTACTTTTTTTTTTTTTTTGTAATGCTCATGTGTATAAAAATACTAACACTTATTATAGATAAATGACACATTCACTTGAATATCGAAATCTATGTTTGAACATCAAGAGTATTGTACCTCAATACAAACTATACCAAGACTCCATATATCCAATATTTTACCAATGTAAAAGATACCACCATTTATAATAAATAAGTCACAGTCTCAATTAAATATAAGAATACCATTATTGAATAAAAAGAAAATACTGCTACTTATAACATTTAAGTCACACCTTCACTTTAATATAAGGATGTCATCATTGAGTATAATAAATGTAATGCCTCAATAAAAACAAAATCAAACTTGTATACAACCATTACCGTGCCTATGTAAAAATATATACGATCTATAATAAATAAGTCACACCTTTACTTTAATATAAGAATACCATCATTGAGTATGAAGAATACTATACTTTAATAAAAACTATACTAGGACTATATACATCTAATATCACATCTGTGTATAAAAAAATTCCCTCATTCATATTATATAAGCCATACCTTTACCTTAAAATGAGAATATCATCACCTAATATAAAAAATATCATGTATAAATTCATAAATTTTTATATTAATATTATGTCTCAATAAAAAAAATACTAGGACAACATACATTCAATACCACACCTATTTACAAAAGATACCACCACCTATAATAGATAAATCACACCTTTACCTTAAAGTGAGAATACCACCACTCAATATGAAGAATGTCATGTATAACCTTCATACTTTTTATACTAATACTGAAAATGCCAAACACTTATTATAAATTTAAATAAGTAACACCTTCACTTTAATATAGGAATCTATGTTTGAGTATAAAGAAAATAATGCCTCAATACAAACTATAGTAGGACTTTGTAGATCGAATACCATGACTATGTACATAAGACACCACCGGTGATAGCAAATAAGTCACACTTTTAATTAAATATGAGAATACTATCACTAAGTAGAAAGAATACTATAACTCTAAAAACTATACCATGACTTCATATATCTAATACCATGCATATGTACGTAAAATGGCACCATCCATAATAGATAAGCTACACCTTAACCTAAAAATGAGAATACCATTACCAAGTACGAAGAATATCATGTCTTAATAAAAACAATACTAGGACTCCATACATCCAATACCACACTTATACACAAAAAATGCCACTACCTATAATAGATAAGTCACACCTTCACCATAAAATGAGAAAGACATTACTTCAATATTAAAATACCATACCTTAATGCAAAATATACCATATGTGATTACATTTCATATGATATTAAAAAAATAAGGATTTATTAAGGCTAAGTAATAATTATAAAAAGTGGATTTTTCATAACTGAATTAAAATAATGAAAATTTTCAATATAACGGACATAACTTAGTACTCACTCTTGAACTAGAGTGTTTCCATTAAAGGTTACATTTAACACGATTAACTATACAACCATATTATCAATTGTGTTATTGTTTGAAATTTGGAAAGGACAATGTGAAGTACAAAGATAGGTATATAATCGAGCATCAATTTGAATCTATTAAAGGATTCATAGTATAAAATTTAAAGGAATAAATGTGAAGGGCATATATTAACACACATCTTTAAATAAAGCTGTGTTTTCTTTGTAGTTTTATTGTAAGAAATTATTTATTCTTCTATTTAATCAAATATATTCTTGTTACCTTTTATGATTGAGCAATGTAAAGGACACAGATTGTTGCACAGCCTTGTATTAAATTGTATGTGTTGGAACCCATTTCTGGATATCCAACCTCTTACGAAAAACCAAACTAAACCAGAGCATATCTGTTGGATCCCGAATCCGAACCCAACTATTTAATCCGAAACTCTCATACTTAACCGGAAAATGAAACGAAAGAACAGAAACAAAAGCACAAATTCTTTTCAAATTCGGAAACGGAAACAAAACGGAAGCAAATCGAAACAAACGTTTCGAACTGAACAGAAACAATTGCACATTGAAGGCTCGGAATCGG
>JANPWT010000002.1:27965851-27988900 GCA_024678245.1 Erythroxylum densum | reverse complement strand
AAGCCAAAAACTAGCAACAGTGGTGATATGGAGATGGTTAATTTGGGAATCAATAAGTATAGAATGAGGTGTGGAAGAAGCATAATTGTAGGATATTCGTAAGCAATAAACTAGAACCAAGATTCCTCAAGGTGATCATCACTAAGGAATAAGGGAGAAAATGGTAGTGAAAAAACTACACATAAACTGTAGCTCACAGTTTATAGCAAACTGGAACTTACCGAATAAGAAAATTAAGAAACATTCAAATGTCCACTCATGCAATAGGGGAAATGGGGAAAAGAAAAACGAAGAAGAAAGATAAAGACAATAAACCCCTATAAAATTAAACGGAGCTCACTAGATGGTATCAAAAAAGAATGGATACAAAAGAAGATATCCCAAGAGATCCTTCCTCGGAGCAAAAGAATCAAGTTGAAATTGAGGTTATCAATTCGGCATTGGCGAGATAAGTTGGAAGATTAAAGTAGGAAATTACTTGAAAACAAAAGGGATAACATTAACAAAGTACAATACCTTAATCGCATCAAGAACAAGATGATTTTACCCTAAATTGAAGATTAGGGCGAGAGAATCAAATCCAATGCTAAACAATAGGAGGAAAGTTAAGGAAGAAGAGAAACAATGGAAACTCATAAAGAGAAAAGACAGTCACCCTGAGACCTTCACTAAACTAAAACAGAAACATGCATCCCCCGATAATCGATGGATGGATCCCTTAAACAAGAAGCAGAAGAAAAAGCAAATCATCGACAGGAGATGAAGAGAAAGGAATATAATTGAACAATAGGAGAATACCTCGGATATGATTCCCAAATCCAGAAATCTAATTAATGCATAAATAGATAATGAAATTCTAATCATGAACAACATTAACCAAACTCCCAGGAGCTTATGATGTGCAAAACCCACTAGTTAGTTGATGCAATGGTAGAGATTATTTTACTTATTTCCATCTCATACTTTACAACAAGCAGATTTATACAGTATAAGATTAACCAATGTCACTTTTGGTTTTGTTTTATCAGGGGTTAACAATCCAGCAACAAGCAAAGCAAATTTTCCAATAAATCCTCCTGCAGATGAGACTGCTGAAGACACACCTTCAGGAATTCCTGCAGGTAGTTAAGAAAACATTTCCATTTCCCTTTTTTTTTAATGTAATTATTATGGCAAGTGTGGCAAGATCAAGGAAATGGGTCTAATAAAAACTCCAAGCCTCGGTCGGGTCCTACAAATACTACACCAAAGCTCTTTATTCTTTCTTCTATTAAGTTGTATTTATTCAAAAACTGGGTTGAACTTTCGACTTGTTTAGGCTATAGTATCCTATAGGCTGGAAGTATGTAGAGAACGTAAAAACATTGGTAAAGGTCGAGGAGGTTCCATTTCCAGTCTCATTTTCGATTTCTATGAAATTATATTTGTATAAACGTTTTAAGGAGAGCAATTAAAAGGTGATCATATCATAACTCCAACATGCCATACACAGGGATATCTCTAAAATGAGATATTTGAAATACCAACGGGACTTGCTGTTAATCTCCGGATAGACATGTTCCTGTTAAACAATCACAACAACTAGAAAGGAGAAGAGAGAATAGAGATTATAATTTATAAAACAAGTAAAGATTTAGTGAAAACAGTTCTAATCCAATTGATGAAAGCAACATCAGAGAAATGAAAGTAAAGCTACATTTCCTATGAATCGAACTCAGGAAATGGGTTCAAGAGCAGAAGCGAAAACAAGAAGAGATTGGGAACTAGAATGGGAATCAACGGATGAACATTAGGGTAAGCTCGTTTCCTTTTCAGTCTCTTCCTAACATAGTCTCTTCTTTGTTCATCCCCCCACTGAGCTTCCTCCAATCCTTTGGCAAGAATCAATGGTGGTGGCTGTTGGTAAGGGCACCTGGACCTCCAAGAAGTCTGAGGGAGCCCAAATCTGCACAGCCTTTTGAGAAAGAGAGAAAAGCCCCACCTCAGATTCAGAGAAGGAAAAACGGTGGAATCTTTGGTGCACAAAATGGGTGGGTAATCCCAGTGGAGGTAACATGGGATTTGTGTGGCGATGAAGAACTGAGAGTAGAGAGATGGGGAGGTTGTGGGACTGGTTAAGATGTGTGTTAGGGCTTGCGTTCTCTGTTCCCAGGTTGTGTCTTCCATTCGGTGACCTTTTGTTTGTTCCTCCAAGGTGATTGGAAATTTTTGCAGTTACATAGATAGGTGTGTTGAGCTGATGTAATTCTAATTCATAAGAACTTCTACGTCACCACAAAGATCACCGACATCAAATTACTAACATATCTTATCTTCCTTATCTTATCAATTAGATTGCTCTTAATATGAGGATAGGTGAAAAAGTAGAAAATAAAATAAAGCAAAGGATATACCTTCCATTATGGATGACAATTCATTTTCTTTATTCTCTCCTCTTTTCATTGTTCTCTCAATTTCTCTGCCAAACTTTTCTTCTCTGTTCGTTTTTCTACATCATCTTTCAAATTCCTTTATCTTCTGCTTTCTGTCCTCTCTTCTCCGTTTCTCTTCCAGGACCAGTTTTATTGTGGTGCCCACTGCAACCCAATGCTTGCAATGAAAAGTTGTATTGTCGTTGAGATAACTATTTTTGACTTAGACCCAATCTTAATGCTCTTTGTCGAGGCTCATGATTTCTGAGTTCTCCAGGATCATGGTCAATTCCATGGTTTCTGATTTGTAATTTCTCTATGTTCATGGTTTCTTATTTCTTTGAATTCATAATTTTCACAGCTTAGGCCGACCATGACGGAGTGGCGAGCTGAGCAAATCAGGTTGAGAGTTCTGATGGGTCAGGTCCATTTTATGCAAAACAATTCGACCTACAAATGCACTTCAGGCAATAAAATATCAGACTTGGAGGCCGCTTGTAAAGGACTTTAGACTAAACCCATTGCATAGCTTTATCTAAAACGGAATTATTTTAATTTACTTCTTAAAATTAACATCGTTTTGATCTTAAATTTACAAACGAAAATAATATTATTTTAAAAAAGTTTTGAGATTCTAGCCATCTCCAAGTCCAACCCCAACCAAAATTGCCAGGCCTGCATTTCATCAGTAGGAGAATATTGCTTCTCGATTGAATCGTTCCAAGCGAATATCCTATGTAATCCCATTTGTGCGATACAGTTAAAATCCTCCCCTACGTTGGGGTTTGGGCAATGTAGGAATGTTTGGCTCTGATAGGGTCCCTTGAGATCAAAAGGGGGAAAAAAAAGATATCAGTACATCATGATTGATTTGAATCTCGAGTACCTGCACGGGGACGTTTAAGAGTATTTCCACATCGAACTCGACTGCCGCCATTTATCCATCCGGGACAAAGACGAGGCTGCAATTTTACACGGCAAACTTTTTTCCCCAGATGCAGCATTGTATCACATTTAAGACAAAAAAGGAAATAGAATATCACCTTTTTAAAGACAAAAAATGTTCTTTACTATCTCCATTGTGATGTGAGCAACGTCCAAGCACTCAGTACTGGAAAGATGATCAAAGCAGAAGCCTGAAATTTAAAAATTTATAACAGAAAATGAGGTGAAAGATTGAATATCAGAGAAAGAGGTGGTAGAAACTAACAATAATAAAGCAACATACCACAAAAAACACTACTTCTTTATTGGCAAGACATGCAGTGACTCTGTGACTTTCCATTTCTTGTTTGACAATACCTTGCAACTGCATTGAAGATGATAAGCCCTCAAATTGAACAACACTGTACAATGATCTATTTGCACGCCTAAAATATGGGGCTTTATGGGAAAAACCATCCATATGCATTGATTACAAGCATAGCACGGGGTTAAGAACTAGTCCAACTAAAATTGTACATAATAAGAAAACTTGTTAGCTACATGACCATCATTTTGGTGATTTATATAACCATCATGGCTAATATTATTTAAAATCTCCTAGCACACCTCACAAATAATTTAAAGTGTGCAGGGATAATTGAGACTGTTGACTATGATATCCACGAGAACTATCAAAATAATGGCTCCGTATTTTTTTCCATAAGAAAATGTTCACAAACCTTATGGTGGAACACTTTTACTGCTTGATAGAATCTGTTCACCTTATCTAGAAATTGGATTAGGTTGGAAGATCCTTTCTCTGACAGAAGTGAATCCAACAGGTCAATCGCGTTCTGAATATGTTTTCCATAAAGATCAGTCATAACCTGCAAAATACACTAATGCACTGAATTCAGTCAGAACATTGTGTATAAGTTTTAAACTTGATTGCTATTTAACCCAGTGCATAGATAAGAATCATGAAAAATTTTTACTATGCTAAAAAAATTTGATCAAAGTATAGCGGAGTGTATCTCTGTATCACCTTAAAAAATATGCATTTTTCGCGCTTGGCTTGCCCTAGGTCCTTCAATACTTGCAACTATTGAAAGAGGCTCTCAATATTAGAAGCTCATTTGACCAGCAATAAGAAAAAGTCAACAACAGTTAGTTCTACCAACGATAAGACATTTATGGCTTTGTATAATAGTACTTTGAGTTGCAGAGCTTGCTCGAACTGTCGAATTTGGATCCACTGTTCTGTGACAATGTCAGCCATCTGGAAGCAGCAAAATAGAATTTCACTGGGTAATGCATCTTCCTCAATGAAAAGTTTGATACTAGCTTAAGCACATAGTACATCAAGGATTTAAGGAAAGAAAAAATACACGCCACTTTTTGCATGAAATATAATTAATTCTTTTAGATTGTAAAAGGGCGTACTGCACCATCATTTCTTAAGGTCGCATCTACTTTCTTTTCAGTTTCGTGGGATCTATGGAATTCGCAAAGCCAACTTGAAAAGACGATATTGAAATGGCCATAAGACAATGCTCAGATAATTTTGAATCTTCTAAATGTGGGAAAGATAAGAATGAAGTAGCAATTGGCTTATAATACTAAATGCAAAGCTCATGAAAAACAGACCATCCACTTACCATAACAGAAATCTTCAAAGATCCTCCACCGAAAACATTGAATATAACCAACTAGACAGGCCTATGTCACTATCTACAAACATTTATAAGAAAAGAAAAATGTTAAAGTTATTAACCTGCTCAACCCGGGAAGTTTCCGTCTCTAATTTCTCCTCAGCTTCCATTGCTTTAGATTCTAAAACATGCAGCTCAAAGTTGTTCTTTCTCAGAACAGCCCACAAATCTCGTACCTATACATTGTGAAGCTACTGTTCCAATCAGTCAAATCAAGCAACAAAGGAAGCAAAATTTACCTCGTCGCTTGCTTAACAATATCATACTCAAGAAGACAACAATCGAAAGAACATGAAATTGGGGCGTAAACAAAGCAAAGCAAACCTCGTCCGCAAGTTCACGAATCTTTTCTCCAGAAGGCAACGGCTCGGCCTGTTAAAATGTTTGAAGTTAACACGCAAATACGTATGGAAGGATAACATTCACGTTACAGAAAATAGGTCAGACAGATAATAGAAATCTGAAATCTGATGGATAAAAAAGACAATTAAGTAAACTCAATGAAGCCAAATAACCTTAAAGTTTGAGAAAGAAGACCGGAGGTCCTTTATTCTTGCGTCCATCTCCTCAATCCGTTTCTCAAGCTCCGCGAGATGGTGATTTGTCGCAGTCAGATTCTCGGCGATCTCTTCGAGAACTGATTCTGCACATTACGATCCACTTGTGATTCTACTCCAGGTCTTTCCAAAGGTTACTGATGATAATCGAAGCATTAGTTGGTTAATTTAGGGGGAAACTGAAGATGTATACCTAATTGAGCGACTTTAAGCTTGGACTCCTGCACTTGTCCGATCAGTTGCAGGCGATCGGACCATTGATGGTGAGAATGAGATGCGAAGCTCAACGGGGACCATGAAATGGCAGGAACTAGAAGTAACAAGTAAACAAGCGACCCCATTTCTCTGATTCTGAAGCTGAGTCAGGAGGTCAATAGAATACAAACGGGGATGAGAGAAAGGCTTTTATTTCTCTAGCGGAACTTGAATAAGAATTGAATATCTGTTTTTACTTGAGTTGAATCCCTTCCCTTGAGTCTGACGAATTAAGCCAGTAACAGATTCTTATTGTATTCTTTTTTTTTTTTCCAAGATATTTTTGAATTTAGGGAATGAAAATAAGTAAACTGTATCATTTATTTTCATCTTCTGATAAACTGTTTATCATTCAATATGGAAAAGAAATGATAACGCGAACTGACGACTCATATAAGATCGATATCTCATATCATTGCATTGCACTGGGCTATGATATTCCCCATTATTAGTAGAAGTTAATAATAATAATAATGTGAAATGTGAATGTGTATCAGAAAGGGCATCTACAGGGCTTGATTCCCCAGGTCTTCTCTGCATATTCTTCCATTGTTCTATCACTGCTGAATCTCGCAGATCCAGCAGTACTGAGGATGCTCATCCGACACCATTTCTCTTCATCAACAAATGCTCTATCCGCTGCAGCCTGCATTTATTATTATTAATGTACACTGTCAAATATCTCTCTACTTATCAACAACATCCCACAACCAACAACTGTAATAACTAATAAGCACCTGTGCCTCTAGATAACTCTCAAAATCATAGCCCACGAGGTAGAAGTCATTCCCACTCTCCACCGAGTCACATAGTGACTTGAAATGCTCTTGGAAACCAAAATACCCATCTCGAACCATCCTGCAGTTTATAGCATGGTAGACAACACCAATCATCACATTTAAGAAATGTCTCCTTTTTTATCTTTGCAAAACTCTTGTCCTTCGTGCACCATCACACATTTAAAATATAGAACATTTCTGTAAGCAATACACACTAACACGTCCTCATGGTTTCAATTTTTACCCTTTCTCAAACAAAGATTGAAACTAGGACTTCAATTTGCTCATCAAAATAGTTAGCAGATCAAGAAAATGAGCAAAACAATATATACTTTCTTGATATGAGAAAGAGGTCCACCAGAATAAATGATCATACTTCGAAGATAAAATGATATTTAGTTAACAGATAAAATTTCACTTGAGCATTGGGTTATATTTTTTCCCATGCTCATCTCCATACCTTATAACACGAGCAAATTGAAGAGGCACTTTAAGGTTTTGACCTTTCTCACGCAAAACTGGAACTTCATGTAGTTTTGCACCAAACAAGAACTAGAAATTGTAGAGTGTCAGAAAGCAATTCTGAAATATTGCTAGAAGATGCACCAATAAATCATGAAGGCAGTTAAAAGCTTGATCAGTATTGATATTCGGATTACAAAAATCATGACCATCTTCTAGAAGTCCACTAAAACTTACCACCATGGAGAAACCCACAATAGTACGCTCAACCAAGTCAAAATAGGGAATTTCCAGCAGCACAATTTTGTTAATTAATTCTCCCAGTCATCCTATTTCTATAAACCATTTAGTGACTAGTCCATATATGAGAACAGCACAGGAGATTGGCCATGAGTTTCAGCTCAGACACTATCCTTGAAAATCACATGACTTACCATGTTCTCTGCCCCTAATTCTTCCATTATTTCAACAGTTGAACCATCTGCTGTAGCTAGAAGTAAACATCCATTCATCAAAAATTTCATAATACCAGTTCCTGATGCCTCGTGGCCTGCTGTGCTGCACAAGAATCATAGGACATAACATTAAGCAAGCTAGTGTTTAAACATATATGAAAAGTCCAATTGGACTGAAAAACATGGATGCTGTGTTTTGTTCTAGAAACTATGAGACCATGACCCCCTCTCTTTTGACATATAATAGAATCACTAGCACTACATTTCATTGAAGAAGAAGGAAGTTGATTTCAACTGCCAACCTAAGGTATCGAGCCACCAAAAGGAATAGTTGTCCATACACTGGCCAACATAATTGTAGATAATTACTTTGATAGTGGACAGAAACTTGCAGCAAATTCTTTCACAACTTCATAACCATAACATCATGTCTTAAGCTCCAGTATTGTATATGGTAAAAAATCCTCATGATTTCACAACCCACATATTCTCAGTTCATTTAGCTTGAAGCATATCAGTTATTCACTGTTTTATTGGAAGGTGACACATTCAAGTGAAATTTTGTCCAACTGTGAAATCCTGTGTAACACGATACAGACCTTATGTGTTGTGAAAGATCAGCACCTGGTATCACCAACTCAGCAACAGAGACATTATAATCAGGGATAAAGACCTGCAATGAAAGAACACAAGAATGAAGACAAAGGATGGAGAACATGGGAATTGCCTATTGGATCTATATTTTCAATGCTCAAACTGATTATTGTTTGATTAGGCCTAGCAATACCAAGTGCAAACCCGATGCCAGCGATATAACTCCCAATAGTCACTGTTAGAAAAGCAAAATTGAACTCATTGAATATGTGCACAGACAGTACTCTTACCAGCTTTAAAAGATCTCCAACATCAGGGTCATTGTTAATTTTGCTGGCTACAGCGTGGCAAAGTTTGATAACCTTTTTTGCAATTTCATAACCAGGAGCAGCTTTTCCTCCAATTATGCAGACACGAGGGACAACTTTTCTCCTATCATTCTTTTCCATGTTCTACAACATGAGATTAATAAGAGCAACATATATTTGTTTCAAGGAAACAGACATGTTACATAACTTGGAAAGCACGGTGCCCAGAATCAGAATGTTAACTGTCCAATGTAAATATAATTTGCGTGGGGTGCCATTTTAGTAATAATAATTAATATAGCTCATATCATCCTGCTGACTCAGACCCAGCTAGAGGTAATAACAACAACAGAAATCATGGAAGAATATTAAATAATTTCACTTAGACAAGTCTAGCTGAAAGTATGGTAGATGGCTCTTCATCAAACACAATAAGCTCTTCTACTGTGTTATTCCCCATTCACCTTGATACAGTCGTATCGGTGGATGATCCCAAGTATATTGAGAAACTGTCTTTTGTACTCATGAATTCGCTTTATCTGAACGTCAAACATTGCATTGACATTGACCTGTAAGTACAAATGTGCTGCTTACGTAAGATAATTCCAAGACATACACTGAAGAAGTAACAAGGGGACATGGACAAGAAAGTTGAGATTTTCTGATGATGTTTTCATGACAAACCTTAATTCCACTCATTGCTTCAATATATTCTGCAAGCCTCATTTTGTTAACCATCCTGACCTACAAGGGTAAAATGACAAGAACACCTAACTTTACCACTTTAACCTTACAATTGTTTCCAAAGAAACAGCATTATACTAACAAGACTTACCGTCTTCCATTCTCGGTATAGTTCAGCATCTGCTGCATGTTCTCGCAGGCCCGCTAATAAGTCCACCTCACGAATCCAAGCTTCCGTTCCGAGCCATTTTGAGATAAGAGAACACAAGTTGGGGTTGCTTACTACAATCCAACGACGCTGAGACAACAAAATAATGGATCAAAGAACTTAGAGTTGCTGATGACACCAATTATGTGTGATAGCAAAAGTTTGCAGATGTTATTTTTTAAAAAAAAGAAAAAATTTACATACGTTGAACCAAAAAAGACAATGATCAGAGTATATTGGGGGCTGTTGACAATTTTATCTTCCACATTAAGAAAGCTCAGGGATGGAGTTAAAAATTAATATGAGTGGAGGCAAATTTTATCAGGTTAGTGTTGCCTTAAATAGTGTTGAAAATGCAAATGTTGCAACCAATGAACAGCTCTCGATGGTAGAAGTTCAAAAGGAAAGAAGTACTTCTTTCCATTCTCAAGTTGAGAAGCAAAGGAGAATGAACCGATGAATCAACAAAAGCAAATGAGTAAAGTCAGCTGCAGTTAGTATAATTTGTTTTGTCAAGTCGTATCATAGAGAAATCGTCCCATATCAGGTCCACTAAAAGCAATGGCTAGGCCGAAGAATGGGAACAAGAAGTACTATCTCAATATAGGAGGCACAGAACCGCAGGTCATATAACTAAAATCAAGTTGGAGCCACACAGGGCAAGCTGGGCAGTGCTGTCCCTGAGAAAGCTTCCAGAACTGGCTGGTTTAAATTACGAATAAGATTGTCACAAGTTCCATTTACTTGGGACTTCGTTATGAAATCAGACTTAGAGCAGCTGTTCTAAGCATATTTATAAGGCATAGAATCAGAAATAACCAGTTCTGGTTCATTACTGGCCCTGATTCCATAAAGAAAGTGACAAGCATACTGCAGCTTGATATGGTACACCATATCACCTACAATAGAAATTGTGAGAAGAAAATATTTTGTAGCATAATTTATTTCAACCTGGGTCACTCCATTTGTCTTGTAGTGGAACTTGTGAGGCCATAGCTCATAGAAGTCCTGCAAAGACATGCTAGAAAGTTTAAAATGTACTTGGAGAAGAGACAAATTTTGCCATAAATTATCACAAATACAAGTGAAAATGAAAGCCAGAAGTACCTTGAATATTCTTGTTTTTAACAACTCCCAATGTACTCTGGAAACACCATTCACAGTATGTGCGCAAACAATTGACAGGTTTGCCATTCGAATGCTCTGTCATACAGCAGGTACAAAATTACATTTCATATAGTGCACAGAAAGGTTACAAAAATTAATAACTGTTCAAACAACTTAAAAAGGAAATGTTTTCCTTTTGCAAATAAAATGCAAAAGATTGAATATATCCAGTTGCAAAAGTAATAGAATATCTATGCTGGGAGAGAGAATGAGAAAGGGAGAGAGGAAATAGATAATCATTTTCAAACACAAATCCTATCCAGGTCATACAAAAGCATGACTCTGGTAGAAGCAATTCATAATTTGGATATTGAAGGAATATTCATCTTTCTAACATCCCCATCATTTCAAATATAGAGCAGTCCATATGTTTTCAAGATTTCAGTCATATGTGAAGCCAAAAGTTTTTTCTTTTTTCCCTTAAACGAGAGATGCAGAGTAATGTTTAGCAATGTTAGGGGTACAAATTAATAATTGATACTCCCATAATCAATATGTAAATCCATTTGCTTGCAAGAAAGTATAAAGCCAAACCGTACTTGGAAAATATACAGTCCATAAAAGATTAATTTCATAAGTGCAATATTTAATGCAGAAATGAGAGCCAAAATAAAAGATCAAAAGCATTTAGAACAACCCTTGAGGAAAATAATGGGTTTATTGAGAGATGGAAAATTTTTAAGCCATGAAAATTAAATGTACACATCATGACCCTGATAAACAAAGAAGAAGAAGAAGAAGAGCAATTTGGATTTTGATTGCCAACAAAGAAAAGTAGTTTTTCACACCTTAACAGCACCTTCCTCAACAACTGACATCCTAGAAAGTCGATCATAGTCTGTACCGATTTTCTTCTTCAAATCATCAATGAATTTGAAGTTTATGTCATATATAATCTGAAAAATAATAATATGAAAGAACAAATTTTTTTGTTAAATTCCACGATGGATAACAGTTTCATGCATTAAAATCTTGCAAATTGTTAAAGGGAATTTATAAACAGAAATTAATGGTAAACACCATAGTTGATTCACAAATCAGTCCTGCTGTCCTGCAGTTAGGCCTTGTCTGCCAAAGGTGGCTCAAGGTAATTCAGAACATTTATTATCCAACCTTGTTTCTGAATTCTCAATAGTTACTGCAGAATTGAACTGAACTAGAATAAGAATACTTTATTAAACATGTTATTATCTAATATACCTTCAGAACCAGTTATATACCATGGAACAATACTAAACCACCAAAATGATGAAACTATATTATTCTAGAGAAATTGCATTGGAAAGCATATACTATAACACACTTGTAAATGGCGAGGAAGAAGACTGCCCAGTAGATCAACAGGGACTTTCTCCAGATTATCACGTGACACCGTGTGAGTTGTGAAAGAGAAAACCTTGCAAACAATGTCCCATGCTTTACTCCAAACCAAATTCTCTTCATCAACAAGCACTCTCATGAGCTCTGCAATTACTAGAGATGGCTGAGTATCATTTAGCTGCAAAGCAACCTACATGAATCAGAAGAATATGTACAAAGTTAGTGAAATAACCAGAACTCACTATCTACATTTATTCTCCAAGGATGTATTAGTTGTGAGTAAGTGCTTTCCATTTGCCTCGGAGCATCTCATATGTAATAACTACATGTGCACAGGAATTGCACCAGATATTGTTATCAATATCAAAAATTATTTTGTTTTTTGGAATATACTCCATACTATGCAATCTTTAACAAAAGCCTTAGTTTGGCCACTTTTTATGGTGAAAAGCCAACATATAGTAATTGATTCTACATATTGACGCTCTCTCCCTCTATATGTGTTTTTGTCTGGGGTTGTGTGCACAAATGCATTAAATTTTATTTCTGTATTAGTTGTTTTTAAGATTTATTTCCCTTTAATTGGTTGTGTGAGTGATTGGACACACTGATATACAAGTAATTTATTAAGATTGGATACCTTATCTGGGAAGTCATCAAAGTTATTGTGAGTGTCTTTATACCTCCTTATTATGTCTTGCAGTGATGCTGAGACAAAAAAGTACTGTTGTTTCAAGCGTAGTTCCTTTCCCTGGGAAAGAGCACTTGAGAATTATGAATTGCAACAAATGGATAGGCCATTAAGGAGGACTACCTAATCATTAATAATTAATGTAGATTCATGAACTATTCCTATTTAATTGACAAATAGACCATCTCTGAAGAAGGAACAGCCTTACCTGATATGATCGATCATCAGGGTATAGAACACTACTAATAGTTTCTGCCCTCTGTCTATCGACAACAGCATTGATATAGTCACCGGTGTTATAAGACTCCTAAAAAAGAGGATTTCCTTCAGGAAAGGCTTAAAAGTTTCAAGAAGGCATTGTATATCTATAATCTGGTCGTCCATTTACCTAAACCAAAAGTGTCCAATTTATCTTAGCAAAGCCAAACACCTTCCATACATTGTACAATATTTATTTTTTAAAAAAAGGTCAAAGTGGGATATCAGGTGATTTAACGTAAAACAACAAGGCCATGAACAGGTGAGGTAACAAAAAGAGGGATGAGGCATGCAACAAACCTATACATGAAGCTGATTAGGCTCCTTTAAGAACCAGATTATTGAATTTGTAAAAAGAGGCAATAGTTGTTACAGAATATCTCAAGAAATAATCAGACCCACCAAAGCCAGCTAAGTTCATTAACTGTGTTTTTATTGGTGGACACAGAACCTTATCATCTTTTAGATAGTAGTTCTTCCACATAACTCCTTCAGTACAACAAATGTGTAAATATCTTTTAACTAGGTATATAAATCTCAACACGCTTTCCTAAATGAGTGGTATTCATCTTTAGTAGAAGTTACCATATTGTTTTGATCACTTGGTTTAGCAGCCCAGAGGCGAAGAGTAATTGTGTTCCTTGTTCCATAACCAGGGATAGGATTGTCGTAAGCTACTGCTTCCACCTAGGAGTTCAAATACAATTTATTTAGTAAAATTTCTGGATGCTCATCAAACTTGTACTTGATTTTTTTTCAAGTCTTGTAAAGATGCTAAAAAAGTAAAAGCAATTAAATCAATGACTAATGAATGACCAAGTGAAACATTAAAGAAAGGCATACACAACTTACTGTTTCTCCAGGAACCCAAACCTTTTGTTTTCCTCCATTGAAGTCTACCTCTTCAACAGTTCCATAGAACTAATCAATCCAAGATAAATAGTTTGAGACTGGATAAAAAGTTTAGGACAACATCACAGAACCCAATGTCAAATGAAGAACCAAAATTTTTCTAATAAGGGAACAAGTAATACTTCCAAACCTTCACAGGATAAGTTACATGGATTCGTTCTATCTCCCAAGGATTTCCAAAGTTCAACCAGTAATCAGGTTGTTCATGTTGATAACCATCCAATATGACCTGGCGGAACAGCCCATATTGGTAGCGTAGTCCATAGCTGCACATGTAAAAATGAGACTCTTGGAATGGAGAATAACCATTTAACAGATCTTAAAGCTTCTCGAATTTTCTGAATTCTTACCAAAACTTTGTCAACAAGGAAGTAGTCTAACTTGTTTAGGCCCAAACAAAATTCTACATACTAATATGATGTGCAACATATAATGAATAGCACCTGTTGGATGTTGTAATCATACATTTTGCCACATCAGACTGAGACAAATTTTTCAAGACCTTGTACTCATTTGTTTGGTTTTAGTTTTAATACACAATTGCGAGAAAGGGTTAAAATTTTTTGATCATCTATAAACTTCAATAACTTTTGCTATTTACTTTAAAGCACATTCCCTTGAATTCTAAAGCATATTTCCATACACCCCCCCAATTTATACATTAAAAAGCAAAAGTAATAAAACCTTTGGGGCTTTAAGGCATAAAATGTTTTCTACTTCAGGACTGGTATAAGAAGTTAACAATTAGGCTCAAAGTCCTATTACTATGACATACGGATTTCCATGGAGCATCCCAGTAAAATCAAATTTGTGGAGATAGACAATAGCCATTAGCAGCAAAAGTCCCCAATGTTTATCTCCACTAAGTAGTGATACTATCTCCTACTAAAATCTGCATTATTGTAATTGAAAATGCAAAGTGGAAGTTAAATGATAATACAAGTAATGTAGCTCCGTGAACTCATTTCACAGAGAAGCATGCTAAATGAAGTCATTGTTAGCCTTTAAGTCAGTCTAGCTTCCCTGAAGATCAAGTACCCTTCGGTGCTACTGGCTCTTATTTATAACAAATAATGGAAAGTTTATAGACAAGTAAGCACTTGAAAGAGTATATTCTTTTCTACCCAAGAAAATAACTAGTATTTTCTTATGGTTTATCAAAGATGAAAATAAACCTTGACACTTTGTATGATTTATAGAATAAATATATTTTAAACATCTGACATTTCTTCCATTGCATAACAATCTCATGACGGAAACACAACAGAAAAGTACCCCCATGCAGGATAATCCAATGTTGCTAGAGAATCCATTTGACAAGCTGAAAGACGTGCAAGGCCACCATTTCCAAGAGCAGCATCTCCTTCCTTAAAACATCATAGAAAAAGAAAAAACACCTGAATAGAGGATGCTGCATGAATCTCAAGCTATGTCTTAGTCTGTTTATGTTAGACGATTACTAGGAACCATTACTCTTTGTAATCTAGACTTTTTGGATTATCCTTTTGCATTCTAGCTGTAATTATCTCTAATCAATGAAATCTTTAATTTTCAAAAGAAAAAAGCACAATCCATCTTGTTGGAAAAGATTTTTTACACAACAAGGACCTTTCATAAGTGATAAGGTTATAGAGATGTTTACAACTTAAAAATGAAATTGACAATTTCTAGTGCTGCTGGAATTCCAACTTTTAAGGGAAGGGAATAACTAACGCAGAAACAGAATCAGTTTCCATTCTCCATGTTCTTACTTACTAGTCATGTACAAGTTTTCCAGTAAATTAATATATCTTCATATTTATACAGTCTAATTGTAATAAAATACTGCTACAATCTTTTAGAAACTCTGGGAAGAAGGATCCCAGAGATTATAATTCACAGTTTCTCCGTCAATTTTAACAAACCCAATTCACCTACTAACTATACCTTTCCAGAATAGGCCCCAAGAGAATCTAGGATATTCCATCAGTTGTTAAAAGCTGACACCCAATAAATGAAAGGTAGTGTTTATAGATGTCCCAAACACAGATATTTACAAATAGATGCAATCAAATTTTCATCTCAGACAACTGCAACACATGCAATGCCTATATTAAATGCCTTTATAATTCCACTGGACAATGATTAAAAGAAGACAAAAAGATTTACCATAAATAAAATCTAACCTGCTCTGCCACAACTTCAAACTCAAAACCAAGCTGTGATAAAGCCTCTGCATACTGATCCCGAACTCCAAGGTTGATGACACTATTTGACAAGGAACGACCTGGAATTCCAATCTGAACTAATTAAAGGTGATTCAAAATAAGTGTCTTAAAATGAAGGCCTACATAGTTAGCAAAAAATTAAGGCCCTCCCTATTTGCTTCAATTACCAGGTTATAAGCACATAGAAAAGGAAAAAAAATCATCAGCTATTAATTAATAATTCAGAAAGAATGGAACAAAACCAAACCTACAATCAGCAAGCAAACTATACAGCAGCATCAGATAAGTCATAAGTTTGAAACTGAAGAAGCTGGAAGAGAGACTCAAACAAAACAGTACCCATAAGATACTCGAGCGAGAGGAAATATATGCGTTTGGGATCTTTCATCTTTAAGTAAATCTGAGTATCATGGCAACGCTCAATCAACCGGTCTCGTACGCTATGTGCCAGCGCCTACACATACAAATTTAACCAAAATGTCCCACTTCTGAAAAAGTAGAGCTATGTAGTTAATACAACATTAGAGCAAGCAAGCAGGCTGAGCAGCTCCAAGCGTGCATCAATGGCTCAAAAGATCTTGTTTTTAAAAATAGTTGATCGATTTTCTCATAAACCAGTTATTCCCGCCAAAACTTGAAAAGAAAAAAGGTAATGTGTTTTTGTTAAGTGTTGTATTAAGAGGAAACCTGGTAAGCTTCAAAGTCATCGAAACTAAAGCGTGATCTAGCAACAGTATACTCCACGTGGTCCAAAATGTCCTTTTGCAAGCTAGCCGGGTCATTCTTCAAGAACCGATCCATTAACCCGAGCATTCTCTCCGTCTTAGCGCCGGAACCCAATCCCACCCTGCGTACCACCACTCCTCTCCCCGTGGGCCGCACCTTGACTTCCGGGGCTCCGGTCCCGTCGTCAATCGAATCCATCAAAGCCTTTCGGATCATATCCAGGCTCTTGCCGTCGGGGATCCTCTTGCCGTGAGAATCTGTGACGTAGAACGTTTTCGTGAAGAAATCGTCCTCGAATTCCACGGTGGCCTTTTCGACGCGGAGGTTGAGGACCTTGAAGACCCGAGTGATCACCTGTAGGAGTCCGATTCGGTTGCGGGCTCGGATGACGAAGGCAATGGCGGCGGAATCGGAGGGATTGTCGGCTTGGACGGTGACAGAGGAAGAAAATGGCGGCGGTTGAGCGGCGCAGGAGAGCCTGAGAGACTGAGTAAGGGAGGCATTGTAGAGGATGGAATTGGAAGAGGAGTTTCTAGGTCTAGGAGATGAAAATGAAAATGGAATTACAACTGGTTGGCTGTGGAGAGGCAATGCCATTGAAGAATTTTGTATTTGGAAAGAGAAAAGAGAATGGGAGAGGGAGAGCTAGTAGTAGTAGTTTTATGAAACTTGAGCAGCTCTTTGCTTGCTTGCACTTGTAGCAAATCAAAGTCAATCATAAGATACGGAGGTGTACAGTTGAGCGCGGCCATGTTCGCGGTCGTTGGAAGCCTAATAACTGATCACATGCAGCGTCATCCGCGTTTTCAGTTTCGCAACTCAAGAATATCCCGGGACTTCTAAAAATACATTTAATTTTATTTAAAAAATTAATTTCTTTAATTTAATAATTATATTATTTAATATATATGAATATTTTAAATGTATAGGTTTATGTTATAAATAAATAAAAATATTTACAAAATAAATTAGACAAAAATAAATATAATCACAATGTTTAAATAATAAAAATAATCAATAAACTTTTAAATACAAATTATATTTTAGTATCATATTGGTATTCATTTATATTTAATACTATTTAAATCATTATAATTTTTAATTTTTAAAAGCTTTTATTTTAATTAAAATTAAAAACATTTTAATTTTGACCAATCAATTTTACTATTAAAATTAACTTAATAACATTTAATTTTTAAACATAATAACTAATTTTAAATATTTTATATTAAAAACGTCATAATATTAAAAAATCTTTTTAAATTTACTTATAAATTTTTTAATCTACAAACATAAGTTGATATATTTTTTAAAAAAATTAAATACAAGGGAAAGCTAAATACCGCTAAACTAAAACATATCACGCGGCGGCGATGCTCGACTCTTTGTTGGTTCTTATGGATTAGATCCTAGAAGGACAAAGGGAGCTCCTGAAGAATATATAATCTTGGGTTGCATTGTACTGCAAATGCGGCCAGTTAACCTGCGCACTGATTATCTTATCGGTGCACGTGCTCAATTTTCATCTCCCAATCACGATGGAAAAAGTCCCGAGTACTTGCTAAGAAATAATTGTTGTTACGGTCGATATTGTTTTACAAGTAACGCCGTACGAAATTCATACCATTGTAATGTAGATAACAAATTAAATTTATTGTTATCATTTAAAATAAATTTTAAAATTGGAACGTATATCTATATTTTTAAAATAATTTAGCATTTAAGTTATGATAAAATCTTATTGCAGTAAATTAATTTTTTAATTATATTATCTAAAAACAAAATTTTAAATTTTATTACATTTTATAACTAAAAGTAAGATTGAATAACTTAATATTCGTGTTTTTTTAATCTCATAAGTTAATTAGGAATTTTAGAAGGCGCAGATTGTATATTAGTCATGTTTTAGACTTTAATTGACAAAGGCTGGCTTAAACTTAAAGAGGCGGCTATAAGCCTGATACGGATACGGCACCGAATGGTTCAAATTTTCTCTGGAAAGTTCCACAATCTTCTGGTTACTGACCATGTTCCAGACATATCTTCCATTTTCTGACCTCTTCTATCTCTTTTTAACCCTTTCTTTGGTATCAGATCTACTTACTACTCAAGAGTTGACACCACCACCAATCTATTGTTTTGTACAAGCTTGATATCAGAAGAGAAGGCAACTTCAGAAAGAAGAAGAAAGAATAATGGGTGTGGACTATTACAAAATATTGCAGGTTGACAAGAATGCTAAAGATGATGACTTGAAGAAAGCTTACAGAAAACTTGCCATGAAGTGGCACCCTGACAAGAACCCTAATAACAAGAAGGAAGCTGAGGCCAAGTTCAAGCAAATCTCAGAGGCATATGAGGTATGTTCATCTTATTATTACTGTTTTATAAATCTGTTGCCTTTTCTTTTTCTGTGCTGTTTTCTGTCTTATTTCTTCGTTTTGCTGTTATCTGCTCGTGGGACGATAGATCGACTATACTTCTCAGCTGTGCTCCAATTATAATTTAATCATCTGGATCAGAGCTAATTTATAATCTTAGTTAGTGGTTCCTTCTCTGTTTATAACCGGTGCTTCTATTGTATTCCGTGTGTTTATATTGCGGTTTTTTGTACAATTAATAACGAATTTGAATGACGAATGTTTTTGTAGGTTCTAAGTGATCCTCAGAAGAGAGCCATTTATGATCAATATGGCGAGGAAGGGCTTAAAGGATCAGTGCCACCACCGGATGCTGGTGGTCCTGCAGGAACAACTTTCTTTTCAACTGGGGACGGACCAACATCGTATAGATTCAACCCTAGGAATGCTAATGACATTTTTACCGAGTTTTTTGGCTTCTCGAGTCCGTTTGGAGGAATGGGAGGCGGTAGTGGCATGAGGGGTGGACCAAGATCCTTCGGTGGTATGTTTGGTGATGACATTTTCAGTTCATTTGGTGAGGGACGGCCTATGAGTTCAGCTCCTCGCAAGGCTGCTGCGATTGAAAATGTCTTGCCTTGTACCCTTGAGGACCTTTATAAGGGGACCACAAAAAAGATGAAAATTTCGAGGGAAATTGCTGATGCCAGTGGGTAAGTGCTAAATTTTCTACTCGTTGATGTTATTACTTTCGTTTCAACATGGATCCATTGGACGTATTTTTGGCATTGTGAAGGACTTTAGACTGCAAAAGATTTGCTTGGCAAAACTTCATGATCGTAATCTGATCGCTACTGATGGTTGAAACGTTGCAGTTCATGATCGTAATTTGTGGAATAGGTTTTGAACATTTCTTGGATGAGTTATGAGCTGGATTCCTATTTCAAGAATTAGAAGAGAAGCTAAGCGAAAATGTGATAAACTTCATAGTTCAGGATAATATAATTGATGGTTATCATTAAGCAGAATGAGGATTGATGATCATGGACCTGTAACTTTGAGAATCGTGAGAAACCTCAAGAAAATTGGAGAGATAGAAATTGTTCAATTTAAGCAACCTAGAGTCGTGCTCTCATCATCAGCGCTTATTTTGCTTTACTTTGTTCGCTAGGCTGTTTATGACGGTAGATAAAAATTGGTCTTAGGTTTTAAATTTTGATCGACTACCTGTATATCCCAGCCATCCCAGTGCCATAGATTTGAGGCAGTTGGGCAGTATAGCTGTATGTCATCCTGTTCATTGGTTACCTTAGTTCATTCTGGGACTGTTTGTATGCTGATGTGATGCATAATCGCTTCTTTTAACCTACTTTACTGATATGTGTAGTAGAGACGTATTAATTTCCGAGTCTCATTGGTCTCTCTCTTTATACAATTATATGTCTATGTGTGCTTAACTGCTAATATTTTATAATGACGTAGGAAAACGATGCCGGTGGAGGAGATATTGACCATTGATATCAAGCCCGGTTGGAAAAAGGGAACAAAAATCACCTTTCCAGAGAAGGGTAACGAGCAGCCCAATGTCATTGCTGCGGATCTCGTTTTCATAATTGACGAGAAGCCACACAGCACCTTCACAAGGGAAGGCAACGATTTGGTTGTCACGAGGAGGATATCTCTTACAGAAGCTCTAACAGGCCATACAGTTCATCTTTCGACTCTTGATGGTAGGAGCTTGACTATCCCCATCAATAATGTGATCCATCCAGATTATGAAGAAGTAGTTCCAAGGGAAGGCATGCCAATACCAAAGGACCCCTCAAGGAGGGGTAACCTGAGAATCAAGTTCAACATTAAGTTCCCAACAAGGTTGACTGCAGAGCAGAAGTCAGGAATCAAGAAACTTTTGAATTCTTAGGCGGCTTTATACCAAACATTCCTAAATATTGTGCATATTGTTTTTTTTTAGTAAGTCTCGTGTTTGCTTGTTTTGTATGGCTTAATATTTGTTATCCAGATGAATAAGAATACAGATGTAGCAAGTATCCTGTAGCATGGTTTGTCTGTAGCTTTATCGGCAATTTCCGGCATTAAAGGTAAACACAAGGAGGAAAATTTCAACCAACAACAGTAGCTATATTCGGAAAGCTGTTTGTAGTTCCCAGACTCTAGTGTTATATCCAAAGGAAGGTTAGAGATGGGGGGATGGGGATGATCTTCGTAGTTTGAAGTTGCTCTTGCAACCATTAGATCCTGGCATTAAAAACCTGGCAATCACTATTGAAAGAACTGTCATCAAACTGGTCAAACTTTTGCAAATTGTCCTATATAGATTGTCATGGATATGATCATATCATTGACCATTGTCCAACATGACCTCCATGAGGGCTTCGTTAAATATAACAAAATCTCCAAAACTGGATCTTTTTATGTCATTGTAGTTATTACTAAGGTTTGTACCGCTAAGAACGATATTGAGGTATTAAGCAGTTTCTTTCCTTCAATTCCTCAAGTCTAGACCTTCATCTATCACTACCCTTGCCATTAAAGGTGCTACTAGCATCATTATGAGTGATCTTGAGGCACTATTCAAACAGGTTATTCCTTCCAATTCTTTTACTGCTATGTTTGACACCACAAGTAATTCTCATTGGCTTTATGACTTTTCATGTTGTAATTATATGACTACTAATATTAAACTCTTATCCTCTATAAAACCTATTTCTTCCTTACCATCAATTTATATAGCAAATGATACCAAAATGAGCATCACCTATATTGGTCATGCATCTACCTCTAATCTTAATCTTCCCAACACCTACTATATTTTAAACTTAACCCTAAATCTTATTTCTATTGGTAAGTTATGTGAAGTAGGACTAAATGTCAACTTTTTTCCTTTTAGTTATTAGGTATATGATCCAAAAATATGTCAAATTTTTAGGACATATTATAGGGTGGGTCAATTATTGATCTTAACTCTCTTCATCATCCTTCAAAATACGAGTATGTAGCTACAACTACCACTTCCTCCATTCACCAATGGCATATGTGACTTGGTCATGCTTTATCTAATAAATTTTAGTCTTTAATTTCTCATGGACTTTTGGGTTTTATAAAGTTTGAGTCATTTAAACATTTAGATTGTCAACTTGCAAAACAATCTATTGTGTCCTTTAATAATAATGATTCTATTTCTGATAATCCATTTGACTTGATTCATTATGACATTTGGGGTCTTTCTCCTACTTGTTTAGTCAATAGATTTCATTACTATGTATTATTTATTAATGATTGTTCTAGATTTACTTAGATCTACTTTCTAAAACATCGCTATGACTTATCACTAATTTATATCACATTTGTCACCATGATTAAAACTCTATTTTCTTGCATTATTAAAATTATTCATACAAACAATGCTATGGATTATCAAGATTCTTCTTCACTTCAATTTCTTAATCAACAAGGCACTGTTGTTCAAGATTCATATTGTCACACTTCCCGACAAAATAGATGAACTAAACAAAAACATCGTCATATTATTGATTTTGTTCGAGCTTTACTTTTTTTCTACTCCATATATATATAAAAATTGGGTAGAAGAAACTCTTACTATTGTCTATACCATAAATCAAAATTTCACCCTATTTCTTCATAATTTATCCTTTATTAAAAAGTTGTTTAATATGATACAACCCTTTGGTTTTGCTTGTTTTGTTTTTTTACAATCTCATGAGCACACAAAATTGAAACCTTATGCTCGCCTATGTTGTTTCCTTATCTATGAGATAAAACCTATAAGGTATCACTGTTGGAATCCTATTTCAAATATATTACACATTTTTTGTCAAGTTACCTTTTGGGAAAAATATCATGATCTCTTCTCTTTCCAAATCCTATCATTATGTCACTACTGAACCTTTGTTCTTTATTGATACATATGTTTAGTTGTTTCCAAATTCTAATACAGGTAACTCTAATATAATCGATATTAGCCCTAACAGGGCCATTCCTATCGTTTTATAGGCCCTGGGTGAAATTAAAAAAAAGAGC
>JANPWT010000002.1:27941956-27956744 GCA_024678245.1 Erythroxylum densum | reverse complement strand
CCGGTCCGACCGGTCAAAACCGGTCAAATTGACCGGTTTTGACCGGTTCACACCGGTCCAATTAAGGACCGGTTTTAAGGTGTGACCCGGACCGGACCACCGACCGGTCACCGGTCGGACCGGTCGGACCGGCCGGTCCGGTCCGGGTTTCAAAACCTGGGTTAGAACTTATAACTTAACATTGTGGTCCTCACCCCCCTCCTCATAGTGGGCCTAGGGCCAACACTGAGCCCTAACCAAACTACTCCTACTAAATTTGCACCAATTGATGATCATGTGCCTATATGTACACTTGATACCACTTTTGTCATTCCACTCGGGTAAGACAAATTCCTCATAAATTTTATTAATTTTCACTGTTATTATACTATTGTCACTCTTTAGGACCGTCAATCTTATCATGAGGTGAGTACTGGCCCTCTTTGTTAATAAGCTATGATTGAAGAACTCCATGCCTCAGAGAAAACTCCTACATGAGATTTAGTTGGTCTTCCTCCCGCTAAGCTACCTATTAGCTGCAAATGAGTTTACAAAATTAAAACTTGTTCTGATGGCTTTATTAAACATTACAAAACTTTTTTAGTGGCCAAAGAGTATACCCAAGAGCATGATATTGATTATGAAGGAATATTTTCTCCTGTGACTCGATTAACCTTTGTTCATGGTCTATTAGTTATTATTAGAGTTGGAAAATGAAAACTTTTTCATATGGATGTCAAAAATACATTTCCTCATGGTGATTTGTTGAAAGAGGTTTACATGCATCCTCTCTAAAATATCATTCTTCTTATAAATTTTGTAGGCTTCGTGAGCCTTTATGGATTGAAACAAGCTCTTAGGGCTTAATTTGCAAAATTCAACTTCACAATTTCAATTTATTTCTAGCCCACATGATTCTACACTATTCATTTGACTAACCGATTGGAGGATTGTTCTTCTATTAATTTATGTCAATGATACGATAATAACATGTGATGATGCCTTTGGTATTTCAGAATTAGAGCATTACCTTAGTCAACATTTTGAAATGAAGAGTCTAGGTTCTCTCGACTACTTTTTTGGGCTTTAAGTTTCTTAGTTCTCAATGTTATGATCTCTCAAGAGAAATATACTTTCTCATGCTGGCATCATTGACAATAAAAGTGTCAACTCCTTTGGAAAATAACTGCAAGTTTATTCCTTTCGATAACCCTACTTTATATTGATAACTTATTGGTAGTCTTACCCATATCATTATTACTCGACCTGATATCTCATATGCTATTTATCTGGTTAGTCAGTTTATATCTACCCCTTGTTCATCTTTTTTTTAATCATTATCTAGATCCTTTGTTACATTAAAGCATGTCTTTTTTTTATAGATTATACTTCTCCACTACCTCCTCTTTGGTATTATGTGGTTATTTTAATGCTGTCTAGGTTGGTAATCCAATAGATCATCGTTCTACCACTGGTTATTATTTCTTTTTGGGTGATTCTCTGATCTCTTGGCACAGAACAAAGCAAATTGTCATTGTCATTGCTCACTCTAGTATTGAATCTAAATATCGTGCTCTTGCTAACGCTACATCAGGATTACTATGGTTATGTTTTTCTGCCACTATGCTTCATTGTAATAATAGAAGTGCTAGACAAATTTCTGACAATGATAAAATAAATCCCACGAATGAGTGGACTACAGCATAACTATCGGTTTCATTATTGATAATATCCAATTACAGAAGGAAATGCTAATATTAATGATCGGGGCAAAACTTCGCCCACCATGCTCCTGACCCAACAGCTCAATGTAAACAATGTGATCCCGAAGCATATCCACTCAAGTATGTACCTCCTCTCTCTAGTCAATGTGTTGACCAGAGAATGTCATAGACATCACTATACTCCCTAAGAGAAGTTGCTAGATAAAAAAACTTAAAAAGAGCAGCTCACACAAGGGTCACCACCAGAGGACTATCAATCAAGTATACATCAGTCACTATACTCGTCCGAAACTTCTGAGTCTGTGACGTCGTTGTTTCTGATTTTGTTGGCCATGTCATCTGAGCCATCGCTCATTTCCACGTCTGGCTCTGAATCTTCATCCCTAATATCATCTTCTCTAAGATCCTCAATGCCATTTTCATCGGCTGAAGCAATGGCATCATCATCACTTACATCCATCAAATTTCCATTCCACCTACTGGAGGTACCTTCTAAATCCTGTTCCCAGTTTACCTGCTCATATTCCTCTGCCTCTACATTGTCATCAGATTCCGCTGCTTCAATACTGTTGCTATTATCAATACTTTCCATATCCATCCTGCCTTTTTCAAAACCCCATTCTTCCTCACCCAAGTTTCTCAATGATCCACTATACTTCTTGGAGCTAATTTTGTCCTTCACAGAACTAATCAATGCCTCCTCGGCAATCATCTTCTCTCCTCTCCTTTTCCTAACCGTCCGACGACCTCGGCTGGATACTTGCATATTAGTTCTTCTTCCCTGTTGTCTTAATCCTTGATTCGAACTTTCAAGCTCGCGACCATTGTGCCTGGCAGTACCAGTTTTTAAGGCAGGAGACTTTTTTTGACCCCTTGTCCCAGCTGCTTGGTCACGGCTTGTCCTTCCACGACGATAGTTACTGCGTCTGCCACGCAGATCGGTGAAGTTTTCTTCTTTAAATCTTTCTTCTTGCTTCAACACTTTCATTTCAACTTCTTTATTCCTGAGAGGGGAGTATCTAGAAGGAAACTTCTGCACAAGGAACTTATGTTAGCCAACCACCTTAAAACTTTAAAACCCCCTTTAGCAAACAACATATCAAACAAGACTCAAGCCAATCAAAAGTACAACCCACACTTTTCTCCTTTCAAGGTTTTAAGGTGTTTGTAGATGTAAACTCTATTGCCATCACCAGCAAAAAGGGAAAAGAAAAATATTACTAATAATGTGAAGTGTTTTCTAGACAACTAAAGAGTGCTTCTGGAATTTTATTTATCATCTACATATGCTTGAAACAAATAGTAAAACTAGACCATGAAGACTAACATTGAAGGAAACATAAAATTAACAGAAAGCAAAACGAATAGATTGCGAGACTTGAAAACATACTTTGACAGGCTTGTCATCAAAGGGGTCAGCTTTCTCATCTGGCATGTAAATAACAGAGTAATCTAGCTCAAAAAGCCTCAAAGCCACAGCAGCAGAAGTTTTTGGTATCCATGGAAGCACAGGAACTGATTCCAGAGCAGCCGAATCAAACAGTAGATTTTTGGGTGAAGCAGAAGTGCTTAACAGTTCCTTTGTCATCTCAAACTTTGATGACAGAAAATCGCGCTTTATGGAATTCTCCAATGCAGTTAAAATCTGAAATTACATAGTTAAATGAGCAGTGTAGTTAACCGACAGTGTGCACAAAGAAAAGCAACTTCAGTCCTCATAGGTCTACACCATGATAACTTTCCTGTCAATACATGATCAGTCAATAATCATTTAGATCGATGAAAGCATGAGAGGGATGAACAGTTAGACCAGTATCTACATATTAATGGTATGAGCAACCAAATTATCATATTGCTTGATGTTAAACTGATAAATTATCAAACTATGGGCTATGATACAAACCTGTAGGATTTCCTCTGCTGAAGACGAGATAGTCAACTTCATACTCCAGCTCCTTCGGTAATTCTCAACCCAAAATGGTTGGAGAGCTTCTGGCGGAACAGAAGCCTGCCAATTCAGAAATGCATATAAATCATCAATGTGATCCCCAAATATAACATACCAGGACCATGACGCAACAATTGAGAAAAAGGAAAAGGGACACAAAATAGAAGGTATTCCACCTCAACCATAGCCAACAGGGCCTTCAGCAAACTAATTCCCAGAGGTAGAGAAGATCTGCAGCTATTTACATCTGAAGAACCCAATCGCCTCTCTCCCCATGTAGTTTTATGTTCTAACGACCCAAAGGTCTTGTCAGTAATCCTAGAATTCTGATGACAAAGGCAGTGGGGATCCTCTGAAAAATAAGTGGTTAGACAAAATTCACAAGTTTCCAGCAGCAGAGGACACCGTTTGTTTTCACATTTCATGGCACATAATGTTGAAGAACTAAAGCATTCTTTCCACATCCAGCTCTGGAAATCATGATACCTTTTCAAAGCACCCTTCTTCTCCATCTCATTTTTTCCAAGCTCAATTCTGAATAAAGATGAAGTTTCCAGAGCATCTACGCTTGTATTACAGACAATACTGCTAGGACTGTCAATACCAGCTGAACTATTTGGACTAGAATCTGTTTCAGCAACTTCATTTTCAACAGTAGTTCCACTTCGACATGCAGTGTTTTCAGATCTTAAGTTCCTATAGACATTTTCTTTGAAGGAAGTTTCAATCTTTTGCAACATTATACGCAGATGGGATTCCCTAAGCCCACGAGCATCCAAAGATGACAAAAGGGTGTCAAAGGCCTGCATAGAATTGATCAAGTATTATGTTGATAAAGGACACACAGCACAATAATAAAGCAACAATCTTGTGACCCAATACTTATGTTACAAGCCAGAGAAAAAGAAAAAAAGCAAACAATATTTAGTGATCTCAATTAAGGAAATTGTTACCAATCATTACAACTAAACAACACAAGTAAAAATATTAAACACAAATATTACCTCTTCTGAGTCGATGACTCTCCACTTGCCATCATGCAGTTCAACAAAGATTCTACCAGCACAAGGATCATTTCGCGAAGCAGATGCAACAAACTGCCAGTACCTATTACGTCTCCGATCTCGGCCTAGAGGCAAAGATCTATATATATATGTTTCTTCTGCTATGTGGGTGATATAGGCTTTCAATTGCGAGCGTGACCTTTTTGAAGTATTTCCATATTGCTGAATTGATAAGTTATCCGGGTTACTGGAAGGATCTAGAACAATCAGAGACTTCTCATTTGGAGTACCATTTAGTAGATTTTGTGTATTCTCTGATGCAACCAGGGGCTTTTGGTCATCAGCAGTGCTCGGAGACGTCTCCTTGTTAATTCTATAGCCAACTGGCAATGGGCTTTGGCTGCCCTCAACAGCAGAATTAGTAACTTGAATGTCACTTTTGCCCCCAGTAAAAGGTGGAAGATCTAATTTATTGATAATATCTTCTTTCAGGCGACTTCTATCCAACTGCGCCTCAGTCCACATTTGCTTTTTAATTGCATTTGCGGCTTCCATACGGTCCTGTAAAAAGTTTCTATCAAGACAAAATAAAATGGGGAAAAGAACTTAAAGATGATAAAATGAGAAAGAATGTTAACCTCGAGAACAGCACGTATAGAATTCCCTTCATTTGCAATACCAACCAAGACAACAAGGGCATTAAGACGCTCCTCAACACTGAGATGTGAATAATCCCCTTCTGTGAGTCCTTGAACCCATGATTCACCTGACTTGCTTTCATCAATCTCAATATCTTCTTGCTCAAAATTACTGGCCCTTCTATCTTCCCGAGCGCCACATTGTTCAACAATGCTTGGAGTCTTTGCATCCTTGGGAACATTCAAAGGGAAAGATAATAATTCTTTCTCAGATTCTGTTGGTAATGAAACATCACCACAGTCGTTATCTTTTCCGCTAGCTGAATATGTGTTAACTTCATTAGAAGGATCCGCGCTTCTGTTGGCATTTAATGGAGTAGCTAAATCATCTACTTCAGGATCCTCATCAACGTCAACTTCAGAGTCTTCATCTCTCTCAACATCATCAGCATCTTCTCCACCCAAAAACCCATTTTCAAACACACGAATTTTCTTCCTGGCTGCAGAGAGTACTGCCTCAGCATCTTCAGGATCCTTCCTGTAAGCAGCCCGAACACAATATGTTGAAGGAGCAATTCTTTCAAAAAGTTTTTGGTCCCTTGTCAATGCAACAGATATAGATGCCTCTGGAGTTTTGCTGGTTGTCAGGTCCCGAAGTCCAGATTTCTGTATAGTGCAACGATGAAATCATGAAAGGCAAATCGATAAAGGGATGACTTCTGAAGTCACAACAAATAAAAAAAAAGAAAAGGGCACTAATATTTAGGAAAGAGAATGAATGTAACCTGTATCTTGTCTGCAAGCTCAAGCACTGTTAACCCCTTGCTTCCCTCAAGTGACAGAACATGAAAAGCAGCAAATTTAACAGTTCCAGGTGTCAATCGATGCCTAGATCTGCGAGGAAGTAATAAACCCTTCTCTCGCATTAATGCAAATGCACTTTCAGCTGCTGATCCATTGCGCAGAGTTGAAATTACATCTCCACAGCTCTTACCCTGCAACAAGTAAAGAATTCAGAAAACTCAAAACAAAGATAGATCGTAGGAATCTGTGCTTACCGTATTTGTTCAAATCAATAGCAGACACTAAATAATGTCTCTTTTTTCATCACTGTTAATGATTAGGATAACATTTAAACCATCCTAGAAGAACTCTCCAATCAAAACACACATATTTGATAAGTAGAAAACTATGGTATCTAAGCCTTAAATAGCTCAAACAGCATCTTCATCCTCTACCCTAATTGGACATCACAGCAGATCTTGATAAATATAATTTATTACCAAAACTAGAGATCATTAGCAATCAGAATACAGGTCAGCCATAAAACATTGAGGTTCAATTTAGTCAAAATTCTAACTGCTTTTGTGTCTACAATTTGTTTCAAATAAATGACATTACCCATCAATCTAAACCACAAACTTTTTTTTCTCTAAAACTAAGTAAAACTATTAGGGAATTTATCTGATAAATCCCCCGATTGTAGGCAGAAAGGAAATAATATTAACTTGGAATGCTACATGAAAAACTCTACTCATATCCTCACTTTAGATCTAAGGTTCCAGCTAATTTAAGTTCCTGCATACCAAATTCCATGCTTTATTATTCATAACCACAATAATATGCTTGTTACTCCTATGCTTTGACAGGGATAAATTATATTAAAACCTCATCATTATCACCAAAGTATGTCCATGTTGAACTCCTTGTCTTCAAGAGCGGTCCAAATCCTGCAGACAATGCCAATTGTCGAAATATTTCAGGCCACGTAAGTGGATTCAAGTGTCGTTGCCAGTTGCGTATGTCAAAGCCCCACATATATGCCTGATTTATTATAGAAAATGTTCATTAAATAAATCAATATGAACCTCTAAAAGATGGAATAATAAAAATACAGTATTACAGGGATTACCCCTTGGACAATCTGCGGATGTCCACCTTCAGGATTGGCTGCAGTATATTGATTTGTTCCTAAACCAGAAGATGGTGTTCTGGCTACATCTTCAATATCTTTTATTATTAATTTCAGCAAAGTAACATGTATCTCGCCCAATAACCTTGAATCCTAAAGCCAAAATATGAAAATCTCAACTGCCAGAAGCAATAATTTACATCATAAGAAGAGAAAAGAAGTAAAAAAAAACTCACATAGTCATGAAAAGCTTGAACAAACTCATCGAGTGTAAAAGGCCATAAGCCAAGAATGTCCGCAAAAGTTATAAAAAATCTCCAAACCTGGAAAAGACAAATAAAGCTTTTCACACCCAAAATTATCCCATTAACTATTCGTGTCTTCAAACTAATACAATGAACAAAAATGACAAGGAAAAGTTTAAAATTTTCACATAGTAGCACAACCAAATCCCAACCACTGCACACGTTAGTATGAGTTTGATTCAGCAAACCTACCCCAACAATTGCGCACGTTAGTATGGGTTTGGTTCGGCAAACCCTTAAGAATATAAGCACTAAAGCTTGTCCATCAGAGTACTTCTTCAATTCTCTGAAGCACTCTCTAGTCAAGCCCAAAAAAAAAAGGGACAGAAAAGAAAGAAATAAAGATGATCTCAGTTCATACCATCAACAGGTTCCCAACATTTTCTTCTGAGTCCATCCATGGTTGAATAGCAAACGGCTTCCTCAGTTTCACAGAGTGAGGCGGGAATGAGCTCAAAGAATCTAAAAGCAGAAAGGATGTGTTGGCAGAGAAATATTAGTGAGGGTAGCACAAAAAAGCCCAAACAAGAAAGATAGGAATCGACTTCCAAGGGAGTTGCATTTCCCAAATAAAGTTGCATATTATCACACTAGGTTATCACGCCTTTTAATGTAGGTATTAAGTTAAACAAGGGAACTCTGACTAAGAGATTAAACTTCCATTCTGATAATTGTCAAAAAGTTTGTCATGATTCACTCTTTAAAAAACTGTAAGGTATCCATATCTCCCACATGATAATCATAAAGAAATGTTCTCTGCTAAGCTTACTTCCATGTAAAGACTTCTAAAACAGTAGTATTATAAGAGAAGATCCTTAACAGAAAGGGAAAAAAATGTCAACAAAGACTGGTGGTACCTCTAAACTACAGAATATCTTGTGCAGTATTTGTTTCTGATCGTTTAGCAAATTTTTTCACTTTAGAATAAGGCCTAGAACCCACAATTATGTCTCATACGACTGGCATGAAACGGAAGCATGAGGAAAATAAAGTACTACGCCTTTGCCCAAGTACTAAGGGTGTCTAACTAAACCAAGGTTATTGAAGCCAGGCCATTTTGCATAGAATTTGCAAGCATAAAGTGTGTTTTAGGGGGAAAAAAACTAATTCAGGTTATCTAACTGTCATTAGAATCCAGTACCTCTGAACAAGTCAAGGTTTTGCATAGTATCATAATCAAGGTGAACTATGGAAGGCAATCCCTTGCTAGTAGCAGCTAATTCCATTAGCTCTAGTTGTTCATCCTCTATAAGGTCCAAAGATTCTTTTGCAATTTTGCGTGCAGTAGCCTTCTCAATAGCAGCTTTGCGCTTCTCTGCTTCTCTTTCCCTACGAAGCTCTTCCTTTTGCCTCCTCTTCTCAGCCTTTAGAACAAACAAAATTAGATAGAAGGTCAATAAAACTTTCAATTTCAGGAGTAAAACTGGGTAATACAGCCATTGAGCAGTTTTTCCACTGACTCTTATATACTCTTTCTGCAAAAACTTTTCCCTTCTCTCAAGTTCACGTCTCTGCTCACGCAGAAGTCTCTCTTCCTCCCGCTGTCTTTCACGCAACAACCTCTCTTCTTCCTTTCGCCTTTCGCGGTCCTGTTTCTCAATTTCTTTCCTCATTCTCTCTTCATTCTAAGGGACAAAGACCCAAAAGTTAGGATCAATTGATGATCTATGCACCAGGTAGAATCTGATAAAAATAAGAATATACCTTCCGCCTCAGAATATCTTGTTTCTCAAGTTCTTTGCGGATTCGATTCTCATGAGCTTCAACTTCCCTAGCAATTCGAGCTTCATCACTCTACAAGTGATAAATTATAAAAGTTAACACTTGCAATCAAAATTTTTTTAAAAAAAAGGAAAACGAGAAAGAAAAGAATAAGATCTATAATCAATTCTAAGAACATACTTTACGTTTTCTTTCCATCCGCAGATCAGAATCAATTTGCAAGGCTTGTCGATCAGGATAGACAACTAGGTTGTCTACTCCCACAACCGGATTAGTGATAGCATGGGCATCTAAGATACGGTTTGCATACAATTCACGCTGCAGGAGACTGTCATCATCCCTATGAGGTGATAAAAGTACATGCTCATTCTGTTCTTGATGAGGCAACAAACGAGCGCGAGATATTTGACCTTGCGCACCATGTCCCCTGGATAAAGGTTCATCTCCATGTATAAAGGGTGAAGGTCTAGCCCGTAAATTATCAACAGCCAAACCCGCATAAGGAGACTGAGAAAGTTGTCCATACACATCAGATTTAATATTGGATGGTTCCTGGAGAAGCTGGTATTCAAGAAGGGCTCTTGCAGAGGCCTAACAAAGATTTAAAAAAAAAGAAGCAATGAGTCTATGGTTTCACTACAAAGAATAGCACTGGAGATGATATGATCTTCTTCTCTGTTGGCAGTAAGTTGATGAGAAGTCAATTATGAACAGTTAAAAATAGAAATACACAAATTATTCTCTGCATGGCAAAAATAAAAACTGGAGAAAGCATCTATTTAGACTATGATATTATTGAATAGACAGCTACAGTAAGTAGTTGGAAAAGGAACTTCTAATCATAAAAATTTTAGAGCTGGAAGGATAATTTTGGGTAAAGAGCAAAGAGAGTTGTAGGTAGACAGATTCCCACTGTCTTCGTAGATCTACCCTGGACAGGGCAGATTTGGCATCAAGCAATTCAATGGACAAGAACATTTGTGTTTTATTGCATATTTGGAATCTTTTGGTTCTTAGATCATTTCTTTGTTCCAGGCTTAACTTTACTAGAGCTCTTACCATACTAAAACTACCTTACATCAAAATGACAAGTTCAATGACGAAAATAATCATAGGGGTTAAAATTATAGATATCAAAAAAAGAACTCAAGGACTTATCAGCAAAAGAAAGGAGCTGAAGACTAACAATGGTACCAAAGAAATGGAACTAAAAACTAATTATGGTATCAGAGAAATGGGACTAACTTCACTAGTGTTATATAAGCTCAAGAATGATCCTCCAAACTCCCTACCCTGGCTCCCAAAACTTTCAATTATTTCCAACTTCAATGAATAATCCAGATTCAGATTCTATTTTCGCCAATGACAGCTAATTCTTGGTCAAGCTATTGGACGTAAAGGGATGATTCAACCATATAACATTACAGAAGTAAAAGCTTGACGCATCACGAAAGAAACAAATACAAAGCCAAAGATGGAAGTGGCAAATTAAATAAACTAACTTTGCTTGGTTTAGAATCATGCCGCTCATATGCTTTACCCTCGTAGGGATAGCCCGACCGCTTCTGCTGCTCTGCCATTGATCATGTAAATGAGATAACACAGTGTTAACAGATAAATCTTTACATAGAGCATAATGTAGAGAGCAAACTATACACTTCACATATAAGCATTCCCCACTAGTGATCCAACTTTTTTAGATTGAAATCAAGAAATTCAAAGACACGAGTATTAAGGAAGATCTTCTCTTGCTCTTGTTAATGAACACCATTTTAGATCTCTATAGGTTATTAGTCCCACTGTTGTACATCTGGTATCAAAACATTCTGTGACAAAACCATTATATTATTGACCTGTCAAAAGTGACCAACTATGTAGTAAAGTAAAAACAACCAGAGAGATCACCAATTCCTATCCAGTAGGTGTACGTGGAAAACATAGGAAGAACAAAACATGCATTACCAATACGCCTGAGTTATCCATCTATAAACAACCACCAGATGATGTTGAGTAAATAAAACTGCATATACCTAATGGTGCCCCAAAAGCATCAGGTGGCAATGGATCAAACTCCATTCCAAGAATTGGCCCATCTTCCCTTAATGGCTCACCCAACTGTGCCTCAACACAGGCAATAGCTCTAAGCTCCATTGCTGACTGTGGTGATGACTCATAGTACCTCCTCATTATTGGTGCATCATCAACTATCATCTTCCTTGGCTCCATAAATGGACTAGAACCTGAACCCGAACCTGAGCCGGAGCCGGAACCAGAACCAGAACCGGAACCGGAACCCGAGCCGGACCCATAATCACTACCATTCTCAGGGCATGCAGCCCTATGCTCACCCACTGGAGACTCCATCAAAGGTGCAGCTTTTCGTGGTTTCTTCGCAGGAGTCTCCTTCTTGTCCTTCAACCTCCTATGGCAAAACCACATCTGCAACTGCCTATCTGTGAGGCCCAACTTTTCAGATAATTCAGCCCTCATTGCCTCAGATGGGTATGTCTCCGCTGTCCAAACAATCAAGAAATAATCATATCAACAAACCAAAAGATTATACACACACCACACGCATACCCACAATCGTATACCTAGATAAAGATACACAATGACAATGCGTGAAAATTTGCCAAGGAGGAGAAATGAAAATCATACGAATTAATTAAGGAAGAGGCAAACTTTATAAAGAAAAAAGAAAAATCCCCGAAACCAACATAAAAGAAGTAGAAAAACAAAAGCAGATCGGACTAAGAATCAACAGAAACTAATAGAATTGGCATTCCCGCACATAACAAGGCATAGAAACAAGCAATAAAGATTGTAAGCGTACGGACTTTCATAAGCCTTCTGTAGGGTTTCGAGTTGGAAGGGAGTCTTCATCTGACGCTTAGGCTTACTAGTTCCTTCGTTGGAATTTCCGACGCCCTTGTTGGGTTTCTGCGGGGTTTCTCCTCCGGAATTGGACTCCATAGACTCCGATTCAGAACCGGAATGGAGTGGAATTAGGGTTTGCAAAATGGGGGGACCGAGAGATAGAGAGAGAAGAAGAAGAAGAGAATTGTTCTTAAATTGTTTACCCGATTTCAATTGCTTGAAAGTCAAGGAGTTAATAACATTAACATTAATATATTTATGATTTGATTTGATTGAATTTTGTTTCTCATCCTAAGAAAACTAAATTCCTCGATCCAAAGCCAAAGGTCCATCCTTCTTCACTTTTGATTGGTGAATTGGTTGGTCTGTGTGCTTGTTGATGTTTTGTTTGAATGCTTGCGGTTGGGGAGGAGCAGGAGCTGCTTGTTTTAGTTGTGGATTTTGAGCCTTATTATTGGAATTGAGATTTAAGTTTGAGTTTTGAGTGCGAGGAATTGGATTGGATGTGCCTTACTTGGGCTTTATACCCATCGTGCTTTCCTCATCTTATTTTATTGCTTTAATTTAATAAATATTTTTATATAAACAACCTTATTTAATTTCATAATTTACCTAACAACTTATAAAAAAACAAATAATAAATTTTTAAAAAATGTATAACTCAATCATATATGTATTTCTATTTTTAGTAAATTATAATTAGTTCAAATCATAATTATAAAATTTCTCATAAGAAAACTTGTTATAAAAAGGGAAATAAAGATAAATTTTATGATCGCAGAGATTTTATCACTTCGCCTGTACATACACTATTCCAAAGACTAGAAAATAGACAAAATTGTAATTGACATTATTAAGAAACAAAAAGGTCAAAGAACCTACAAAATATATAAATCTAGGGGAAGCTTGCTTATTCTTGCCACGAGTTTTGTACTAGATTAGTTCATTAATCATTTTCTTCAAGATTTCCATTGTCACCTCCCATTCAGATTTGCAGAGAAATTTTCTCTTATTTACCATTTTCATCTTTTATCTATAAATTTATGTATATTGTCAACCAACTAAGAATACAAACATTGTATCAATCAATTATTTTCACTTGCCACTGGTTCTTTTGTTATCACTCCAGAGTTTCTTGCTTTCCCTAAGGTAAGCTTTCATTTTTATACATAATGAACTTTTACAACTGTTAGTCTAATATTCTAATGTCTCCATTAGTTGTAATAATTTTCTATTAAAATTTTTTAGGTATGCATATACATTAGCAAAGTTCTATTATGTGTACGTAAAAGTTGATATTATAACATAGCACCATCTAATTGGTGTGGAGTTTTTTTTTATATGTCAAATGGTTATTTATATATGGTGATTTATGTTGTATAATCTAGTGCATGATGTAGTGACATTTTCTACATAATATTGTAGCATTTTGTTTGGTATAATATGGTGGTGTAGTGGTGTAGTGGAGACAAGCAATGAAATAGAGAATGATAAGAGTTGTTTAAATATGACTACCTCATGTATTTAAGGGAAGAACATTAAGACAAGGTGGTATAACAAATGAGAATGAAGTTCAAAAATTCTAAAATAATGTTTGATTTATACCAAAAGTAGGCAAGGTGTTATAGGTTTGTTGTTGCTATAAAGGAAGGAACAGAAGATGGTAATAAAGAGTTTAAAAGCAAAACATTTTATTTGAGGTCAATTGTAAAAATTATAACTATTAAATATAATGAAAATAAGATCAATTAGAACATCTGGGCATAATGATTAGGTATGTTGTTGGTTGGCTGAAGGTATTCGGACCATAAGAAAGTTTGAAAATATGCACAGCCATAATTTGATTCCAAGTAATACAAGGTTTACGAGGTGACATCAAGTTGTGAATAGCCAAGTAAGATGTATACTAAAATTGAGCAATAATTATAAAATTAGGTAATGTACAAATGTACAATATATTATTACAAGTATGGGTGGGTGTGAAAACATGAAATGTCTATGAAAGGATTGACTCAATCATATAGACATGTTGAGATGATTGACGTTGGAATAAGGAAATGTGAAAGTGGTGTATAAGATGTTCATTAGAATGAAAGAAAATGATGATATATTTTTATACGAAATTAATTGTGGTGAATAAGGAAGATTGAGGAATGTTTTATGGGCAGATGCGAGGAACCAAACAACTTATGTTAAATATGGTGATATGGCCATGTTTAATGTTACAATCTTGTAAATAAATACAAAATACCATTTGCTTTATTTTTTTTAGTGTAAGCCATTACGGACAATCCATATTGTTTAGTTTTGCAATATTGTAATAATGTTTACATAACTAATCATAACCTTTGGAGAGAGAAAGATGTGCAATGTAATAAAGTCTCAAAAAATTACGATTTATGCACTTTAGATATGTTTTAATTCCTATAATCATGTTTTAGGCCATAGTCGTGGTCTAGGTTGTGGATACTCCTATTTCCTCTAAGAGAGAGACATGGATCTAGCACAACCATACCTTCTAACTATAGATCCTCTTGTTTCTCTTCTGACTAGCACACTAGCCGTGGTATGGTCATGGCCCATGTCACGTTGCTATATAAATTTTCATTAACACCACATGGTTTTTCTCTAAGTCATATTCTAGGTCATGTTGCTTGTTATACTTGATCCACACGGGGC
>JANPWT010000002.1:27871382-27887698 GCA_024678245.1 Erythroxylum densum | reverse complement strand
GCTTTAATTTTGTATTTGATTTATCATTATCATAATAATTTGTTATATTAGATTATAAACAATAAGTACTAGTAAGACCTTGTGAGATCGACCCATACTGACCAGTGCTAACTATAACTACACTATAAGCTTATGATTTAAAACTTTAAAATCATAATATATCAAAGGTCCCTTTTCAAATGGTTTTGTTTTTATCAATGTTTATGGAATCTTTCTTAGAGTCCTTGTTTAGTTGTTGTAACTAATACTTATTCTATTAGATTTTGCTTGAGAGGTCTGAGTTCAATGCTTCCTTTTGTATGACATGTCTCTTGAAAATTTTGTTATTATGTTCTTTCCAAATTTTATAAACTAAGTATCCTAGTGTGATTTTGTCGATGATTGAACTTATTCATTTTTTCTTGGTTCTTCATCCCCATTTTATAATGTTTGTCTAATCAATTGTTGAAAAACTTAATTAGTATAGTTCTATAAGGTCTTTCCAAATATACGAGATGTAAAGAAATTTGAGGAATAGATGTTCTATGGTTTTATGATGTTTATAAAGTACACACATGTTATGGATGTACAAAAATCTAGGTACCTTAGACATAGTTGATGTGTGTGTTTTTACTTACTGAGTGTTAATGTTTTTAGTTATGTTTGTGGTACTTTTCATTCTTGATTCTATAGTTTAGTTTAGTTTTTAGGAAATGATTTGTTGAGTGTGAAGGAACAAGGGAGCAAGATGATAAAAGTTGATGAAATAAATAAGGAAAAATATATCTGGTGTGATCGTGAGGGAGATTGGTGTGAGCGCAATCAAGGTGCGATCGCAAGTCACTGTAGTGCAATCGCAATATCAATGTGTCTTCTAGAGGTAGCTTCAAGTGCGATCGCGAGTTAGCATGGTGCGATCACACTCAGGACTTTTGACCATAAGATAGGTTATTCACATACGGTTGTGATCGCAAGTGTCATGGTTCGATCGCAATTCACAACTTCAGGGGAAATTCCAACATTTCCTCACGTGTTTAAACCAACAGTGAACGGTTAAAAACAGTCCTCAACGTACAAGAACGTGGAGGGAGCTGTTACATTTCAGTGGAATTGGACAATCATAGGAAAAGGCAGAAGGTAATATTAAAAGAAGGGAGGTACGGAAAAGAAAAAAGGAACGGGGGAAGCGAGAAGAAGATAAAGGAATAGGAGCTTTGTGAAGTTTGTAATTCAAGGAATATGAACATTTGTTTTCTTTTCATTTAATTTCCAATTCGTTTATGATGTGTGCCTTCTAGTTTCTTATTCAAAGATTGTTTCACCCTCTATGGTGAATCTTGTTTTCTAAACTACTGCTATGTATAGTTGTTGTTATTATAAATAGTTTTTATTAGATCTTAATGAGAATTGAGTTCTTTTAGACAAATCATACAAATATAACTTGCATGCTAAGAGATTAGTGTCTAAGTTTTATTCCTCAAAAGTTATGTGATTCATCTCTGTTTCATTTATATTCAAATTAAGAGATTTGCATTACGATAAAACAGAGTAGGTAATTCAAACTTGAGAGAGAAGAGTTACTTCTTAAGAGACTTGGGGTAGTAGAATAATAGGATTCATATTTATTTAGTAGGAGTTGAAACAATTTTTGGAACTTTTAATCTTATGAATTCGTGAAAAGCAATTCCATTTCTTACAGATTAGTTTTGTCCTGGTTATTTCAACATCTTTGATTTATTTAAATCCTTCTCAACTTCTAAATCTTTTTATTATTAACTTAAACAATCTGGAAAGAATTTAATGAGTGCCTAGTATAGATCCTCGTAAGAACGATAACTATATTACAATAACCCATACGCTTGCAGTTGAGATTCAAGTGCGGTTCTATTTTATAACTCTTCAGTTGCTGACCAATTTCTATCTATCTATCTTCATACTGAAAACACCTAAGATGGAAGACCCTAGTGCAGACGGTTGGATCTTCTACAAAGATGCCTTGCATTGCTTTTTACCACATCAATTTTCCCACAAAGAAGCTCTGTTGAAAGATGTAGTCTCTTAGACACATATGTTATCTACAATCTACTAAAATGTAATCGAATGAATCTGCTTGCTATGATTATTCAATTTATGTTAGATAGAGGGAGTCATAAGAACACCAATGGGTGTTTTCCATATGGGATGCTTTTACCAAGGTGTTTGCCTTATGGGATGCTTTTAACGAAAATCCTTACCCATTATGGTCTTTCATTTGACAATTTGGAATGGTATGAGCCTGTCAAATACGATTCTTCCATTCCTTTTCAATTTGGATACAAACTAAAAGACAATATATGTCTGGGTGGACAAGAAGACAGAATACATAAGTCATGGGACTTTCTCAAGAGCACTAGAATCCTATTACCTCTGAAGATTCCAACACATTTGTTTTTTAACAATAGTTGCGAGACATTAGGTTCACTCAAGACCAAATGCATGCTACGATGACCCACATGCAGAGACAAATCAATGACATGAAGATCCTACTTTAGATCCTTGTTGACACTCTCAAGGAACATTTTTCTTGAAAACAATTTTTTATCTTAAATATTTGGTGAATTTTTAATCTTGAATATTTCGTGATGACCTAAATATTGGTATTGATGACTTTGTTTGCATGTTTAGTCTTATTTATAGTTTATGGTATTGATGACTTTGTTTGCATGTTTAGTCTTGTTTATAGTTTATGGTATTGATGACTTTGTTTACATGTTTAGTCTTGTTTATAGTTTCTGTATGCCATAGTTTTTGCCAGTTTGATGGTGTCAAGACCACTTGTAATGCAACAAATAATTTTAGGGAGGTAATTGAGTTATTTGTGGTTATGAGTCAATTTGGTAAAAATTGGAATTTAAGGAATTTGAACACTGAGAATCAAAAGAGTCGTAGAAGACTCTGGATGGGGACAAGACTGAACAGAAATAGCAGAAAGGATAAAAGAAGAGAAAGAAGACCGAAAAGAAGTTAAAGAAAAGAACTAAGTTTTCATTTACTCAATCAAAACCATAACTCTTTACATGCATGCTTTTACATATTTTTGTTAAGAGATCCTAATATTAACATATTTCTAGTTCTTAGTGGGTTGTGTATGCTGATGAGCATTTCGCCATGCCATGTAATTTCTTAAAAGTGTAAACTTGTGATTGATGACATATGACCCTCATTTTGTAACATAAGTCTTCGGGTTAAAGGGATTGGTAAGCATAAAAACATCAATTGTTGTACGCCCAAGGACGAAGATCACAATTACATTTACAATGTTGTTGCTTCTATGATATTCTTGTTAATCTAAAGGGTAAAATTTTGTTGGTTAAAATAGAACCAAACACCTACTAGCATTCTGATCTAATTGAAAAGAATGATGGGTTATGGACATGGTTGACGATTGTCCAATGCCAAATTTTCAATTGGGAGAGAGGGAGAATCCAAGGCCGTGGCGTTGTGTGGGGAACACAAGAAATAACATGCTACAAATCACACCGATTCCAACAGGCAACGCTGATAGAACCTCCCGAGTCTCTGTTGAAGGTGTGGGATAGAAACAGTTGACCACATTCTGATCAAACAGAGCCACCGCCCCGAATACGAGTATTGACATGAATGCGTGCATGACATCTATAAACCGGAGCCTGTACTTGGCTGATAGTTCTGGTAGGATAGTTGCTGTTCCATCAATAACTCATAGACCTCGTAATGTTGCAAAACCGTAACATACGTTTCCATTATTGTCTCTGAAACTATCGGTGAAACTTGCCAAGAAGCATGAAATTCCGCAAAGAGCTGTAAGCCCCGCGGTCATTGACCTGTCAACTGAGTCACATTTCCCTTGGTTTGAGAATATAGGTGCAAGCAATTGGAAAGCAAGAACTGTTCCTGTAGGCAAGAGATTGGCCAAATGAGCTGTGCTCTGAAACGTTTGACTGATGGCTCTCTGAATCACGTTTCTGTCTCCTGTATTAGGTATGGCCAGTTCTCGCAGGAGAGGGAGTTTTTCTTCATTGTAATGGTGAGAATTGTGAGCATCAACTCTAATGTCCATTACTCGCAGACTCTGTTTTCTCCTGGGACGACTTCAACATTCGTATTCTGAAGCACAAGTTTGGCTTCTGTATGGAAACTCATGGGGCTTGAGTGGAAGCAAAGGCAGGGAAAGGGTGATTAGTGATGACTTGCAAGAAACAGAAAGGGGTATTTGTGAAATATAATAGGCTTTTCTCCAGAACTCCAGGAGAGTTTTGTGGTTGCAGTCCAACTTTTAGTTAGTTTGTGTCAGAGAGTTCGTTCAAGGGCTTTCTTAATCATCCTTAAAGAAACTTCCCTTCAAATTGTTAATCTGACTTGAAAGTAATATTATACCGTAGTAATTATAGTCAATGCAGGTTGCATTTTAAACATATTGGTTTGCAGGGGTGGATTGAAGTGTAGAACTAGATACTGCTTTTCCTTGGCCTCATGCATATGTTTGAAGTTGCATTATTTAAGATAAGGAATGAAAAGAAGAGTGGTAGCTTTAAGAAATAAAATGAGGGTTTCTTTATAGAAAAGCAAAAGCCATAAGCGTTGTGACCTAAGCGATCACCTTGCACGCAACAACTTGATGGGCTAACCGCTAATGTAATGACGGTGTTAGTGGGCATGCTCTGCTTCGCTTTTGTAGTAAGACACGCCAGACTTTCTAACTGATCATTGATTTGAACTGGAAGTTCCAAAGTAATTTGAGCAGTGCAGAATGGAAACCAAAAAGGTTGTTGTAACCCATGTCTTGATGAAAATGAGCAACGTGTTATAATGTTGTTGAAAGCAGCTGTTTCTGTTTACCAAGAATTAAACTAATTAGTTGTTCAAACTAGCCCCATCAACGGTTAAGTGGTCAACTCTGTGTGACGTTGTGAACAGTGTTTTATTAAGACCATCTGTCTCCAATTCAGACATAGTTTTTATCGAATGGGGAGGAATAGTTGTCTTGTCTTAGTGCAAGATATGAACAAAAAGGCTTCCTTCAAGAAAATGAATTAATTACCTTCTTTAAATTGTTGAAAAGGAGGTCTTGCTCGGTGATACAAGTACCAGATAAGGTTTACTCCAGAACTGCCAAAAGATGACCAAATTTCATCTCATAGCATTTGCCAAAATCGTCATCTCATGTTTCCATGTATGGATCCATTACTAACAAATATTTGTTCCCGTGACGTAACTTAAATTTGGTTAAATTCTAAAGTAGATTCAAACTTGGAAGACTTGATTTAAATTTTAGTTTAAAAAACAATTGAATTTGAAGTTTAGACTTTGAGATCAAGTTCAGGCTTCATCAACTCATTATCAACCCCAAGCATTCCCACCCTCGAGTAACCGGTGACGCTCTAACCTAATATGGATACGCGGCCCATTTCTTACCCAATGACCTTTCACTCTGCGAAAGAGAGCAATTTTTCCGGGAACATTAAATTTATCACCAATCATGATATGTACATCAAAACTCCAATTTGCTTGCGCGGTTGTCAACTTTCCAGAGATTAATGACGGTTCTTAACTTGCCAAGGACGAGAACAGGGACGGGACAGGACGGGGGACCATTGAGGTGGTTTTCTAGTAACGTACCTTCTATTTCGATTACAATATTTCAATAAGATGGTCCTTACGCTTAGGTGTGTGTCTTCGGTAAACAAGTTACAGATAGATGAATCGTTGCTTAAGAAATAAAAATACAAAAGACCAAGATAATGCCCAAAAAATCAAACAGGTTAGTGTGAGTGGTTCAATACTCTCATTCTTTAACCGAGGTCTCAAGTTTGAATCCTAAAAATTGAGAAATCTGTTTGGCTAGCACTTTACTCCTTATGGGCTGACCCGATGCGAGCAGGAATTAGTCTGAGAGTGGATGGCTTAAAAGTGCTTTCCCAGGGATCCTCTTAGAACACCTCATGGTTTAAAAAAAAAAAAAAGATAATTCCCAAATTAATATTTGATTACCTTGCCTGCCAACTACCAACTATCATGTTCTTGTGTTCTACGTATTTATATTGTCAAGTAGGTTCAATTGTCCCTTTATTTTTTAATTTTCTCCTAACATAAATGTAGATTCACAGTAATGATGTTGAAATATCCCCTATATCGTTGGATTCCCTAACTTTGGATTGAGTTTAAAGACGTGATAATTCAACTTACTCCCCATAATTACAAGCACCCTTAATTTTTACAAAATGTAAGAACAGCATCAGTAATATGAGAGTGAACGCAAGAGCTTTGTATCCACGAGCCATAAGATTGTAATCTGTAGCTTGTGTCGCTGTCCATCATATAGAAACATCACCACTGGAATTGAGATTGGAGATTGGCCCCATCGACATGAATTTTCTGTGGACTGGTTGGTTTACAAAATCCCAATCATACGCGTGGGTAGAGGCATGTATCAATTACATTTGAAAGTGAAATAGTCTTTTACCTAAGGCGCAAACAAGCATGTTGATAGGGTTCACACTTATATCGATGCTGTGCAAGAACTATTTATCCACCTTCTCAATTATTGATAGCCCCCAACCTTTGTAGTCAATATCTGCTTTCTAGCTACTACTGGTTGATTGGTTTAGAATCAATGATGACCTACCCGTGATCTCACTCTTACACAGCCACTAGACATCAAAGAAACCTCTTAGTTGCAAGTCAACTTTACCAGGCAAATGGAGAGTTACTATTTTCACTTTTTATATACAAGAGGACATAGATGGCACCAAATTTTGGACGGACCCAGTGTAAAATTTAGCACTTTCAACTTTACTAAAAAGCTTGTAAAATCTTGCTTTCTTTGTTTTAAGTTTTAACCCTATTGCCCTTACTTTTTGATAAATGCCAAAATCATGAACTCACAGTTCTAGAATGCTGCGCATTTGTCCTCTCACTCTTACATTTATGGTCACACGTAATATCGTTGCCTGCAACTTTTTACACTTAGTACAAACCAATCCATGAGCATCTGAGCATGCGTGCAACTGCCAGAGGGGATAAGAGCTGAAAACAAGAAGCAATGTAAGATTCTTTCTTCTTGCTTTTACCCACCCAACCCCATTTGACTGTGCAAGAAAATTTATAAGGGAAAAAGAAAAAAAAAGAATTGCTAGAAGCTGAACAACTTGTTTGAAATCTTGCCATAAAGTTGAAAAAGGAATAACAAAATGGGATCTCTCAATTAGCTTCTTCTCTTGATGCCAAGAAAGAATTGGGTTCTTCACTTGAGAACAATCTCAGTTACAAATACGAGCATATCACAGAACTTTTAGATACATGTCTTACAGAATATATATGGAGTTCCGTTCCTCCTCCTTAAAAACCATATATAGTACAGTTGGCCGGTCAAAAAAGTAGCGATCTTTACATAAGTATACAGGTGGCCTTTGGAATGTAATCAGTTCTGAATTTTTTATATAAAAGGGTAAAGCCTGAGCTTGCTTTCCATTCGTTTCTTTTTCCAAATCAGTGCTTTAAATAAACAATCCAACATGATCTCATATTTTGAAATCTTATTATATCCATATATTCTGCCCAACCGTATTCTTAAATGCTGATTAGCGGACCCAGAAGATAAAGAATAAATCTTTTGTGAACTCTGGCTACTCCTGCTAATCATTCACAACAAAAGAATGGAGAAAGCACCTCATGCCTGAAGAGGTAGAGTAAATTTTTTACTCACAACAGCTGCTAAAGCTCACTGCTGAAGTGGGAGATGGTGGCATAGGACTGAAGCATAAGCGAACAATCATGATTGTGCTTTGGAACAGACTCAAATGTGCTGGAGCCTCCATTTCCTTTTTACTATTCATTAACGTATTCTGATTGGACTTATAATAACTAAACCATAGGATACACGTACACTTGGCTCCTAGTTTGCAATATAGGTTTGCATTATGGTCCCACAAATCCTGGAGTAGGTTCCAATAAAAATTCGGATCCCAATCTTGCCGGAGCGGATGGGGTGCTGAAGAAACTCTTCCATTAATCGCCTATTCTATCCTGAAGAAACTCTTCCATTAATTGTCTATTCTATCTTTCCCCTTTTTTTCTTATTTTGCTGTGGCCAGGAATAACTCGGTTATCCTAGACAAGCAAAGTGAAGAAGGAAAACACGATACAGTAAAGGACTTTCTGGTGAATCGCAACAACATAAAATGTGTTATGTTACTAAACGGATCACTCAACATCTAACTGCTGTGGTGGATGAATGATATGAAGAGAACAAATTAAAGAAAAGCTGTGGATTGATAGTTTACATGTTCGAATTATGGGTGATGTGATGTCCGAGACAAGAAACTTAATTAGTGATAGGATATGTCATTTTGTTGTATTTGGGGGGTTTGTCTTAGCTACTCTTCGTTATCATTAAAAGGTATGGCTTAAATGATGAGTTATGGAGCTTAATGGACCATGCTAATTGTTCAATCTATTCCTCTAGGTACGGAAATGACAGAATCTTCTGTTATGTGTTCATGCAAACTTCTACTTCTAAATCTGGCAGACCACGTGCCCATAAGATACATGGAATTTTGAGCATTCTTATCGATACTTGTTAAGTTATTACTCCATTATTGCACCTGAAAATTTTGGAGAATGTCAAACATAGCAAAGGATTACTTTCCAAATTCCATTCTTTGAAAATGAAGGGATGATTTTGTTTTATTTTTTGTTCAACTGAAAAAACAAATGCGGAATTTCCTGAAAAAAAAAAACAATGACACTTTGGATTATCCCTTTTTCTAGATACTCAATGTCACTGAGTCTATTAGTAAATAGATAACCCATGATAGGGGTCAAGATACCTCTGATACTCTGAATTTGGTACTTAGACACATCACTGGATATTAACAACTTGCAAAAAAATCAAAAACTTAGTATGTGAAGAATATGTAGATGAGGATTTCTTGCCTTTAACAAAGGATATAAATCAAGAAAATAACAAATTTTGGAGCAGCAAAGTTAACTCTTAAACTAATAAGGTTAAACTTACCCATTTTGAGCAAGTAACAGTTGAAAGGGTTGTCTCCCCATGGAAAGAACTCCTTCTATTTTAAAAGGCTAGTCATTCCAATGGTGCAAGCTTGGGCACTAGGAAATGGAGTAGAAAAGGGTTAGTCAAAATACTATTTCACCGAGGATGATGCATTTATTTTTAAGTTCAACTCCACGTAATGTTTTTAAGAGATTCATGAGATGGGGCCATGGCATATGGGTTACAACTAATGTTCTTTCAAAAATAGAAACCTAGTAATGAGCTTGATAGAAGGAACATTTTCAAATTCCCTCTTTAGGTGAACTTTCATAATATTTCTTTAGAATATTGGACGGTTGAAGGTCTAAGTTTTCTTGCTAGTTCACTAGATAAGCCTCTCTACCTATATTCTTTGATTGAAAAAATTAGATAAATTATGTTATGCACACATTTGTGTTGAAATCAATCTAAGTATGGACTTACCCGATTCCATCTCAGTTATGAAACTAAATGAAATTCAGGAGTTAGTTAAGTCTAGCATACTATTTTCCTATCCTTGGAATCCTAAAAACAAAAACTCCATCAAACCTTTGAAACTTATGGGAAAAATCTTCCAAACTAGCTCATATGTTGAACTTCATAAAATAGATGCAAAAACATATCCTCGCTCCAATGAAGCATTAGCTATTATGAATGGCGGTGAAAAAGAAAGATCATATCATTAACTAACTATGAAGACCAACAACCATCTAATAATGCCACAAAAAAACAAGGAGACAATAGACACTTCCCTAGAGGCTACTTAAATTAATACTAATATTTTATCCACTAAGGAAGGATATACTAATCTGATGGAGGAGGATATAAAAGCCTGGATGTTGCTTTTCCTTAGGAGACAATTTGAGAGGACATTGGACCCTCATCATGGAGAAACTTAGCTAGGAGAAAAGGGAAAATTAGAATTAAGGAACCTTTCGTTTGACTCCCAAGATATCCCTATTATAAGCATTTTTTTTCTTGAATGTGAGGGGGATGGATAACCCTCTCAAACACTATGCCATAAAGGATATTTTATCCAATAAGAAACCTTTGATTTTGTCTATATTAGAAACCAAAATAAAAAATGAACTTTTAAAGCCCAATTTTAGCTTTTTGTCAGCTAACTAGGTACTACCAACTATGTTCACCACTACAATAAAAGGATTATCTTGTCCTATGACTTAGATAGGGCAATAATCAACTTACTAAAAGCCTCAGATTAATTTATGCATCTAGACTGTCATTGAATGAAATATCTCCAAGCTTTAAGATCATTTTTAATTATGCAACAAACTTTGAATTTATGAGAAGGAAACTTTGGGATGACCTAGCCCTCATAAAATAGGTATAAAAGGTTCTTGGATTCTAATGGGGGACCTTAACTATGTTTTATCTCCATCAGAAAATAAAGGGATTAGAATCAAGAATAATGTAATGGGAAGAGAATTAAGTGAGGCTATACTCCAATTTGAAGTTACTAATCTCAGATTCTTTAGTTAACTTTTGCACATAGGATAATAGATTGATGGGTCATGGGTCATGGTCAATCAAGAATGGTTGGACTGCTTCATAACCTATTTCTACCACTTTGGTAAAGCTATATGTTCAAACCATAGTATGATGGAAATTTTCAATCTAATTCCAGGAAAAAGAGGTGGCTCTCCGTTCAAAATTTTCAATTTTATAATAGAAAGAAATTACTTTTTGGGTATAGTTAAAAGAACTTAAAACCAAGAAGTCAAAGGATGTTAGTCTTTCCAACTAGTTATAAAATTGAGCTAGCTAAAGGAATGTCTCAAAAACCTTCATAGGCATAATACTTATGCTCTCCTCAAGGAAACAAGGGAAAACCTTCACAACAACTAGATTTGTACGACAACATTGTTGACTCTACTCTCCTCAAGAAGGAAAATGATTCTTTTAAAGAATACAATGTAGCTTTGAGATCTCACAATTCCCTATTTAAGCCAAAAGCTAGAACCCTATGGCTCAAAGAAGGAGACATTAACACCAAGTTCTTACATAGTGATATCCTAGCCAGAAGGAACATAAACAAAATGCCTATGTTGTTGGATGAAGCAGGAAGCCCTATTACAGACCTCGATAAGATTAGGGAGTTAGAAATTAACCACTTCAAATCTATTATGAATGTTGACGTGAATGTAAATACAACTGGAATTCAACTTGGAAAATTCATTAATGGATCTATCTTTCAGGAGGAATAATAATGGTTGATTATTCCAATCTCTACAAATGAGATAAAAGAAACTCTTTTCAGCTTAAACCCTCATAAATCATAGACCAGATGGATCTAGGGCTTTCTTTTTCTAAAATACATGGAACATCACTTGTAAATCACTAATTGAGAATGCTATAGAGTTTTCTATCAGCTCCAAAATGCTTAGATAGATTAATAAAACTCATATTTGCCTCATCTCTAAAATAAAGAATCTAGGATTTCTCAGTGATTTCAGACCTATTGACTATTACAACATTAGCTATAAAGTGATAGCCAAAATCCTTGCTAATAAACTAAAGAAGACTTTGGAAAAATATCGTAAGTCTTTATCAGGGGATTTTATATAAGGGAGAACTATTAGTGATAATATCTTACTAGTTTAAGAGCTCATAAAGGATTACAACAAAAAGGAATCCATCAAAATTTGTGCTCTTAAGATTGATTTTGATAAGATATTTGGTACAATTAATTGGAACTTCATCCAAGAGTGCCTATGACTCTTCAACTAACCAAATGTTTTTATTAGATGAATTTTTGCTAAATGCTCCCTTATACAATATACCTCTAGATGGGATTCCTACTAAACTCTTCAGAAGTTCTGTCCCCCTATTTGTTTACTTTAGTAATTGAAGTTCTTTCATGACTGATGAATTACTACATAACTGATAAATGTAAGTTTAAATACTATCGTAACACTAAAGCCCTAAAACTCACTGATCTACCTTTTGTAGAAGATGTCATTATATTTTGTAGAATTGACCCTTACTCCCTAAATGTGCTCATTAAAGCTATGAATTGCTTCACTAATCTAGCTAGATTAAAGATTAACAATAACGAAAGCTATTTATATGCTTTTAAGGATATCTCTAACACCAATATATTAAGAAATATTGTTCGAGTGGCTAAATAGTAACACTCCCCCCCATTGGAAAGCCTAAATTTGCTGACTACTCTATTCTTATTGATAGACTTGAAGAGAATATAAATGGTTGACAAAACAGATTCTACTGTTAGAAGACTCCAACTAGTCTCATATGTACTTAGTAACCTAAGTGCACACTGGTCAACTCACATATACCTACCTAAGAGGCTAATCAAATATATAGAGAGGAGCATAAAAAATTTTCTATGGTCTGGCACAACCAATAACTCAAGGAATGCTAAGGTCAAATGGGACTCTTTATGCCTACCAAAGAAAGAAGGAGGGCTTAGATTAATTTTTTTATAGGTGATACATAATGCTCTAATAGCTAAAAAATTTTGGAAAATCCTAACAGATAAGGAGTCATTATGGTGTAAGTGGATTAATGAATACTATCTTAAGCACGCTAATTTCTGACATATGAGAAGCAATAAAGATTCCTCTTGGAGCATGATGCAAGTTTTGAGGATCATAAAATTAATCTACCTCATGATTTAGAAGAAAATTTAAAATAGAGAAGAAACTTGGTCATGGTTTGACAATTGAACCACTAGAAGCTGTTTATACACTAGAGCAAAATTTTTAAGCACTTAAATGAGACTCTATGTTCATGTCAGAGTCAACTCCATCATTCTTGGAATGAGTGGAACTGTAGTTTCAAGGGAGCCTCCCTTCTACTTCCATTACTTCCTACTTATAATCCTAGAATTCATAGGCAGAATGAATTTAAATAGTTGAGGAATATAAATGGATAATTTTCTAATTCTCAGCTCTTAAACCTTAAGAAGCCATGCTCCCTCTTTTAAATGGTACAAGTTGATTTGAGAAAACTTCAAAATGCCAAAAGCATCCTTTACTTGCCGACTTCTAGCTTTGAGAAGACTTAAAGCTAAGGATAGGTACAATAAAAGCTCAAATTCATTATGTTCCCTTTGCCTAGAACGACCAAAAACTATGGATCATCTATTCTATCTATTCCAGTATTCTAGAGTGATATAGAATAGAGTCAAACATCTAACAGGATCTTATGGGAATACTAATAAAATAAAGTAACCCTTTGATTAGGTTTTGATTATTATGGACAAATAAAAACAGGACAGATGCCTTTAGAACATGGTGTTTATTTGCACTATATATACTATCTAGAAAGAACACAACCACAAACTACATATTGACACTCAAGAAATAGATATAGTCATCCCAAATCACTAGGTAGCTAATAGACTAGCAAACTGGGTGAGATAGATTATCCAAATCCAAGGCATGGACTTGACAATATCTATGCACTGAAGGATCAGATGAAATCTATTATCCTATCCTTAGGTTCTAAAAGCTTAAATAATAAGCAACAAACCATTTTCCACAATATGTAAAGGTAAAGAATCAATCAAATAAATGGAAAATTTTGCGAAGAATAGGGTACGAGTTTGATCCAAGTAACAAAAGAGAAGTTAAGCATGCTGGTATCTAAACTGATTGTCAATTAAAACTAATTGTCACCCTAGAGAAAACCATCCAACAAAGAATTGTCTAAGAGCCAAAGGTTGGAGTGTGATTATATCGCACCTTATTACGTCCCTAGCAAGTTAGAGAGCAAATGGAGTCTTTTAAAGTCTTTATAGAAACTTAGGTTGTACCATTTTGTGCTTACCACATAAGTTGAAAGCAGATGGATATGTCATTTTGGCTATCCAAAATTTTATATGTACAAACATTGATTATCTAATAAAATTATTTATGTTCCAAAAAAATGACATTAAACTATATGCCACATGGAAGTAATATTTTAAATCATTTAATAACATATTTGCACACTCCACCACCTACTTCATAGACTATGTTTAGTCTCAATACTTCTGTTGATGTATGTATAACTTAACAAAGTAGGAGCCACTAAATAAAAAATTATCCATAAAAACAAGAAGAAAAGTTAAAACAATCTTCTGGGCTTCTTTTAAATTAAACAGAGATGGTAGAAAACTAAAAAAGAACAAAAATACAAAAATAAAATTATAATTTTGATGTGTTATTTTTTGGTTGAGTTTTGCAAAGTGAATAATGTGAACTATTTAAGTTTTTTAAAAAAAATTGTACCATTTAAAATGATCTTTATATTTTTTATTCTCCTGTTATATCACCTTTTAATAACATGTGAAAACTATTTTGTATAATTCTATCTATATTTTAGTGACAGGCTTATTAATATATAAAACTACTGTAACCTTGATATAAGAAATACAAGAAAAGAATTTACATTTTATGCATTTTATCATATTATTAGAGCTTATATAATGAACTAACTAATCTCAATTTTTTTTACGTTATCATATATTTATCAGAAATATCAGACATATATCACAATATTCAATACTCCCAATTATCAAAGCAAAAAACACAAATACAGAGCCATTATGATACTCAAATAACAAATCATAATTTCTATTCTTCGCCACAAATGCTCCTATGAGTGACTTTTCCTCACCAAATTAAATTACTCCCATCTTTGTGTGTTTGGATGTGCTTCTTTTTCACTTTTACGTTCCTCTCATTTTGAAAAACTTACACCAAAATCTACACTACTTGTCTTTCTTGGATATTCCTCTTAATGCAGAGTTATCTTTATTTTGATCATCAAAGTTCAAGAATCAAAGTTTTAAGAATGTTCTCTATCTAGGTTCCTTCTCCTTTCCTGTGACTAGTCGTTTCAACTTAGTCCTTCCTTCACTAGAGGTTTAGCTTTCTCCTTGGTTGTGTTTCCACTCATCTACTTCTCCTTTATCATGTTTCTCATTCATCTGTCTTTTTCTTCCCCTGTTCTACCTTAACCAGTTACATTTACCTTTCCCTAGTGTATCTTTTTGCTCCCTCCTGATTTGCTAAAGTTTTTAGTCATCTCCTTAAGTGTGAGTTTATTTATCACTTTGGTTACCTTTTAGCTATTAGAAATTAGTTCTATTCTAATCGTTTAGTGGTGTTGCAAGCCTTCTGTTTTTACATCTTGCAAGGGTTATTTTATCCTTTCTCTCTTCATTTACTTCCCACATAGGTCTCCTTACTATTTTTAGCCAACTGTTTTTTAACATTTTCTTACTAGAAAGCTACTTCTTTCCATCTTTAGTATCACTTCCTACTCTTCAGTTCTGGCAACTCCCTAAGCAGTTTTTTGAAATTTTGATTACCCTCCATCTCTCACGCTTCCTCTTCAAGACAAAAGGTGAACTCCAAAGAAAATGCATCTCCTTCCATTTTGGCTAAATATAAAAGCTAGAACATGTTGTTTGTTAGCCCCCGAAAAATTTTTTTATGATGTCATTAAGTATGAATTGTATTAATTAAGAGTTTGTGCCTTACTTTGATTTATTTGGGAGTGTTATCGGATAATTAAGGTTTAAATGTGGTTTAATGAGAACTAACGGGTAAAAGTTAATGAGGGAATTTTAGGAAGATTGCTTAGGTAGAAATTGGTTTGGGCTTGTGAGAAGGGTAACTTAGTCCTTGTCCATTTAGAATCAAGAGAAAGAAGATAGAAAGAGGAGGAAAGAAAGAAAAGAGAAGGAGAAAAGAAGGAGTGCGCCGTCGGTGAAGGAAGAAGAAGAGAAGAGAGAGTTTTTCGATCTTTGAGATTTCCGACAGTTTGAAGCTATTTCCGGGTAAGTCTCATTTTCTTTAAGCTTGTTTTAGTTGGATTAAACCTAAGATTGCTTGAATATGTGAGAATCGAAGATTTTAGGGTTTTAGGGTATAAATGTAGAGATTTCCATGGGTTGATGTGTTTGTGATGGATTTGAAGCTTAAAATGGGTTAGAAATGTAGTAGAGGACTTGCTCTATAGTTTGGTTGTGTTGCATTTGAGTTTGGAACGGATTGGAGTGGGAAAATCTGGGATTTTTCATATTCGGGAATGTTTCCCAGATCCGCACGTCTCGACGTGCTCAAGAGCATGCTGCGGCGTGCGAATTTTGTGCACGTCGCGTGCACGTAGAGTGCGCGTCACGGCGTGCCTGGGAGGCGTGCGTCGCGGCGCACGCATGTGTGCGTGCCGCGGCGTGCACGGGCGACTCGCCGCGAAGGTTTGGCCTTCGCCGCGGCGAACGAAGCCTTCGTCGCGGCGAGCAACGCCT
>JANPWT010000002.1:27811944-27823124 GCA_024678245.1 Erythroxylum densum | reverse complement strand
GGAAGATGAGCTGGCTTCTATGACTATGAATGGCGTTTGGGATTTAGTGAAATTACCCAGTGGTTGTAAAACTATTGGGTGTAAATGAGTGTTTAAGACTAAACGTGATGCTAGAGGCAAGATAAAAAGGTACAAAGCTAGATTTGTTACAAAGGGGTATAACCAGAGGGAAGGTATAGACTATAAAGAGACTTTTTTCCCGGTTTCTAATAAAGATTCATTATGTATTGTGATGGCTTTGGTTGCTCATTTTGATTTGGAGCTCTATCAAATGGATGTGAAAACTGCTATCCTAAATGGTGATTTGTATGAAGATATGTTCATGAATCAACCTGTTGGTTTTGTTAAGGAAGGTAAGGAACACATGGTATGCAAATTGAGAAAATCTATTTGTGGGATGAAACAAGCCTCCAGATAATGATACTTGAAGTTTGACCAAATTGTTTGCTCCCTTGGCTTCAAGGAAAATGTTGTTTATCAATGCATTTGCTTGAAGAATAGTGGGAGGAAATTCATTATTCTTCTCTCATAAGTTGATGACATTCTTTTAGCTAGTAATGATATGGGTTTTCTTTCTGAGACTAAACAAATGTTGATAGCTCATTTTGATATGAAAGATCTCAACGATGCTTCTTTTATTCTGGGCATTGAAATTCATCGTGATAGATCTGGTGGTGTTCTTGGTTTGTCTCAGAAAAGATATATTGAAAGGATCTTGAATAGATTCAACATGAAGACTTATAATCCTTACAGTGCACCCATCCAAAAGGGTGACAAATTCTCGAGTAACCAGTGTCCTCAAAATGATAAAGATAAGTCAGAGATGGAAAAGGTCCCATATACTTCTGCTATTGGCAATCTTATTTATGCTCAAGTTTGTACACGACGTGATATTGCTTTTGTTGTCGACAAGGTACTTAAGATTACATGCTCACTTACAGGATGTCTAATCACCTTGAGGTGATAGGCTATTCTGATTCTGATTATGGTGGTTGCCCCGATGATCACAAATCCATATTAGGATATATCTTTATGCTTGTTGGAGGAGCTATATCTTAGAAAAGTGTTAAACAAACACTTACAACAACTTCAACTATAAAGCACATAACTTGTTACGAAGCTACTTAATAGGCAATATGGTTGAGGAATTTCACTTCTGAGCTTCATCTTATGAAGAGTGTTTCCAGACCTTTAACCATTTACTATGATAACTTTGTTGTGGTGGGCTTCTCTCAAATATGTAAGAACTCTAAGCGTTCGAAGCATTTTGATATAAAGTATATGTTTTTTAGAGAGAAGGATAAGGAGTTTCAGACTCGTATAGAGCATATATCCACCGATCTTATGGTGGCAGATCCTCTAACTAAAGGCTTAACTATTAAGGCTTTTGTGAGTTATGTAACCCGTATGGTTCTATTTAAATGTTTTGTTGTCTTGGATTAGTGGGAGTCTGCCTTTTATGTTAATTTTGATAGCAACATTGTATTGACTATTTTGATATTAAGTCTAGAGACTTTTGCTTATAATTGTTGCTATTATTGTTATTGCCATATACTTTGTTGATCTACTATGCAGATATGTTTAAATGTTTGTATATATAAGACATTTTGTTGGAGACATTTTGTACCCAGTCTCATTTTGTTGTTCTAAGATATTTTGTTAAATCTCAGTTAGCATCTTGGGTGGATGTTTGGGCCATTGTGTTTTGGAATTGCACAAACAGATCACCATTTTGTTTGCATTTCCTTATGACATATTCTATTTAGGTCATCGAGGTATGAGTATCTTGCATATATGTTATTAGTACTCCTATTGGGTCTGATTTCTATATTGTTGAGGTACTTGTAACTTCATTTTGGATTTATGATTGAGAGATTGTTGACTCTACTTTGACATCCTATTCTGGCAACATATTATTGTATATTAATTTGGAGATTTGTTTCTGTTGTTCATTGATGTTGGTTATGCTATCCAAGTGGGAGAATGATAGAATTTTATCATTAATTTTTTGGACAACATAATAAATATAATTTTGTACAAACCTCGATTAATTAGATGTCAAGATAATTGAGCTTGGTAATTCTCTCCCTAAGGTGTCATTGGGCCTGTGTTCATGAGCTTGCTATGATGGGTAGGCTTGGCCTATATTTTGCAGTGTGTAGGAGGCCCTACTAGTAGCCAACCTTAAATATAGTAGCCCCATTGAGAACTGTATAGATTTCTAATCAGGGTTCAGAATAGCAGTAATCAATCCTCCGCATCTTTGTCATTTCACGTCACAGAAAACAACAATGGACTCAATTGTTCCTCAATTTTCAGGTATTTTTCCATACAATTATTGAATCTAGCATGTTACAATCCTAGGGTTAATCAATTGTATTGATTAATTATGAAATTAATATGTGAATTTGTGTTTACTTTCCTTCAGATCACACAAATATCTCCATATAGTTCATGCTCTATCTAATAACTACCGATTGAACGACCTATGATTAAATAGATCATAAGTAGTATCAAAACATAACAATTCTTATACAAGATAATTTGGAGACCTCAAGTCAACAGATCACTTATGGAATCATTACAATGAGAATTTCATAGACATATAAGTAATATTCTAAATAGATTTCTCATATTGAGTTTGTTCAATAAACTTATTCTATAACAAGCACCCACATGTTTGTTTAAGTATCTTTAAATTTTATCCTATGAAATCAATTATTTCCTTCATAAGAAAAAATAAAAGGTGTGTTAGTCTTTTTTATATTTTTATTAATGTCTAGTCTTCATAGAACAATGGCAAGGAACAATTTAGGAATAATATATAGATGTAACATGAATATGATAATTATAATTTTATTTATAATATATAATTTTATTTGTAATATATAATTATCCCATAGACTTTATCATATACATTTAAATATGTACAAAATAAAAAATGTTTTTAAATTATTTTATCTCTAAACTACAACTAATTGATTGGCTGTAGGACATAAACTAACACTAACTTCAAATGTTATAAGAATATTATATTTCTTCTGGTTCTTTTAAGTTGTAACTAAACTCCACTAAGAAGTAATAATTGCTGTCCAATACTTTAAATTGATCACTACATTCTCCACCTCATCATCCCCAATAACAAAAAGAATGAACATATGAAGAAATCGACTCAATTTTGTCAACGTTTATGTGAGGAATGATAATAACTGATCATAAATAAGTGTTTTCTAATTAATGAATTAATAGCCAAAAGCTCTGATTTGATCAAAAAATTGGGCTTCCTTTTTTTTTTTTTTTATAGATAATACTACATTAAAGAATATGTTAAATACCTTTAGTTAATTATGAGTAAACCTTGTATTCTTGATTATGAATCAGCTTTGACTGTAAAATTGTTGCGATAACAATGGCTAAATGTATCAGAAACAGTTTTTTACAAAGAGATAATAATAATAACAACAATAAATAGTCTATATAAAACAATGTTTTGACAAAGGGTTTTGTCATGATATTCAACCAACTATATTTGTCTTTTCTCACAAAAGTACAGTCAGAGGGCGGCCAACCGTGAACCAACTTAACTAGAGCCAAAGAACTAGAGTCCCAACTTTCCTACCAAATAAGTCTGATTTTCAAAGCTTTCACATCTTAGGTCTAACGGCAGATAATTATTATTGATTGCCACATTTCCATTAGCTACAGCATATATAAGCTGATTTCCACTTAAATGCCTTGAACACTTTCTCCAATGCTAATCTTTTTCCTTCACTTTCTTGAATCATCTGCCATCAGAGAGATCATAGCAACAGCAACCAAATCAAAACCATTTTCTGTTCATACACGAAATCAAGACCAGAGTGATGAATTCTACCGTTCAAATTGCATATTATTTTACCATCGCCATCCTTTCCATTTCTTTCATCATTCTATGCCTAACCCTTATATTCCGCTGCAGAAAACGAACCGTAGAATCTCAAGAAACCCCCCTTCCTGTCAAGCTTTCTGCACAAGCTTATCCACTGACAGACATTGACGTAGCCACTGACGGGTTTAACCATCGAAGGGTTATTGGTAAAGGTCGTTTAGGAACTGTATATGCGGCTGTGCTGCCGAGAGGGGACATAGTAGCTGTTAAGAGAATACACCCGTCTCGTGTCTTGTGCAACGCTGCTCTAGGATTCTCTTCAATGCTCAAGTCTTTGTCTTTGGTTCAACACCCTAATTTAGTGTCTATATTAGGATATTCACAAGCACCTGGAGAGAGGATCATTATTTCAGAGTTTGTGGGCATGATGAGTTTAGATTACTATTTGCATGAAAAGGACGACGGAGCTTCGCTGCTGGATTGGAGTCGCCGTATCAGGATCGCTGCCCGTGCGGCACGTGGACTTGAGTACTTGCACGAAGGGATTGCACCTAACGTTGTACATGGTTGCTTGAAGGCGTCGAACATTTTGTTAGATGAGAAGTTGTGTGTGAAGATTTCTGATTATGGTCTATCTTTTCTGGCACACAGTGAGCAAAAGGATTTAGTGGGATATGTGGATGACGAGTATTGGATCGGGAGCGGGATTGGTGCTTGTAAGGAAAGCGATGTTTATGGGTTTGGTGTGCTGTTGTTAGAGCTTTTGACTGGGAGGAGAACCGAGGACGGGTTGCTTGTGAAGTGGGCATTGCCATTGATCAAAGATATGCGGATTAGTGAGCTTTTAGACCCTAGACTGGTTATACCTTCTTATACGAAGCAAATTGTCAGATTGGCAAAGGTTGCTTCAGCTTGTGTGAGTAATTCGAGGAAAAGTAGACCTACTATGGTACAAGTAGCAGTAATCTTGAATAATTTGGAGGTTGAGGTATGTGTTTGATTCATGTGAAAGTGAAACCAAATACTGGTACATCATTGTTTTAGCTTTCTGTTGATTAGGTTGACAAGAAAAATCTAATAAGTTTGACCATGTTGCTGATTCCAAACCAAAGAATTAAAGAAAGTTGGGATAATTAGGTTATTTGGCTTCCATTTAGAGCTCAATGTTTTCTGTGGGGGACTCACAGTGAAAGGGACTTGGGAGAGAACGTTGAATATAATACAAAAAGTAAAGCGGTGAAATTAATCTTGATGTAACGTGTGGAATTGGGATCTAATAATAGTGAAAGGGAATGAAAGCCATTCATCCTTTTCATTTATTTTGAGTTTTGAATCGATTCCTTATCCTCCGTCTAGTCCTTTTTTTGGCCAGTCATTCCTTGCATTGTGATTTATTGTCGATGATTGACTTCTACGGATCGGTTAGTGTATAAATTCATGACACACTTTAGATGGTAATATCAACTAAGTTTGATTTGGTGTAAAATTAACAAACTAAGTTTAAGTTGTACAACTTAAACTTATTATTTTTGAATTTAATAGATGGACTTGAATAACTCAAACTTTATTATAAAATGATATTATTTTAAATAATAAAGAGTCACTAAGCGAAATTTTAAATTAATATCTTAAGTCACTTCTTGAAAGAATTGAATTAATAACAAACCCGATTCAACTCTATCAATTATCATATTTAGACTACACATCATTATATTATAGATTGATTATATACAAATTCTAGTTACCATATTTTATTTATTGTCACTAAATGTCTACTATTAGGTTTAAGCACTTTGATAGATTTATGTTTAATTTGATAGACACGTTACATCCATACATCCGTACATATATATAAAACCAAACTAGATCTAGTAGGATCAAAATGGATGATTTGTCAATAAAGTTATGAATACCATATCAATACATGTACCTGATTTGGTTCTAATATAGTACTATACAGGTATCGATCAATATCGGATACTGTTTTGAGTAATGTTTTAAATTTATAAAATAATTTCTGAATTTAAAAAAAATCATAAAATAGTCTCTCAATATATTGTACTGTATAGTTTATAATTTGATATCAGCTATGTCTTCGAAAATCAAAATAATAGAAATTTGAAATAACAACAATCTATTTATTTTTATTAATATTACTTTTACATATTTCATACATAAATAATAACAACAATTAATATGAAAAAGATCATTTAATCATGATACAAATAAAAAATTAAGGATAATAGAGAGTATTTAAAATATTACAATTTCAACATGTAATAAACAATAATTACAACAAAACATCAAAGAAAAAGAATAATAAATATCCATGACTCTCTAACTAATACAATTTACAACAAGAGTTCACATCGAAGAAACAACCAATTATAAGTGAAACCTAAAATTAAAATATTTACAATTATATTTATATTACATATATAGAATTTAATACATACATCAAATATAAGTGAAATTAAAAGAAGATGAGTAATAAATACTTGAAACTTCATTCAATCAAATACTTGCTCAAATTTTATTAACCCCAATTCTCATTTAGTACAAAGTCCTCATTATTGAGAGGAGCCTTATGAACACTATCATTCAAATTCATTGCATTAAATGACATATCAATACTTTCTTATCTAATATTAGCTTCTACACCAGTCTTATCTATCAAACCATTCCCTCACAAACTCAACTGGCCAAAAGACTAATATGACCAAGACAAATTAGATCCACAAAATTAGTTGTTCTATTAAGAGTCCTAGTAAAAAAATAAAATTAAATTATTAAGAAATTATATCTAACTTAATAATGATAATAACTTACCTTTCTGAAGCTTTAAATTGTATCGAACAAAGACAAATTTATTTAATCTTTTGTGCTCTAATCTATTCATTTTCTTAGAATGGATGAATTCAAATGTGCTCCAATTCTTTTCATATCCTGTTGTAATCACACATTGACTTATAATTTAAATTGTAAACCTTTAGAATTTTGGAACACCACTTTAGAGTTGGTCCTACCAAATTATTATAAGTTTATTACTGACAATGATTTTGCTTATAAAGCAACCAAAAGATGATTGCAAATCAAGTACAATTCTTTTTATTGGACTCTTTGTGTTGCACATTGCATTAACCTAATGTTAGAAAACATAAAAGATGCTAGGTATTTTCCTATTATTAATGAGAGTATACAGAAAGTAAAACAGGGGACCAAGTTCACCTACAATCGTGTATGGTTCTTGAATTTGATGGAAAATTATTTCACCAATGATACGAATTTGTTTTTTCCTGCTATTACAAGATTCGAAACTAATTTTTTAATCACTTTCAGTGTTTTATTATGATGAAGAAAGATTTGAGATAAATGTCTATAAGTAATAAATAGGTCGTAGCTTGGCATGCTAGGTCTAATGCTAGATTGAAGGTTTTTAAAATTACACTTAAAGATAAGGAATTTCGATTCCAATGTTAATTTATCATCTGAGTTTGTGAGCTTTTGGTGAGGGCACTTTGTCTAGTTGATAGTGATGAGAAGGCAATAATGGGTTATTTTTATGATGTTATAGAGAGGGTGATGTAAGCAATCAAGGCCAATATGAAAATAGATCTTCTTTGTACATACCTTATATTGCAATCATTACTGAGAGATGAGAAATATAATTATACTTTCTTTTAATTACAACTGAGACTTTTTTGAATTTTAATGTCTGTTTTAAACCAAGTTTTACAAAGAAGTTGAAGTTAATAGGAGAATGTTATTAACTATTACAACAATTGTTGCCTATAAGATGATGTAAGATCTTCTAAGCTCATAAATGGAGATTTATACGGATATTTCTAGTGATTTTGGGATGCCAATTGCTATTCGTCAAATAGACAAACTTGATCCAGATATTTTTGTTTCACTTTTGTTTTAATCATCACTTTATTTTGTTTATAATATTACTTTTGTCGTCTTACAGTTGCTTGGTAAGACTAATTTGAAAGTAGTGTTCTATAATTTCATTAATTATTCATTTGTGTTTGATTAATGTCCAGTCTTAATAGAACAATGATAAGGAACAATTAGGGATAATATATAAATGTAATATGAATCTCATTTTTATAATTTTATTTATAATGTATAATTATCCCCTAGATTTTATCATATACATCTAAATATGTACAAGATAAAGAATGTCTTTAAATTATTTTGTCTCTAAACTATAAACAATCAATTGGTTGTAGGAAATAAACTAACACAAACTTTAAATGTTATAAGAATATTATGCTTCTTCCGTTTATTGTAAGTTGTAACTAAACTCCACTACCAAGTAATAACTGCTATGCAATACTTTTAATTGATTGTTGCATTCTCCAGCTCAACATCCCCAATAACAAAAAGAAAGAACGTACATAGAAATCGACTTTATTTTGTCAATGTTTATCTTAGGAATGATAATAATTGATCATAAATAAGTGTTTTCTAGTTAATGAATTAATAACCCAAAGCTCCGAATTGATTAAAAAATTTGACCTTCTTTTTTTATAGATAATACTACATTAAAGAATATGTTGAATACCTTTAGTTAATCCAGGTATAGCTTTAATGATTGAATTAGATAAACATATCATACTATCATATTTAGATAAAGATAACATCATATGACAATTCATTATTAGTAATATACTACTAAGCATTTTATGAAACTTCATTATTAGTAATATACTACTAATTACTTTGCTTAAGAGATGCCTTCAAACTAAAAAGGATTGTCTTGTTTTGTTCTTACATATGATAAATGAAAACATGCAGTAATACAATTACTAGTGGTACTGAAATGAATCAAATATAATATAAATGGCTAGCATCATTGAAAAAAATCTAGGAGATAAGAATTCACTAAAAAACCTTGCCTATGCATATACAATATCTAGGTGTTAATAAGTTTAAAAATTTGTAGTGTTAAAGAGAGTAGTTATGCCTATAATTTTAGAATTAGAGTAGTGATGATAGCAAGCACTACAAGAATGTTTGGATTTACTGATGGACAAAACCGACGCTAAATCTAAGAATTCCATTGGTATTGATATTTACTGAGAAAATTTAACAATCGATAAAGTCGTCGTTAATGCGGGCGTAGGTAACTTTAACGACGGAATATTAAATGTTATTCTGTCGATAAAAAATATGGATGGAATTATCAAAATCGTCGGTATATCGACGTAAATATACCGACGGATTAACATAATCTATCGGTAAATAAAACGGACAACTTACCGACGGTATACGATGTTCCATCGGTACTATGCAGATAAGTTTCCAATGGTTTCCTTATTCCATTGGTAATATGTTAACATGTTTTCCGAAGGTTTTCTCTAATCCATCGATAATTTGAAGTTATAATTTTTTTAAAATCCCGACATTAAAATTTGTTTAATGATCTTATAAAAATGCATAATTTGAACAGTTGTGAATTATCTGTGCATATTAATTTAATTTGTGTATATATTAAATTTTTTGAAACAGAAGTTAATTGGTAATATAAAGTTCAAAATTTGTTAAGTGATAATAAAAACATTCAAGTTTGCATAACATATCTTTGTAATTCAAAGCAAATGACTACAACAATCCTAATGTCCTGGTGATGGAGGGTGCTCAGAGGTGCTACCCCTCCTCTTCAGTTGCTCCAACTCCTGTCTCAATTGAGCCATCTGCTCCATTTTCTCTTGCATGTGAGCCATCTGGTCCATGTTCTCTTGCATATATCCAATGTGGCTCGAAGCTCAGTGATTTTCGATGATTGTGCTTGTCTGGTAGAAGTTGTCGTGCTGGACATGGAGGATTGTGAATAACAAATATTCACAAATGAACTTAGCCCAAATATCCTCCCGGGCCTCTATGTCTGTTGGTGGAGTTACATCCTGAGATTGTCATTACTGCAGGGCTTCTCCAATACTTCTATCATCGACTCCATATTTGTTCCGAAATAAAATGCGATCGTACACCAACCTTGCGTATCGCACCAATGAAGTCGTTATAACGTGTATGAGCTCGCCTCTCCTATAGTCTATATATGCTGGCGTCGATACCAGAATCCCAGAAAAATTCTTTCTGAAATAACAAGAAAAAAATTTAAAGTAATATAATGTCATAATATTTATGTAATTAGTGTATATAAAGCAATACAAAATAAAAGTAAATGTTTATTGTACCTGCAACTCCTGAAAGTAAAATTCCTTTGCTACCTGAGAGATATTTTTTCAAACATAACCCTCAGGATCAATTTGTTCTTTAAATTTGGAAGTCATATTTCTTGAACACGGTCCAGACGGAAACAACCTAATATAAGAAGTAATTTGATAAAATGTGAAAACTGATAAACCTATAACTTAATTATAAAGAAGTAGTCATTAATGTGATTTCACTTACAGAGCACCATCAATTTCTATGTACTTTCTTCCATCTGGTCCCAGATCTCCAGGCTTGCGGATGTCTCAGCCTTCCAATAAAGCAGTATTGGACGATATATGAGTTAGGGATGGGGATACGAATGGTGTGGTATGTCTTGCAGTAGGTGATGCCTCATCTATAGCTGTAGGTTCAGGAGGGAGAGGAGGTGAGCTACTGGGAGCTGCAGAATGTGACGATCCACCTACATAGTAAGTGCCACCAATCAAGCCTCTAAATCTGGGTCGCATAACCTCACACTGTCTCTTTGGTCCCATACGACGAACCTGACAATCATTGTTTATCGAATTTTCTACTTATATAATAATTTGAATTCAATATTTGACACAATATATGGAAAAGGAAATAAGGTGATTTGTTTATTGTCATATCCAAGTACAAACGACGAAAAAGACAGTTAGCAATTGTAGAACAAAAACAATAACAACCATCATTCAATAGGGCATAGGACAGATTCTTACACATACAATAATATAACAAAGTTCAGTTGCTTATGTACTATATTGCAATGATAAATTAAAATGATATAATTATTTTGTTTGATTCCATATGACATGGGATTCGGTAAAGGAAAATGAGTCCCTAATGTCTGGATTCCCGAGAAGTGTTCTGGCCTGTTCAAACGCACCAATTGAAACAGTGATACTTCTTCCCTCAGGTGTGCGCTTTTGAACACCTTCTTTCAACAACATTTCTGTTATATCTAAACTTGTTGAGGATACACTAAATGCGTCGCCGGTCCTAGTATGAAAGACTGCGGTCCTAGTATGAAAGACTAACTCTCCAGATAAACTACTAGCGGGAACTGATTTACCTAAAACACAATCAGTATATAACTTTCATAATGTCATAT
>JANPWT010000002.1:27765799-27783678 GCA_024678245.1 Erythroxylum densum | reverse complement strand
AAATCTATTTAACTGATTTTTAATAATCTTAGATTGCCCTAACTGATAATAAGTGCAAAAAGAGATCATGTCTCCTAAATCATACATATTGGGAGGTCTAATAGTGCATTTGACTCTATTTATTATGATAATGTGATATTGTTGAGGTGATATTATTAAATATAATTGTATGGTTTATTTCAAAAAAAATTCATTGTTCATTTTTATATGGTTGAAAAATTTTAGTATGACTAATGTTAATATACTTATGCTTTTTATTATTGAATGGAGATATAAAATTTTGTGCAAAATTTTATTCAACATTGTTTTTCTATTAAAAGACAAGTATAGTTAAATGTAATATGTTAAAACTCATAATTTGTAAAAACATACATTAGTTAGATAGCCAATACACCATTGGATTTAGAAACATCATTTATCCTTGCATATAAGTTCTATTATTCATAGATACATCTCGTGAATTTATCATATATATACAAGCTCTAAGCAAAGTATTAATGTTTATTTAGTTTAAGTAGCGAATATATGATTTGGTTACAAAATACACCATATCATTTGTCACAGGTTGAAATACTATGATACACTATATCAATTGTTTAGTTTGTGAACTTGGTGGTTACTAGTCCTAATTGTCACTCTTCTTCACTTAGGTAGCTTATAATTATCTTGAAGTGATGCTAGACTTACCCTTAAACCTAAGATCTCTTGGTTCAAATGACAATTGAAAAGATTTTAGGTTGACTTGTCCATATTTCCTTTAAATATTTTTTGCAAAATTGGCAAACTATGAACCAACCTGTTAATGAACTTGCATATGAGTATAATATGAATAAAACTCATATTGATGCTTTGTTGATTAGGATGACATTCCTCAGTACCTAATATGTTACTTTGAATATGGGTTTTTTCAATATAATTTATGTCAAATCAGTAGCATTGTAATTTGTAAGATACAAACATATCAAAATCATTAAGTTACCATTTTACACTTATTTGTATCAATTGTCTAATATAATGCCCTTTAGTTAAATTTGTTTCAACCTAGAAAATAATATGTATAACATTAACATTAAAAAGATAAAAGATTATTAATCACTTAAATTGATTTGTAGTTCATTAGGTCTTGTTACATTATATTTTCTACCTCTATATCTAAAAGTACCACATTTTCTACATTTTTTTACACTTGACCTTTTTACAAAACCTTGTTTACACTTGTTGGTAGGATTTATTCGTTGAAACTCTTGCTCATGTTATTATCAACAATCAAAATTTTTAATTTAAATGAATTGTATGACTTCTTAACAAATCTTATTAATTTTTGGATTCGTAAGTTATACACCTATCAAATAATGGAATACATAAGTAAAAAAACACAAGTCTAAATTTATGTACCTTTACTTGTAAAAAATTATTGTGACTTCATATCCCTGTTCCAACTCTAAGTTAACTTATAGGAAAGAAATGAGCCAACTCTACGAGTTAGGATTTTGAACTTCAACAATTGCTCATGCTATAAGATTTATGCCTCTAACTCTACTACTTCCAACCGAATTAATTAGTTTCCCTTAAAATTTAGTCTTTAAGCATCTTTCTTTCATTGCTAAAAAAAATGAATCACCTCTTGAACTAGAGCTATAAGGTTACTTGATTCTTTGACTAATTGCCTACCAATACACCATCATTTTCTGAAAGCACAAGTTAACAATATTTTAACTATCTTGACTCATAAATCTTGTACTTCCTCACTAATTCTCGTGCCTAGGAATTTCCTAAATAATATAGTTGACTTCTAGAAATCCTAACAACTAAGACAAATAATTTTATTCTCAAGGTACCTAAAAATTTACAAAGGGTTATGTTCTTATATAAATGAATGAAATTGATTAAATTGAGTTATTGTTGATTAGAATTGAGAATATGTTGTGTATTGACTATAAATGAGGGTATTGACTATAAATGAGGGTGTATGGTTAGAAATTAGTATTCTTGAATTGTGAATTGGATTATTATAGATTTTGCAATGTAAATATGGACTCAATTGAGAATAAACATATAGTTTGGAGACTCAAATTGAGCTGTGGTTATTGGTGGATATAGAAGTGTATTTTTATTGCAGGAATAACCTTTCTTTCAAAAGGGGGATGTCCATTTTATAAGAGAAACTCTGTCAAATTTTCAATCGACTCCTTGTAAAATGTGATATCACCATTTTTAAATAAAAAATAGAGCTCCTTAGTATTAAGTGATGATCTTATTCTTGAGGAATTCTATAACTATAGGAATAAGGATTCTCATGGTCAATATACTCCAAATAAGGCTTATGGAATTCTTAGGGGCCAATCAGTCTGAAGCTAGGCCTATACAACTTTTGAATACATTTTCTAACAACTTTCATTGCATTTGGTGCAATCTAGCCCTCGAGTCCATAAAAAATTTGTCTTTTCTAAAGAAAGAGAATCGATCCAAATACTTGTAGCAAAGCATATAAATTTGTTCTATTTTATTTGTCAACATCTTAATTGCTTAACCTATAAAGGAAGAATTGGATTTCAATTCTAAAATATCTTTTACATAAGCAATGTCATTTTTTGTTGAAAGCCGTGATAATTTCAAATTATTTCAAGCTAAAGACTTACCCAGAGGTAATGTTACCTTCTCCAAATTTCAATCAGTTAAGATACAAAGCCATTATTTCCTACACAATCACAAGCACTACGTAGATAAAAAAACCTTATCATTGTTTCAACTTTTTTGGCACTTTATACTTATCCTTTACTTAAAGATAATTTAAGTTTTAAACCCTAATGTTTTTTAGCATTAGGCAATTTGGTAAGTTAGAATTATATTCTCTTCTAAGTTTTCCAAAGCCCACTTATATCAATGTTAAAATTCATGCACATTTTTTTAGAATTCCTCCCTAACACACTCAAATTTTAGGTTGGTCGTAAAATGTGATCAATAATTTGACATATTAAGTGGGAACACAATGCCACAAACAAAGACTAAAAGAGAAGTTATTTTGATAGATTTGATTCTTAGATCTCTCTCAACTTTCAGAGAGCATACATCTCACCAACTAACTTTTGCCTTTGATGCTTTGGCTCTTTTCTTAGTCTAAGTAAAGTTTATCGTCATCTTCTTTATAATCTTAACCAAGTTTCTAAGCTAGTTCAAATGAGAAGACTTATAATTATGCACATTATTGAGGATAACAATGATTAATGAAGTATTTCAATATAGCTCATGACCTTGATTGATTATAATATTTCATGGCAATTATTTTAATATATCCCACTTTCTAAACTATGAATGATTTTGTTCTTGGTTTTAGGAACTCATTTGTTGGCAGTATTTATATTTTAAAGGAGATTGAAGAGAGCCTTTAGCAGGTATTCAAATGACATTCATTTCCTTATATTTTTGACAATGTCAACAATGATTTTCACACATTTTAATGAAAATTGCATCAATTCTATATTTTTCATTCTAAGTCTATCATCATCAACTTCCTTAACACGCTTAAGGAAGATCCTTCTGCGTGTTGGTTGAGGTAAGTAATTTTGTTTTTTACTACGTTTTTATGAACTTAGTTTAATTTGGGTATTTGTTTGCGGTTCGAACTTCGCATCTGAACTTACTACATTTTTAATTGAAATGGCCTGCACGATGTTAAACTTGTTTGTGGTATGAAATTCGGTTTATCATTGAATTAATATAGGATGAGTTTGACTTATATTATAGTTTTAATTACCTTAATATGACATTTAAGTTATTTCATTGATGCTCTCCACAATGATTAGCTTCTCTTTACTTTTCATTTGCACATTTTTACACATATCTTTTTAAAATTGTAAATCTTAAAATAATTTATTAAAATAACTATTCATATTTTTTTGAATAGTTAATATATTTAGCACTAGTACATATTTAATATAGGAGTTTTAACATTAATTATCTTCTAACATATGTGATTACAATCATATATGTTCGATCTTAAGTTTACAAATATTTTAGATCTCATCCCAAAAACCTTAACCCATATCCCGTGATGTTACTCCTATCAGGCTTATCGATAAAAAATACGAGGAGCCTAGGAGTCATAACGAGAACTTGTTGTCTTGATTCACAAGTCTTATCTAAGATGTTTTGTAATATTTGGCGAAGATGAATGATACTAGCTATGGAATCACTATTTTAAATTAACATTTTTGTATAAATGATTTATGTTAATAGATCTTAGATGTATAGATGATTAACACCTAATGGTTACATTAATCTTAAATTTATTGAGGGACTTAAAGCTTTTATTCATTATGCATGTTCTTAACCTACATATATGGATGGGCCAAAGATCAGATGTCTATGTAAAAAGTGCAAACACAAATATTTTCTTCCTATTGATGAAGTTAACGAGCATTTGCTGAGAAAAGGGTTAGTCCCCAATTATTTTGAGTGGACATGACATGGGGAACTGTTGATTTGTAGCACCTTAAGGGGTAATCAACCATAATCGTCTGTCAACTTAAATGAGTTTGAAGGGGGATTAGATTTAAAGCAAATTATGTTGATGGAACTAAAAATTCGTACATGCAAATATTTTATGATACAACCAGTAAAACCTTTGAGGAAAATATGGAAAAATCTTAAAGAAGAACCTAACTCACATGCAAAACAATTTTTTGACTTACACACTCAGCTGACCAAGAATTATGGTCAAATTGTGAGACAATGACCCAATTGTCTTCAATTGTTTAAATATTGAACATAAAGTCTAAAGGAAATATTTCATACAGTAGTTTTGATAAAATTCTTCAGTGGTATAATGAATCATTACCTCCTGATCATACAATAGTTGATAGTTTTTACAATATGAAGAAACTTATTAGGGGTCTTGATTTGCCAGTTGAGAAAATTGATTGTTGCAAATTGGGATATATGTTGTATTAGGGAGATGATGTGGATTTACAAAAGTGCAATTTTTGTGGTCAACCAAGGTTTAAGGCTAAAAAACGTTCAATGAAATAGAAATTAATACCCTGGAAGTGGATGTATTCTTTCCCACTAACTCCGAGACTTCAAAAACTATATGCTTCTGATGTTACTACATCTCACATGAGATGGCATAATGAACATGAACAGGAAGACGAAATTATAAGTTATCCTTCAGATGCACTAGCATGGAAACATTTCAACGACACGCATCTTGCGTTTATAGCTGACAGTCAAAATGTTAGGTTGGGATTGTCAACGGATGGATTCCAACCTTTTGGTCAATCCGACCGGCAATATTCATTATGGCTAATTATAATTACTCCTTATAATTTGCCTCCATAGATGTGTATGAAGGACGCATATATGTTCTTAATAGTGATTGTGCCAGGACCTTCAAATCCTAAGTATAAAATTAATGTTTGTTTATAACCATTGATATCTAAATTGTAGCATATTTGGGAATATGGTGTTCAGACATATGATGTGTCTGTGAAATAGAATTTTATGTTGAGAGCAGCATTTATGTGGACCATTAGTGATTTTTTTAGCATATGTCATATTTTTCGGATGGAGCACAGCAGGAAAACTAGCTTGTCCTTATTGTGGCAATGATTATGATGCGTTTTATCTTCCAAATGGGGGCAAAATGTGTTCGTTTGACAATCAATCATAGGAAATTTCTTCCTCCACATCATCCAATTAGACGCAATAAACACAAGTTCATTAAGAATAGGATGGTAAAAACATCTCCTCCCACTCATAAAGTTGGCGAAAAGATTTTACAGGAGGTTGATGAATTAGGCTTGTTGAAAGTCATAGAACTTGAAACTGACGAAGTAAATGCAAGCATTAGTAAAACTTTTGGTTGGAGAAAACGAAGCATCTTTTGAGATTTGTCGTATTGGAAAACTAATTTGATACATCATAATCTAGATGTCATGCATATTGAAATTCTTTTGGACAATTTGTTCAATACTATAATGAACATTGAAGGGAGGATAAAAGACAACGCAAAATCATGAACTAATTAACAACTTTTTTTATCTTTGCACTGATAAATATTCGAAAGCATATTACACTTTGGAAAACAAAAACAAAAAGAAATATTGTGTGAATGATTAAAAAGTCTAAAGTTTCCTAATGGTTATGTTTCAAACTTGGCAAGGTGTGTGGACATGAGGAAGTACAAATTATTTGGCCTGAAAAGTCTTGATTGTCATATGTTTATGCAAAGGCTAATTACACTTGCATTTCAAGAGTTGCTACTGAATAAGGTTTGGGAAGTGATAACAAAAATAAGTTTATTTTTTAAAAGTTTAACATCATCTAAAATCAAGTTGACTGAAATGGGACAATGCCTTATATGTTGATTTATGAGAAAGCTTGGCATTTACATGTGGAACTTCAACATAAGGCCTATTGGGCTATCAAGGCCATAACTTGGGATCAGAAGGCAGCTGGAGAAAAGAGGAAATTGCAATTAAATGAGTTGGATGAATTAAGGATGTAAGCTTATGATAATTCTAGGTTTTACAAGGAAAAGGTAAAGAGGTGGTATGATGCACACATCAGGAAAAGGAGTTCCATATTGGTGATATGGTTTTACTCTTCAACTCTAGAATTCAGTTGTTTCCTAGAAAATTATAATCTAGATGGAGCGGACCTTTCATAGTAATTAATGCATTCCCATCTGGAGTTATGGAGTTGCAAAATGAGTATGGAGAAACTTTCAGGGTGAATGGCCACCATTGCAAGCCCTACTATGGAGGACAAGTGCCCATCAAGCGAGAAAGAATATTTCTCGGACGCAGCCCATGACCAGAGAGTGATCAAAGTCTTGCCGGTGACTTTAGAAGAAGTAAAGTGTGAGTTGTGAGGAATACGCGATCCACCACCAACATGATCCTCTACACTAATACCAACAAGCTTTCTCATGCCTCTTTATTTATTCATTTATGATTTTTTATATATATTATGTGTGGTTGTTGTTTATTGTGTATCACTTTCATATATTGAAAACAATGTGTTGTTCAGGTGTGGGGAAGTGGTATGCATTTTTTGCATGTTTTACATGACTTTTCATGTTTTTATGTTAATGTGAAATGTTTTTTTTCCAATTTTTATGTGAAATTGTATGACTGTGTTGATATTTAGTGGCTGGAATTTTATATTAATTAGCTTAATTTTGAACAATGTTGTTGAAATGGTGATATGTGTTAACTTAGAAAGTTAGATTATAAGTAACTTTAACATAAATATGTCTGTCGATTAGGATAGAACACTTGATTTTACACTTAATGTTTCTAATTTACATGTATTTACCATTAGAAGCCATTAAATTGAAAGACAATCTTAGTGTCCCTTTCATGAAAATAATAAGCTAAAAGAAAAGAAAAGAAAAGAAAAGAAAAGAGTGTGTGTTAAAAACATTTAACAATGTAGTATATTCCAAATAAATAAATGAAAGAAAAACTCGATCTCGCTATCTTTATATGTATAAATCCTTGACACGTATATATAAATGACATTGTAATCATCTCTAAAGTACTTGTCAAGCAAATTAACGTACCATATGTCTTCTTCACTTAATAAAATATTACGTATAAATGGTGTCATAAATCATAAAATGTGTTGTACGTACTAAAGATAAGCAATGGCTAATTTATCTTTGACATTAAACCAATACATTCTCAAGTTTAACCCTCATATACTTTAGACAAGAAAATGATAAAAGCTCCAATTTGATATTGGCTAATAGCCTCGATTAACCAACTTTATTAAGTATAGATCAGCTAAACAAAATTAATACCCTTATAAGCAATATTATGAAAACGTCACCAAATTCGATTCTAGATTTAGTACTACAGTATAGTAAGATAGTACTATCAAATAATAATAGGTATCCCTTTAGATAATTTTTTATAAAATAGTATCTAAATTTTATAATATTACATAACTTTTCTTCAATATATTGTTATAAAATTTTTAATTTTACAATAACTTTGTCTAAAAAATCATAATAATATAAAATTGAAATAAAAACTTTCTTTACTTCTATTAATATTACTTTTCACATATTTCATATATAAACAATAACTATAATTAATATAAGAAAAAGATTTTTAAATTATCATACAAGTACAAAACTAAGAATAATATAAAGTACTTGAAATGTAAGATTTGCATCATATAGTGTAGAATAATTATTACATCAAAACTTCATATAGTACAAACAATATATATAGGTCTATAAGCATTACAACAATAGTTCATACATAGAAACATATCAAAGTAAAGGTGGATCAGCTTGAAACAAAAACATATATATTTAAAGTATTATCTTGGGAAGCGAAGAGGATAGGTTTGAAACTCATTCAACTACAATTGATCCTGATTTGTTTTAATCAAGACCAAGAGCATTCCTACGGGATTTGGATTAAGAACAACCAATGATGGAGGCAGTTGATCTTAATCCACCTCTATGAAGAAGCCGGTTTGACAAAAAGCTTTTGAAAGCTCTAGCTAAAAAGCAATGACCCTTTTGGCAACCTTGGGGAAAGAAAAATTTTAACTATATATTTATGGAAGATTTAGATAAAGAAAGCAACTAAATGGAGATCAAATATAAGGAAGTTTGAAATAGGAGATCACTTGAAGTTAAATGGAAAGGAAAGCAATTCTATTAGGGAACTAAGCATAAAGGAGAATTAACCTCAATCAAACTTACAGATTTAGCCCTTGGAATGAGTGGATCCAAACCCCCAAATGTCCCTTATAGATTTAGTAATTATCATTCCTAACCTTCAAACAAGTGATAACACTGAGCAAAATATTTAGATCTTGATATAAAAACATCAAGTGATAATGATGATGTTAGCCCTATTACTAAAGAACTAAGGAGTTCTAACGATGCTTACACTCTTATAGTTAAAAGATCAGGTATGAAAAAAGGTTAAAACGGTCATAACTATTCCATGTCTATTATAACCTAGAATGTTAGAGGTTTAATGACCCAAACAAGTAACAAGTTGTCAATGATTACCTTAAAGCAATAAAACCATTTATATATAGCCTTTTGGAGACTAAAATCAAAGAGGCTTTGCATTCTTAAGAACAATTAGAGAATCATTACTAATGATGCATTCCAATAAAATGAAAGGATTATTGAAGGCTACAACCCTAAATATAATATGGTATAGTGATACAGATCTAATTCTTAAGCCATATATATTTTGATTACCTTGAGACTTTCAGGTAAGAAACTTCTCATAAGCTCCATATATGCAGCTAACCTAGCTTCCCAAAGAAAGTTGCTTTAGTAGGATCTTTGTAATATGTTGTCGAGTATCTAAGATCCCTGGTTCCTAATAGGTGACTTCAATTGCACTTTATTTAACACTAAAACTGAAGGAGAACTATGAATCAAGTTACCTTGTTCAGGTTTCAAAGCATATCTAAGGGGACTTGATGATCTAAACTATAAAGGGAGTTGTTACATCTAGTCTAACAAAAGAAAGGGAATTGAAACTAAAGAAATAGACCAACATTAAGTAATATGAATCCACATAAAAACACTTAATTTGGATGGCTTTAATGTTTATTTATATAGAAAAACCTAGAAATTATCTAAGTATCATTTATATAAGGCAATACTAGAGTTTTTCAACATTAGGATCATGCTAAATGAGATAAATTAGATTCATATATGCTTGGTCCCTAAGATTCTTGACCTAAGCACATTGAAGGGCTTTAGACCAATTTCATGTTACAATACTCTATATAAAATAATCTCAAGCATCTTGGTATAAAAACTGAAATGGGTAATTGGCTCTTTCACAAGTAAGAAGCACAGAGCAAACAATAGGAGCAGGAACATAGGGGATAATGTCCTCCTTGTGTACAAGCTATTATAGGGATATTAAAGGAAGGGGACATGGAAACTATATGTCCTGAATATTGACTTTAAAAATGTAACAGTCCAGACCACCCGCTCGTAGATATTGTCTGTTTTGGGCCGCCCAGTCTATGTTGTCACGGCACCTTCACAGTTTTACATTGTCCCTTCTGACTTGGAGGGAAGGGATGCAAATGCGTCTACAAAGAGAAGGTATCCACACCCTTATAAGGAGTGTTTCATTCTCTTATCCCACATCGGTTAGGGAGGAGAACGAAGCATTCCTTATAAGGGTGTGGATACCTTCCCCTGGGACACGCGTTTACATCCCTTTTCTTCGGGTCAGAAGGGGCAATGTAAAATCGTGAGGGTGACGCGACAACATAGACTGGACGGCCCAAAGCGGACAATATCTGCGAGCGGGTGGTTTGGGCTGTTACAAATGGTATCAGAGCCAGTATCAGAACCGTTGTGCCAGCGAGGACGCTAGGCCTCCTAAGGGGGTGGATGTTATCCCACATCGGTTGGGGAGGAGAATAAAACACTCCTTATAGGGGTGTGGATACCTTCCCTTTGTAGACGGGTTTGCATCCCTTCCCTCCGGGTTAAAAGGAGCAATGCAAAACCGTGAAGGTGATGCGATAGCATAAACTGAGCAGCTCAAAACGGACAATATCTGCGAGCGGGTGGTCTGGGTTGTTACAAAAAAGGCTTTTGACTTAGTAAATTGAGACTTCCTTTTTCACTCTCTAAAAGCCTTTGTAATCCTGTAAAGTTCTTGAACTAAATAAAACAATGTATAACCACCACTTCTTTTATTGTAATGGCAAATAGAGAACAAACATAATGAGGTCAAAGTAAAAAAGGGGTAAGACAAGTTGATTCCTTGTCCCTATACCTTTAAATAATTTATTTGGAGACATGACTTAAACTTATAGCCATCAACATTCAAATACCATAGGAAAATATGTGAAATCGAAGCTTTTTAACCTAGCATTTATTGATGACCTGTTAATTTTTTACAAAGCAGACCTAAAATTAGTCACAACCATCTTAAATCCCTTTCACAAATTTAATAAATTATTAATGATAGAAGTTAACAATTAAAAAGATTCATTATACTATCCATATATGCTTTCAATTTTAGGTACCTCTCTTTACCTACTTAAGGGTTCCAATAACTATTGCTAGACTTTCTTATTGAGATTACGAGGAGTTCTTTGAGATAATAGAAAGAAGAATTAATGAATGATGTAACAAAAGTCTCTCTTTTGCTGGAAGATTGCAACTCATAAATTCTATCTTATGCAATATGTATACCTACTGGATACAACATCTGGTATTGTCTAAAAAGATTATTAAAGACATTTAAAGGCTAATAAGAAATTTGTTATGGAATGGAGATGGATATAATAACTTAGGCTATAAGGTTGCATGGAATGAGAAATGTAAACAATTACTGTAAGCGGGACTTAGCATCAAATCCATTAAGACCTCTAGCAAAACATGGGTACCTAAGAGAGTCTAAAAACTGCTTATTGATAAAGAGAACGTGTGGTTCAAAAAGATGCACACCTACCACTTAAAAGGAGACAAATTTTTAAGTTCCAAAAAAATCAAAACATATCATGGACCTTCCATCAAATATTGAAACTTAGGAGTAGTGTTTTTAAGAAGATTAAGAGTTTGATATGCAATGAAAAACAAACTAGCTTTTGGTTTGATAATTGGAGTAAAAAGGATTCACTATACCTGGTACCTAACATTTTCCAATTCAGGCATATGCTAAAGCCCAATTCCAAAGTTGAGGAGCCAACTAAAGACAATAATTACGACATTAGGCATAAGGTATTGAATGCTTGATAGAGGCATTACCTAATGACAAGTTGAAGAGAGAGATAAAAGTTGAGATGATTTGGACTAGACATAATCTATGATAATTCACCAACAAGTTTGCTAACAAACTATTTGAACGAAAACATCCCAACGTGGCTTAGAATAAGGTAATGTGGTTTAAAGGTCATATCCTAATAATGAACTTCATCTTGTGGCTCATAATGCCCAATAAGCTAAGCCTGCTGATAAGGTAAAGACCAGCTTGAATAATAACTTCCAATGCAGTCAATACAACATGGTATTAAAAGCCAAAGATCATCTATACTTCCAAAACACATTTGCCAATGAATCGTGGGGAATTATTCAAAAAGCTTGTAACTTCTCAAGCAAAGAAACAATATGAAACAATACAGTTGCGAAAATATCTAAAGCTTTACTACCTTAAGATGACAAATTGCTCCTAAAGCTAGCATTGAGCATAATAGCTTATGAAGTATGGAATCAGATAAATTTTAGAAGATTCAAAAGGAAACAAATTGACTTTGATACGTTCAAATCCAACACATTATACAAGATAAAGGAGTTGTTGAGGACCAACTTCAGCTTAACAAGTTTCTCTAAAACTGTTGCAGTTAGATGGGGACTAAGCTAAACAATGACTAACCAACTGCAATATGTAGGTTGATAAATTGGTAACGTCTCTCTTTTAGTTTCTTGAATGGTATAGGTTGTCAATGAGAGTTACTTCAAGTTTAACCTCTTGATTGAACTTTTGTAAGGCCAATGCATGTTTACTTTTGGAATATAAGTCTTCAATTTCGAAAAATATCCCAATAAAATATTGTTATATTTTGAATATATTAAAGTAATCAAATCAGAAAATAAGGCAATATGAGTTTTGATACATAATGCAATAGATGAAATTATACTATTTGTAAGCTAAAACACAAGCATGTGATGCTAATTAATTCACCAATGGGAATGCACCACAGTTTGAAAAAGACTATAATCGACATAAAAATCTACTTAATCTTCAAAAGTATGCAAGATAAAACAAAGACATTATGAACATCAAATTAAGAATTTCAAAGTTCAAATCCATCAAGCTCTTTTTTGAGCAAAGTCGATATTTTGCAAAGTAGTTGTGTCAGAAATGCATTTTAACCTCGAAGTCTACGGTGAATGATGCGAATTGATTGAGCAAGACTAAGACTTTTTAGGCATAGTTATGTATGTATTAAGATACTTATTAGCATCGAACTATGCGAGAGGCTTATAGTCTATTATTTATATAAAATTGCTTAATCATTATAAATGAAACTAATTGATAACAATAGGTACTAGTATTCTAAGGGAAAAGAAGACCCACAGAAATAATTATTGATAATCATAGTAATCAATACTATAGTACTAATACAATTTTCTTTTATGACTAGCACTCATGGTTTTGAAACCCAGACCGGACCGGCTAGTTCAACCGGTGACCAATAGGCTATCCGGTCCAGGTGACCCTTAAAAACCAGTTCTCAATTGAACTAGTGTGAACCGGTTAAACCGGGACTGGTCGAACTTGTTGGCCACTGGTTTAATGAATTTTTTTATTTTTTCTTTCTAAAACGTCGATGTGTTTTTTTGATTTTTTTCAAAAGCAAAACCTACCTTTTTTCCAAAAATCTAATAGAAGTACAGAACCCAAAGGACCTAATCGGTTATTTATATTATTTGGTATATTTTTCTATTGTTTTTTAATATTACTAATATTATATATAATTAAATATAATTATGACGTCATATCGGTTCGATCAGTTCGACTTCGGTTTATTGGTCATCGGTTCGACGTCCGGTCCGGATTTCAAAACCTTGCTAGTACTGAATCATTTTCCTTTAATAAGAAAACTATCATTTTCATACTACTTATCCTCGTATGAACAATATAGTCTTCCAATTACATTGAATCGATTAATCGAACCGATGACCAGTAAAGTCTCCGATTCGACCGGTCCGGATTTCAAAACCTTGTTAGTATTGAATCATTTTCCGTTAATAAGAAAACGATCGTTTTCATACTACTTATCCTCGTATGAACAATATAGTCTTCCAATTACATTGAACTTATTTTCTTGCATTATTCGTATGTAGAAATGAAAGCTAACTCCACAATGCTATTTATAAAGTTGAACGAGCTCCAATAGGATCCTCTTAAACACATTTGCCACCTTCGAAGACAAAACCAAAATATAAAATAAAAGGTAGTTAATTACAATAATCGAAACTCAAAATAATAAAATAAAGTTGTTACTTTGTTGCTAGAATGTAGACAAATTGGCAAGAGAAGTTCCCAACCATTCAAGCGGAGCTCATGACTAGCTGCGTGGGTCGCATGAGTTTGATGGGTTTGAAATTCTTCAGGTGTTCTCCTGTCTTTTTGTTTGTTATGTCTAGTTACACGGTGAGCAAAAAATTTCTATACATCATGCATATATGACATCCATAATTATATAAATGCTCCTCCAGTGGATATTAAAGAGATACCATTAGCTGACAAATTAAGATTTACCATCCTGCATTCGCCTTTTGTTCCTTCCGTTGTTTCTTTTACAAAAGAAGACAAATAGGAATGATGGGTATATATGCGACCTCTATATCAAATTAAAGTTGGCGTTAGATTCGTGGCATATATGGTGATTGGTAAGATACGGGAGATCTCCGTCTAATATTACCTTATCTTATTCTGTCCATGAAATCTCAATCATTTATTTTGTGAGATCCACGCGGGGTCCACGCGAGACCTATACAGAATTTACAAAAATAAACGGCTGAGATTCATTGGACACAATAAAACACCATAATATTGAACAGGAGATCTGGACTCAAGATACGGGACTAATTTATTGTTCGCTTTGCGCGTACTAATTACGTGGACATTGTTGTTTGTCATGCAAATTGTAGATACTAAGTAGATATTAAATGAGTTTTAAAGAAAATATCTTATTTGATTGTGGAGCATTGTGTTATGTGTTCGAGCAATACCAATTTGATTTTTAAAGTTTATCGCCAGATTTTCTTCCTAGTAAAGGATCCATATTTAGCATTGACTGTAAAGCAATTTAGTGAGAACTAAAACGTAAGAAGCTGCAACATATATGGTTACAAAAGTAAGAAATGGTAAGTATTTGTGTTTTCTAAACAGGAACAAAAGAAGAGCAACATAAGGAAAGCTGGCTTCTTAAGCCTCGAACTCAAACACTTCTGTAATATTTTCAGCTATGATTCATCAGAACACAAGTTGAGTTTCTGAACAACCTGACAATCATAACTTGACAGAGGAGAATGAAAAATTGTGTGAGATGTAGATGCATGGTTTCTTGTTTACTTCGACTGCTTCTGTCACTGGATATAGTGTGGTTTCGAATACAAGAAGGTTACATTTATGGCGTCATTTAGATTGATTTCTGTTATCACTTTCAAAACATGCGTATTTGTAGTTTACTGAAGATGATTAAGTTGGAGAACGGCAGCTTATATATGTTTATTATTGTACAATAAAAAACTTAAGAAGAATAACGATTAGAGAGACAGAAACGTTTGAACGTTTTACTTTGATTCTAATCTTGGAAGAAGTACACAAGAATGTTAATAAAGTAAAATCATAAAAATAAACCACACTGAAACGGTATGATTCATCGTGTCAGCTGCTGGGACGCCATATGAAATTAAGAAATTTAAACCATATGGTATTGGGAGTCACTTTTCCTTATTTCTAAGGTGGACAGAATTGCATATTGGATATAGTCATCTTTCTCTCTGTGTCTATAAAAAATTCATATCATGAACTCTGAAAAGCCTCTCGAAAATGATCCTATCATCACAGGAGAAGAAACTTGGAAAATGGTCGCATTGTCCGCATTGCTCGAAGTTGATATGTGGGAGGTATACGGTCTCTTCTTTGGTGGCGGCACAAGCTCTTCATAAGTTCCAGTAGAGATCACCTTTGTCAGAGGCTCCAGTGCCTCTTTGAAGGAATTGGTTGGTGGGTGAGAGTTGTCTTCCACAGTCGTGACAGAGTAACCAGGAGAGTCCTCTTGGAAATTTACTTGTCCTTGTTCACCAGCCCCTTCACTTTCTAAGTTAGCCATGAGAGAAGCTTGAATATCGTAATCATAGTCTTTAAGCGGATTACTGTTCTCCTTTACCATTGCATCCTGCTGGTTCTGTAAACACCCAAGCGCAAATGGGGAAGAACTTCCTGAGCTGCTGTCATAATTTTCTTCCTTTTGTTGCACGGAGATGCTCTTCTGACGAACCCGACACAATACCCAGTCATCCAACTGAAAGATTCAAAACATAAAACTTCAGTTCTGTCCTGTTAGAAGTGGCAGAAGAATCTATACAAACAGGAAATCGTATTTCAATATAAGAAATTGTGTACATTAAACCTGAAACCAATAAAGGGTAACGCTTACTCGCATTGAGCCCCTTCGCCTGTGAAGCTGATGGGTGTCATCAAGAAGTCTGTACTCCAGCATCATCCAGTTGGTCTTAATACCTTTTGGAGGATGACCTTTGTAGAACACCAAAGCTTTCTTCACACCCAAGCACTGAGATCCACTGGAGGTTAGGATCGGTTTGTCAGTGCCGGTGGCCTTCCAGTAACCAGAAGCAGCGGCCCTATTCGGACGAGAACCGTTTGGATATTTTCTGTCTCTGGGGCTGAAGAAAAACCACTCATGCTCTCCAAACAAGGCCATCCCTTAGTGGGGAAAAAATAGAAATTACCATGAATAAGGAGAACCACACTAAAGAAAATCACAAACTTATACGAAATTAATATTTGATGCAGAAAAAGATGATGCATGCATACCAGGAAGTTCCCAGGGATTGAACTTGTAGATATTGACATCTGCTATTATGGAAACTTCAGGGCTTGAAGAAGACGCTATTTTCTTTTCCAAATAATAAACGATGAGCTCTTGGTCTGTGGGGTGAAACCTAAAACCTGGTGGGAGGATTGGATTGGACATGTTCATTCTGTCCACTGTCAGTTAGTGATAGCATTTGACGAAGCTTTAGGTGTTATTTATGGTTGAGGATTCACAATAGTACATGAAGAAACAGTCTTTGGAGAAATCATCCTAACATTATATTGAAGTACCTACTTGATTTTTGCTTTGTGACATAGTTTACAATGGCTTATCTCTTTCGAGTACCTTCTGAATGTAACAAATCAGAAATAAGTTTTCATAATGAAGATTTAATTAGGGAATATTTCATGAATGCGCATTATTACAATGTAACCTTGAATTTTGGTTTCTATGAGGCTAAATGTCATCAAGTCCTACAGAAGCTCTCTGAGTAAACAATCTTTCACTAACGTTAGGGCATTAACTGAATTGAAATGCTCGCGAGGACTACACGGAAAAAGTCATTAGCAATTCCTAATATAAAATATAAAAAAAAACTCTTTTTTTATTTTTTATAAATATCAAGATTGAGTTTTCATAAAGAATAAATGAAAAAATTAAGAGTAAGCCTTAGACAGATGTCCTTCTTGCTTTTGCCCAAAGCGAGCCTGGCTGAGCATTAAAATACATTTCAAATAAAATAAAAATAAAAGTAGATTCTAATATCATGTCTCGTTTTATCATTTAAATGTAGGCCTTTAATGGAAACTCACTGCATGGAAAAACGATTTCAACATTTGTACATTTTTATTTAGATAAATTACATAAAGAAGCATCAATTTATTAGAAATTAATAACAGAAACTTATTTAACTTTTGCCATTGCGATAGCATATCATCAATTGGAAGCTTTATTAAGCATGCCAAATTTTTGAATTGCATCACTAATCAAAATTATAAAAATTAAATATTTTATATTTTATACAGTAAAGCTTCCACAAAATTTATAATATAATAATTTTTATAATTCTGATTTAATTTAATATGTTGAATTAATTTTTAATCAATTAATACTCGTTTAATAGATATTGTATAATCCTAACGTTATTAATTCAACGAACTTGGAACCTGGTACTCATTGGTTACGTGGCAAACTAAGCTAAAGCCTTGATGCGAAAACATGAAGTGTACATGATATGGTTTCAATTTATGGCTTTCTTCGTCATTTTCGTATTGGATTGGACAGAGTCTTAA
>JANPWT010000002.1:27677290-27688486 GCA_024678245.1 Erythroxylum densum | reverse complement strand
AATCTAAATGATGAATCGATGCGGAATTTCCGTTTAGTACTTTTTCCCCATTACTTATATTTTCATTTATTTTTATGTGTTTTGAATTGTTTCTGTTACCTGCATCATTATTCTGTTGTCTCATTTACGTGTGGGTCCACTGAAAACAGCCTCTCTACTATGTAGGGGTAAGACTGCGTATTATCGGACCTCCCCAGACCCTGTTTTATTGCGAGATTTCGGACTGGGTGATGATGATGATGATGATGATGAGATAATAAAGATAAATAATTTAAATCAAGATTTCAATCAAATGGTCATGAAAGTTTTTAATGCAATGATAACTCAACTTTTAATACTTAAAAAATTTGATAAGTTATCAGGAGTAGTTATTTAATAATTCCAATATTTTTAATATTTAATAAGTTATCACGTAGAGTTACTTAACAATTTTACGCAATTTTTAATAAGTTATTATGAGAAGTTACTCACCAACTCCACTCGACCGTATGGTCACTTTGATCATTTTCAAAATGTAAGCACGGTTATTTGGTGAGTAAAGGTAAGACTGTTCATTCTTGAATATCTTTTTCCTATTTATAAAAAAGATGTTATGTTTTTTAATTAAAATTAATGATTTAAATGTAAATTTAATTATAATTATAATTTAATCTTAATAAAATCATAATTTCATATTTGATATTTGAAGTTTCTCAAACTTTTAAGTGCAACATGGTTTAAATTAATTTTCTTTCTTTAACTACTCTTTATTTGTGATCTATTAAGCTCTTAATATGTTAAAAATGATTATAAATTATATATCTACTTTTACAAATCTAATCATGTTTGTAATTGATTTATAATTAATATTTGAAAACATTTTTTTTCCAAATTTAAGTTATTTTAATTAAAGAATTCCTTAAATCATTACCAATTAAGTACAGTATAACATTCTATTTAATTACTTTATACTGACGAATCATAACTTATACAACTATCTCTATATAATCTGTATTGTATCCAAATAATATTAACTAAGTTATCTTAAATAGAATAAGTCATAAGTAACATTGAAATATATTAATTTTCATTTCAGATACCTTAGTAGCCTAATGACTAATTATACAACGATCATAATGAGAAAATTTATAGATATGCAAAAAATATTATATTCAAGATCCTCATAATTAGACTAGATCAACGAACTTTTCTTTAGTAGACATATATGCATTTGTTTGAATCTTTATACTTTGATTTATGAGAATAATTACTTTCTTTATAAGAAAGAAATATAATGTATGATATTTTTACCATTCCATCAATATTTCGTCTTGACAAAACTGCAATTAAGAATATTTGAGGAATAATACATAAGTATAAATTAAATATCATAATTATGATTTCACCCTAATTTTAATTACACAAAAAATATTCAAAGAATTTTTATCTTTAGTTAAGTTTTCTATATAATTAACAAAAATATATAAAGATAAAGTCTTTATTAATTAAAATAATAATGTCATACATTAAATTCCCATCAATTGATTGGTTACAAGGGCATAAATTAATAATCTTTTACTATATTAAAGGTAACCATTTATGTATCTAATAATATAAAATGTCAATTATGTCTCTTTTGAGACAATGACTTAGTGAGAATATCGGCAAGATACTCTTCAATAAAAACTCGCTTTAATGGAATATCTTTCGCTCTACTATCTCTCTAATTAAGTGAAACTTCTTGATTGTATGTTTAGATCATTGATTAGACCTTGGTTCTTTTGTTTGGTTAATGAAACCATTGTTATAGTAGTACAGTACTACTGGTTCAATAATACTAAGAACTATTCCAAGTTCAGTGATAAACTTCTTGATTCAAACTAATTTTTTTCCTGCCTCTAACATTAAAATGTATCTTGCCTCAATCATAGAATCACTGATAGTTAGTTGTTTGAAACTTTTCTAACTTACTACAACGTCATTCAAAGTGAAGACACAACTTGATTGTTATCTATTATCATCTAAATTAGACCAAAAACTTGCATATGAATACCACTGAACTCTTAGTTCAGCTCCTTTATAAACCAAGAAAACATCTTTAATTCTTCTTAAGTACTCTAAAATTTTTTCTTTCTTATTTGTCCAATTACTATCACTGGGATTGGCTTGACTATGCTCAAGGAATAAAAGACAATTGATCTAGTATATAATGTCGCACATGTGATTGATAATAATCGAAGGATATGGAGAGCAATCCCTTTTATACCTTTCTTTTATTTCTTTGGACATATACTCTACAAGAGAAATATCATACTATAAGTAAGAGTCTCCTCTTAGAATTCTCCATGCTAAACCAATCTATTTACGTTGATTGGGATAAGCCAATCAAAATTTTAATATTTCTTTATGTATTTTTAGTCTTAGAATATTAAGTGCTTCTATATCCTTTATGGAAAAATCTTTTAGAGTACCAAACCTTTAGTGCATTGGTATATCATTTTCAATTAGCAATATGTGATCCATATATAACACTAAGAAGCTGATTATACTCTCACTAAACTTTTTATAGACACATGGTTCATCTATATTTTTGATAAGATCAAACTCTTTGATTGTCTCGCTAAGATAGATGTTCCAACTCTTTGATAAACTTTTTTTAACTTGCATATTTGATTATAAAATCTTTTGGACTCAAAGCCTTTGGGTTGGGTTACACACACATTCTTAAGAAAATTTCTATTGAAAAAGGTTGTCTTGGAATCTATTTGCCAGATTTCGTAATCATGATATGCATATATAGTCAATAAGATCCTTATAAACTTAACCATAGTTACTGACCAAAAAGGTTTCATCAAAATCAACTTTTTATTTTATTTATAACCATTAGTCACTTGCCTTACTTATGTGTGGACGTTACCATTTATGTTAGTTTCTCGCTTAAAAATTCACTTGCTGCTAATAGGTACAATACTATCAAGAGCATCCATTAAGCTCCATACTTAATTCACGTAGATGGATTCCATTCAGATATCACGCCTTCATGATATTTTAAAGAATTAATATTAGAAATTGCTTACTTAAAATTAGTAGGCTCATAATCCATGAGTAATGCATTATCTTTCATCTTTCCAATATGTAGATCTAATTTATTAAGGGGAAGATGTATCCTACTAATTTGTCACATACTATATGTCTCTTGAGCTCTTGATTGTACATCACATATATAAACTTGAGGTTCAAGTTTCATTTGGTTGCGTATTTATGGTTCTTGAACTTTTCTAAGTTCTAACTCACTCTCACAACTTTCCTTGAGAATAAATTCTCTTCCCTGGAACATAACATGTCTTAATACAAATATCTTTTGCTCAAAAGGATGGTTAAATTGATATTAGATGCTTTATTTCAGGCACCCTTACATTTGCCTATATCTAACTTGGCTTGAACCATATTATATTGTATGCTTCATATAAGCATCAATTCCCTAAATCTTTATGTGTGATAACTTTCGTATACTACTATTCTTTGTTAACTGATTTAGATGTAACCTTATTTAGAAGGTAATTAGTGGTTTCAAGGCATATTCCTAAAAGAAGATAGGAAAGACTACATGATAAATTTGGTTTATTATTAGTCTTTGTTAACTGATTTAGATGTAGCTTTATTTAGAAGATAATCAGTGGTTTTAAAGGCATATTAACAAAAGAAGATAGGAAAGACTACATGACTCATTATGGAATGTACCATATGTAATAGAGTATGATTTCTCCTCTTAGACACTTTATTATGTTATGGAGCTCCATATGCAGTCTGTCGTGATATAATCTCATTCTATTTTAAATAACCACGAAACTGATGTAAGTATTCACTACCTTTATTAGATCTAAGTGTCTTGATACTTACTTTAACTTTAATTTCTTTGAACTTTTCAAATGATTTTGAATTTTGTTTCATTTAATACACATGAACATATTTAAAATGAACATATGTGAATGTAATGAAATCTAAGCACCTACCTCTAGTGCCCATAGACATAAGGCCATATATATTTAAATTTGTAAGCTTTAATTACTCACCGCCATACTATTTGTTTCCATTAAATGATATTTGGTCATCTTATCCAAATGATTTACTGGTTTCATATATTTCATAATTAAAAAGATCCAGATATCCTTGTTTATGTAATTTTATTATTCTTTTTTTATATGGCCTAACCTACAATTCCATAATTAATATTAATTTTGGTCACTTATTTTTTTTTACTATTTATATGGGGGAATGATCTTTCAAGATATAATTCATACAAAGTACTTAAAGTAAAACTGAAAAACAAATTTATTCTTTATAATAAATAAATATCCATTCAAATATAGATAAGAAATGGAAATAATATTTCTTTCAATGATTGAAAAAGAAAACAATTATATAATTCTATTATAAGACTAGAGGATAAAGCTAAACTAGAAGTTACTGTAGCTATTGTAGCAACCTTTGCTTTGTTGCTAACTCCTAAGTCTACTTTACCTTTCCTTAATAATCTACTCTTTTTTAACATCTGTATATTGTTATAAATATAAGAACCGCATCTTTTATCTAACAATAAAGAATGTGGAACTGAAGTCCGAAAGATTGATCTCAATCATAAATCACTACAGTAAAAAGAGCTTTAGACAATAAACAAAAACATAACTATAAGTATAATTATTTTTGCTTTTTTATTAAGGCAACAAAATTTATGTCGTTAAATAAAGGGGGATTGCTATAGGTGTAAGGCAACAACATTTTTTTATTACGCAACACAATGAATAATGTTGCCTAAAATTTTGAGTAAGGCAACAAAGCAGTTTCAAACTATAACAACAATGTTGAATGAATATAACAACAATTTGAATCTTTATAATGAAACAAATTGAATTTTTTGGAAACAGTATCTAATAACAAAATAACATTTTTTCTCATACATTAATTTTTATTAAAATAACAATACATAATATTGAAAGTAACCGTATATATCATATAGTCCATATGGACTTAATTAAATTCAACCTTTAAAATATTCAAAATGCATTAACAAAAAATTATTAGCTAAAATATGCACCTATATTTCTTTCTCTAATCCATATGGAATATAAGTGTGTCAACTAAAATTTTAAAAAAAAGTATGGGCACTTTAAAATCCTTCACAAGTAGCTCCTTGTTTATTCTTAATCATCATTTTTTTGAAAAATAAAAAGAAGCAAGTAGATTAGAATGATTTGACAACAATTATGCTCATAAACATGTTGATATATCTAAAGAATGAACTACCAACTACTTTATTGTAATCTTCGTTTAATAAACACAAATTAATCTAGTTCAAAAACTAACAATACAATCATTTAATTCTTTTTATAAGCAAATTCAAAAGGCATGGTCTTTTCAATCCACATTGGGTGCAATATGTTTGCAAATGGAAAAATAAGCAATAGTAATTTGCAATTGATCTCAATGCAAAAGACAATAAGATGAACAATATTAACTTAATGAACTGTCACATGATATTCTTCACATTGATATGTATGATTTGGAAGAATAGAATATTTCAAGAAAATGCTTTAAAAATCTCATCCTTAATTAGAGTATAAATGTTAATAAAAAGATATTATACTAAAGAAAACATAAAGAAATGATAGGGATTACAAAAGATATGGACCCTGGTGTAGCCGTAGTCATTCATAAACTACAAGCATTGAAGTTACATATAAAAGAATAAATAAAGATAAGATACCTTTTATATGTTGAGGCCTAAACATGAAATTCTTGTATGATTTTGCCTTGAGGATAAGTGAATAAAATCATAATGCTAATACAGTGAGAATGTGAACAACTCATGTATCTTTATATCATATCAAAGTACCTTAGCATCTTTCCAAAGCTTCATCCTATAAGTAGAATGATTTTAATGTCCTTACTATATTTTTTAATTATTTTATTCTATTGGTTGGCAATTTAATTTAGGATGCCAAAAGTTAGAAGTTAATGTAACTTGATAGAGAAATACTTAAGAGTCAGAGAGCAATGATTAAAAGCTTTAGGATAGTTATCAAGCTTAAGAAAGAAACAAACAAAGTGCAGGATTTAACTTAATTGGTTACTACCATCCTAAGAATTATTTGTAGAGATTGAGTCTAAAGAATAACAAGAACACTATTAACAAATTTCGTGAAAACTAGGAATCACTACTAAAATATAATTCTAATTCAATTGCTAAGTCAAAAACTAGAATAAAGGACCATCTAACAAAGTAAAACTTGTATGTTAAATAAACTTGGCCTAATGACAAACTAGGGTCATAGTAATAAAGAAACAGTTCTAGGTACCTAACATGCATGAGACATGAAGAGAAAGCAAGACAAATGACAAAACAAATGTGTAAATGGTGTAATAGAAAGTAAACCACAAAGCACTAACAAAGAGATGGAAACTGCATCTGTTATAGGAAATGTTTCCTTAAGTTACTTTCCCCCTATTCTATAACATGTTTTAAGGATATGTAATTTATAAATGTTTTATATAAACCAAACATTTATATAGATCTCATAATATACTGAATGTTGCTCATAAATAATTAGGTCAACATAGGGTCTTTGTATTCCTTAGCCTTGGATTTCCCATTTAGGTTAACTAGAAGAGCTTGTTAACCTAAATGGGTAAGAGTTATCTAGATCACTTCATTTGGTTCAAAATATTCAAAGAGTTGCTTAAGTGTTGCCTATTAATTGCAAGTATGCAAAATTAGAATAAAATCTTATTAACAAAGAAGTGAAGAAACTGACAACTCGTGATAGAACGAAGAGATGAATAAAGAAAAATATATGCTTGAAGGATTATAGGATGATTGGAGGAATAATTACAAATCAGTCGGTCAGCAAAAAAGTTGAAATTGTCTATTGGGTAATTCTAACAAGAGAAGTAAAGCAATCATTTTGTAATCAGAAAATTATCCTAAACTTGTAATCACATCTTCTTTGACAACCAATAAGTATAAACCCAGAGAAAGAATATTGAACACAATCTAGAAAGAATTTAGTTGAGGCAATATGGAAACATTGAAGATAATTCAAGAAGTATTCTATTGAGGAAATACAATGAGTAGCATCACACATTTTTTAGGTCTAAAGGACGCCCCATTACCGACTCCTCTTGGAATTGTGTTGTCATAGTGGAGCTAGGAATGGCTACTAGTGGACACCCACCACTTTTCACTAGTTAGAGAGGCTTTTAACCAGTTAGAGAGGCCCATTTCTACTATTATAGGTTACGGGTTAGTTGAGGAAATACATAAATATTGAAGATAATCACAAAGTAGTTACTTGAGGAAATGAAGCAAGTAGTTACTTTTCCCCTATTTTATACCTATCAATTGCCTAAACTAATGATGAAAACAATGAAACCCAGATGAGCAGTGATCTCAATTAAAGAAAAAAATAAAAACTTTGGCCTTAGGAATAGATACAAACATTGGAATTCAAGTAAAATGCATATGACTTACTTCTAAATTTGAGAAGTTTCGAGTGAGGGGTGTACAAAGAAAAGAATTGGATAGAAACATGGGATTAGGTTTTGTCTTAAAAAGGGAGACAAATTAGGTAAACAGAATTTGACACCTTCATATGTGTATATATTACACGTACTTCTATGTATTTTAGAACAAGTGTATCATGTGTTTTAATTTTGCTAAATAAAAATTGGTGGTAATTTAATTTTGCTAGACATGTTCTAAATACTCATTAGTAAATAGAGAAATTTTATATTTTAAATATACATTAGTCAATTGCTATATAAATAAATATGTAACATTAGTCAATACCCTTTAGTAAATAGATGACTAGAACTATAGCAATAATTCTAGATGTTGCATATATAAGACTATATTGCAACCAATTCTTTAGTTTTGTTGCCTTTTCTTATATGTAGCAACAAATTATTATTGTCGTTGCTTTTTAATATTATTAAAGGTAATACTTTAAAAAAAGTTGTGTTATGTTAATTTTTAGCAATACATTTTTACACTGATACAAATATGTCGTTGTCTAAAGCACTCTTTACTGTAGTGAATATACCTTAAGATGGGAGTTATCTTAAGCTTCCCATATTCTAAGATAGCAAGATAAGTTTTGCATTTCCTTTTCTGGTGCCATCAACTCTATAATTTAAACAAATGCCTTATTACTTTTCTTCTTCGTGACACCACCATTGGCCTTTTCTACTTTAGTATAAGCCTTTTGTTTTTTTTTTAATTCTTAATCTTCTTAATGCCCTCTTTCTTGCTTCTAGAGGAATCCAAACTAAGAATATAATAGGGTTCCTTCTTAAGGCATCCCTTCATGGTTTTGAGCATATTCAATAGTTTAGATAATGCTATATCCTTTTGGTTAATATGGAAGTTCATGATGAACTATGAAAAGATTGAAGTGCCAAATTAATGCTTAACTCATGGTTTGGTGAAAAACAACTTAATTGGCTTAATTTCTCAATACAGCTAATCATCTTCAATACATACAACTTTATTGAAGATCCTTCTGCCATCTTGCATCGATGTAATGCTCTAAAGGTCTAATATCTCTCTAGCCTACTTTATGCACTAAACAACTCTTTAATATGCAAAATTATAATAGGAGCATCCATTTCATGTGGTCTTTGATGCTTAGGAAACATACTAGCTAGTCAATATCACTCTTGTAGCTTACTAAAAATTATGAATATAACACTAATAACTTTTCCAAACTTCATCAGTTGCATCTGGGTGGTAGAATTACATTGCTAGGAACATACAACTCTTTGCTTGCTTAAGATCAATTTTTAGGTTTTGAAAGCAGTCTAAGAAGTTAGCTTTACTAAGCTTGTTAACATCCATAATATTTTTAGGAATAAATTGCTACTCATTTTATCTAACAATTAAAAAGACATAAAAAAGTAAGTATTAATTTACTTTACAGAACTAAATAAAATAAGAACTTTTAATAAATATTTGGTTACTCTTATTATTTTATTCAAAATAATCGCTCTTACTATTAAATTAAGAAATTATTAAATATTTTCCTAGAAGGTTAGAATCTCATTCAAATTAAGTTAATTTTGAATTTACTCAACAAACTAATTAAATTTAAATTAAGTAGATAATATTTTTATCAATCGTATTTTATGTGACTTTTATCTTGTATATTATTTTTGACCCTACTTTTAAATTCTTACTCTATTCTGCCTATATTATTATTGCCTATATTATAGAATCATGAAAAGCATTTATATTCTTTAGTACGGCCGGTCAAAATCCCAAGAGCAAGCTTCCGTAACGAAGAGATTAGTCTCAACATCCGACGGGGATACCCTGACTGCACCAAAAAAACCTCGCAAGAGGAGTGAGTTGATTCTAATAGGAAAACCAGAGACAAAAGTAGGAGATGTTGGAGCATATAATATAATATTAATTCAACTTATTTACGGACCCTTGATATTGATCGTAATGATAGCTAGCAAGATCACATGCTTAGAGTTGTGCCAACCCCACGAAGTGGAATATGTAATTTATAGCCAAATTCATTTGTCTACCACTTCTCCAAGATTAGAGATAGGTCCACGCGCTAGCTATTAAGGTTCATTAATCTAATAACTTAGTTTTAACTTCCTCTTTATTTGTAAGTGGATGCCTGCACTGGACTACATAGCAGTTTACTTTGGAAAAGGTACTACGTAGAGAAATTATATTACCTGAAAAGTCAATCAGCAAAATACGAGAAACGTTACAAATTGTGGGGTTTACTTTGAAATTTACGTGGAACCTAGCAGAAAACTTCTATTTGAATTGAACGCTGCAAAAGATAATCTTGTAAACTTTGTTATGTTCCATTTAAAGATCTATTTCGACAGGAGAAAGATAGATAAACAAATCTACGGGAGAATAATTAGAGAAATGGACTAGTTAGGTTGTTACTTTTAACTAAATGTATAATTGATATCGTGTTAGTTGACTGGTGACAGGGGTTTGAACAGAAATTGCATGACATTATTGCATGCCCTAGTTAAAGTAGTGCAGTCGTGTTATTGACCTCATAGGCAATTTTCAGAGAGGTTTATTGGCTTCGAAAACTCAACTAACCCGTGGAACTTGTTAGATTTTAATACAAAATGAACCCTGATCAATCATGTTGGATTATTAAAAATAAAATTAGATACACCGTCGTAATATTTGATTTTACAATCGATTCAATTTGAAAAAGACCTAAAGTTTTTTTTGATTTATTTCATCTATTCCATGATCGGAACGGGGGCGGGTACACGTTACACCACGATTTTGCATTCTTCAACAAGCACGCGGTCAGAACCCCGAGTTTCTCCCATTACTTGGGAGCTTACGGTTTCATGTTTGATTTCACTCCCCGATGGGAGTTCATTTGATTATTAAAAATAAAATTAACATAAGAAACGCACGTGAATTTATTGAAATATACGTGATTGGGGTCACTACAAGAAAAGGACCCTTTCTGCGTCGTTTTTTAAACGTCGCTGAAGACATTTAACCGTCGTAGAAAACCATGCACGACGTCTATTAAAACGTCACAAAAAACGTCGTAAAAGGTGAGGTAGGCAATTGAGATCTGCGACGTCTGTTGCTAAACGTCGTGGAAGGCATTGATATTCTGCGACGTTTTTTAAGACGTCAGGGAAGGTGTTGGTATTTTGCGACGTTTGGAGTAAACGTCAGGGATTGATTAGGTTTTACGACGTGCAAAGGACGTCACAGAAAATCCACATTCTGCGACGTGTATGAAGACGTCAGGAAATGTATCGTTATTTGACGACGCTGAGAGTAAACTTCACTGATTATTTAGTTTTAACGACGTTTATTGGACGTCGCAGAAAGTACTTGAGAAGACGTCGTGGATTGTCAAATAATTAATAAATGTTATTCAACGAAAAAAATTGATTTAAAATAAATTTGCAAAATTTTTAAATAATGATTTAATATAAATTATAATTTCTTAATTTGTTTTCATTTATTTGAATATTTAAAAATTTATAATTAATCAATTTTAATTATTAATTTTGAAATTTTCAATTTGCCAAAAAAAATTTATTTAATAAATTTGAATTATAATTACTTTTTAATTTAAAGTTGTTTTAAATTTTTGAAAATAAATTTTTTATAATTTTTTGGAAATGTAATATTTATCAAAATAG
>JANPWT010000002.1:27665823-27677190 GCA_024678245.1 Erythroxylum densum | reverse complement strand
GATTCCAATGGCGACAGAAGATGAGGGAGGGAAGGTGGCTCGAGGGAGAGGGAAGGGAAGGTGGCTCGAGGGAGAGCTTAACGTGGGAGAGTGAGATGAAGCTCATTTTTCATTGATTTATACAGAAGATGAGACGACTTAGTTATGAGATGCGGGGATATGACGTCGTCTCATCTGCTTGGAGGGCAGGAGATTAAATTTAAAAAATAACGCCGTGATTCTCGGCTGTGGCTCGGGGAAGAACATTTATTACCTGGCCTTTCCTGACGTTTAACCTCCATAACATCGGGGTTACCATTTTGCAACGTCTTCCTAACAAAACGACGTCAAACACTTCGTTTTTTCACGATGTCTGCATACAACGTCGTGAAATCTTCGCTCTTTTCTTGACATCTTTCCAGATGTCACGAATACCTCCTACATTTTGCGACGTCTTCTAAAAAGATGACGCGAAATGTATGTTTTTGTTGTAGTGGGTGTTATGACTTTTTTTAGATTTTAGCCTTTCAAGAGATGCACATATATTGCCTTTCTTTCCAAGAATGGGTATCCTAAAAGAAATCCCTAATTCTCTTTTAGGGACTATAACAACTTATTTATATATAGTACTTATTCCTAATTTTGGCCATCATAAGTTAGCAATATAATATTAAGGTTTCTATGCATATAATAACTCGTATCATTAGTTGATTTAGGCTCATTAACCTGAAACCTTATTAGATCACTTTTTGTCTTATGCTAAACTTTGTAATAACCATGAAGTATAATTATTAATGTTTATGTAAGTCCATTAAAAACTTCAACAATCTCCCACTGGGACTACATATATATAATACCTTATATTATATATCATAAACCTTATGAGTTTAAAATTTTTATGATTATAAAATCATATTTAATTATTCTGATCCATCAATCATATCAATATAAGATCAAAAAAATCTTTGTCATAATTATTGTGATTGAACCCATCAACGGTCATATACATCAATATAATTAATCACATAGATCAAGTATAATTTGTAGCATAGAAATTTCATATCATGTGATCTTAACATGCCTATCCCTAAGTGGTCCTACTTTATTACCTAAACCAAATGAAATCATAGTGTAAACTTGCAAAATTCTTTATATTACAATATTAAATTATAAAAAACTATAAGGCAAGTTTATAACCAAAAGTATCCGAAAATACAAACTCCCACTAAACTAACATATTATCAAATGACATAGTTTGTCCTTGATAAGTGATATTTGTTATAGAATTGTCTAAGTTATTTTATTTGATAATATGTACGTTTAGTATATATAATAGGGTGTTTAACCTAGGTTTTGTGTTATTTTTCATAAAACTTACATGTGCATGTGATTGTATTTGATAAGTTACATCTTAGGTTATCAATGCAAGTTTTTAAGCTTAGGTTTTGCATGCTTTTCATGTGTTTTGATGTACATACATTTTGCGTGGTTGTATGTCAATGTTTGGGTAGGATTTGGACCTTATTTGTGATGATTATCAACTTACTTACATGTGGACTTGTTGTAGGTATCAAAGGAGAAACAAAAGAAGAAAATAAGGCTAGAAAAAAACAGGTGGTCAAGATCATGACTCAGCTTGATCCACTTGCATCCTAAGTCGGTTTAATCACCCAAAGAGGTATAAAAACCCCATTTTAAAACCTAAGAAAAGAGGAGGGTCATGCGGCACGTCAAAAGGAGGAAGATAGCCACATTTTTGGGTGGATTTTCGAGTACAATCAAGTGATTTCAAGAGATCTCAAAGCTGCCACACTAAGTTCCAACTTTGTTTTTTAACTCATAATCCTTCTATTCTCTATTCTCTCTCCTTTTATTTGTTTTTGTTTAGTTATTGCATAGAGAAGATGGATGGACTTGGTATGAGGATATTTTCGATGGTTGCAATGGATTTCCAAATAAATTTTAGGGTTGTTCTTACCATATCTATATATGAATTTACTTTGGTTTAATGTATGGTTTGCTTTAATGCTTATGATGTGTGAACTTTATATGCCTTGTTTACCTTGAGAAATGGAGTTAGGAAATCAGTTTGGATGTACCATGAGAGTTGGCAGCCTTGAGAGCCCTTCACACATCAAGATAACATGACATCTGAAGAGAGATCATGGATATTTTAATGGTTGTCCAATAGGTTACTTTATATCCACTTAATAGTTAAGTAAAATGTGTAGGTTGAGAGATCATATACCAAACTTTAATCCTTATTTCAGGACTAATGGTTTCAAGTATTGAGAAAGAAGTGCCAATACATTAGAATGCCTAGTACTAAACATGATTACATTACCAAAGTGAGGGATTACATGGTATAGAGAGAATGACCCTAACATTTATAATTTAATTCCCTAAAACAAAATTATATTCTTATTTTTGTGACATTTAGAAGTGTGTTTGCAAGCCTTTAAATTGTGAATTTTTCAATTTCAATCTCTCATTATTTGGTTTTCTCAAACAAAAGTCAAGTGACTAACTAGTCCCTAGGGGAAGAAAAACCTTGCTATACTATTTTATACATGCTGTATACTTGTGGTATAACAACTTCAATTAATTTTAGACTTTGAGCTAAACATAAAGGAGTTATCAAGTTTTTGGTGCTATCGCTGGGGATTGCACATAACATCAAGTGTGATTTGAATTGTTTTGATTTGATCTTTTTTTATTTTTATTTGATACTCTTTTCTTATATGTAATAGGTGTATGCTCATGAGAAGTTCCAAAAGTATAAGAAGATTAAGTGAACTTGACATTACCAAACTTGACAGTGAATTGAGAAAAGCAAAGTGTCAAGATGAAATCGAAAATATGGGCTTGAACATATGCCTAAGGGGAGTTAGATGATAATCAAAAGCAAGAACTCGTAGAGATAATAGAGTCACCAACCCCACTTTCTTGTGAGCAATCACTAACCATTGAGCTTAAATCACTACCAATGCATTTAAAGTATGCATTTTTGGGTAAGGATCAAACATGCTAGTGAAGAATAAACACCTAGACATCCAAGCCCCAATTCTTTTCCTAATCATATCATATAATCCTTGACAATTTAAATAAGAGAGCTTCTCCTATGAATTCCCAGATTCAATAATTTATAAGTTTTGCATTGCCCTAATCTATCTAGTCCAAGGTGATGAAAGAATGAATCTTCAAGCAAAAGAAACATTAGCTTTAAAAAAAAGCGAGATAAATTCTTCTAAGTCAAAATGTTATTACCTAGGTAGGTAAATGGTGGAGATTTGAGTGATAGACTTGAGATAGAAGATATAACTAGGCTAAGTTCAAGGAATCATCCACTAAAGTAATAATATAGCTCTTGTCCTTGTTAATTTAAAGCCCAAAACAAGCATTGAATTCCTCCAAAGATCTCACTAAGTAAGCCATTAAGGCTTGATTAGCTTTATAGAATAATAACAAACCATTAGCAAAAGCAAGATGGTTGATGTCCGGTCTGTTACACTTTTTATGATACTTAAAGCCACAATCAGTAAAGATGGTTGATGTCTAATCTGTTACACTTTTTATGATACTTAAAGCCTCAATCAGTAAGCACATTTTTATGGATAATGTAAATAAGTACCTCAATGCATATGATAAAGAGATAAGGGAAGAGAGGATCACTTATAAGTGTAAATTGCATCATGTTTTAGGGTATAGTTTGATATGTGTTTATCCATTAACCGATTATTTAGTATATGTTTAGGTTAGAATTGTGTTAGTTTGTTAATTATTTGTGTTTTAAGTGTTTTATGGGTTAGTACAAGCTTTTGAGCTTAAATATTATGTTTTTAAGGTACCTTGATGTGTTTGCTAATGTTTAGGGTCAATATCGAATAACGGAGCAGTTTCAGAAGACATTCGAACCGAAACAACAACTCACGATTGTGGCACAAAAGGCCAAGATCGTGACAGAAGGCTTAAATGTAGGCTATGATCGTGGCCTGCATCGGGCAGACATACAACCACTCTCAAACTTCACATTTCGAGGGATTTTTGGACCTTTTGGACCTCTAAAAAACCCTAATTCAACCCTAAACATAAAAGAACATAAATAGAACAAGAAGAAAAAAAGGAGGAGATTTGGCATCATCCACCATCACGATAGAGAGAGTTCATTGAGAGATTGAGAAAGAGACAAAGGAAGAGAGACGTGGAGAAGAAGCCTACATGAAGTACTTCCCAGAATAGGAGGTTTCTCATCGTTGCTACCTCCATCATCCATTTGGATATATTTTCCACTGTATTTCCATTTTTATCTATGTATAGAATTGGAATAGCTATTGAGATAGGATTTATGAATGTTGTGGATTGTCTATACTCACCTTTGGGTTATTTTTATCTTTGATTCAATAAAAATCTAATTGTTTAAGTGAATTGGATCCATTGTGATTGATTTCTGCATTTTCATAACTCAGTAATAGACTGAGAGGGTGAACCGATGAAAAACAATTAAATTGGGCTAACGAGAATTAGGTGATTTAATAAGAACTATAAATTAATCAAATTGGTAGTTATGTGACGAGAGATCTCGCATAGGTTTTGGTAGTTTAGTGGAAAATTTCATATCTAATTAGGGTTTGGATAATTATTAATTGAGAAATTGCAATTTTTCATAATCTGATTAGGGTTTATAATTTAGGGCTTGATAAATCAAATTATTATATATGAATTTGGCATGAATTGGAACTGATTTGACTTAACTCTATGTGAATTTTGAACTTTATTTGGTTAATTCTCACACATTTCAACTTTATTGCTTAATAGGTGAAAATGGATAAATTTTGGGGTAAGAGGCATAACTTTCGTTGTGGATGTTGGATTAAGGTATTTCAAGTACACTTTTAAAGAGGACTCTAAGTTCTACACTTTCGTGAAGACTTCAAGGAGGGATTTTGCCATCTAAAAGGTCAAAATTGCACATTTCTATAGATGCCCAATGTATATCTGCCCAGTAAACATGATGCCCCTTCAAACGGACATGAGTGAAGCTGGAAAGCCGGAAAACCCGAGAATGCGTGCCCAGTGACATGAAATCTGCCTAATGAACACTTACTAGCCAAATTTGTTCTAGAAGACATGTCTGCCCAACGGACTTAATGTCTACCTAATGGACTTTGACAGCATTGTTATGATCCGTATTCCCCTATTTGGCAAAAACTAGGTTTCTTTAAGCCCAATACATTATAAATACTCATTTTTAAGACCAAAAGAGGAGGTGTTAGAGGCTGCACAAAAAGAGGCACCCAAAAGAGCCAAAGAAGAAGATCAAGGAGGATTGAATCAAGCATTGGAAGCTATTTTGTTTTGTGTTCTCTCGATCTTCTCTCTACTCTTTCTTGGATATTGATTGTCTTTATTTGTTTGGATTCTTTTATCATGTTCTTGAACAAAACCCCATTTAGGGTTAGGGATTTAGCCTACTTTAGGGGATTAATTTATATTTTATGGATTGATTGTTTTTTTTTCAATATCAAGGATAAGCAAACCTTGGTGAATTACATAAGTGCTCTAAAAGCACATACTTCCATTCTTATGAAAAAAAATCAAGGTTTTTACGGATGAAAGATGAGGACTCTAATTCCAAGTTCTTCCATATATCACAACTTGCTAGGAGGAATTGTAACAAAATGTCCAAGTTACTCACTAATAAGGGTAGAATTATCATTAACCAAAATGAATTAAAAATACATGTCATAAATTACTACGTTAAAGTATTGGGAACTCCAATGGTTGGGAATCCTCCTTACCTACTTCATAGCCTATCCATTCCTAAGGTAATCTCCCTTTAACATTCTTAATTTCTTATAAGAGTTCCACTAATAGTGAATAAGGGTAGTGGTATTCTCTTTTAGTCCATTTAAACCCTATGGCCTGATGGGTTTAATGGATTCTTTTATTAACAAACTTGGAGCTCTATTAAATTCCATATATGCAAAGCTATTTATGAGTTCTTTGATCATGCTTGGATGTTGAAGGTATAGAATTGCACTCATTTATATCTAGTCATAAGAACTTATAATCCAAACTCTTTTAGAGATTTTAGATCGATTTCTTGTTGTAATACATTTTATAAAATTATTACAAATTGTTGTCCAATAGGATAAAACATGTGCTTCCTTCATTCATTAGTCAATCTTAAGTTGCTTTTATATAAGGTATAAGTATTGGAGATAATATGTTGCTTGTACATGAATTATTGAAGAACTACTATATCAAGGGCTTTAGAGCTAATTGTCCAATCAAAATTGATATTCATAAGGAATTTGTCTTAGTTAGTTAGGATTTTATGGTTCTCTCTCTACAAGTATTTAAGTTCCCTAATAGGTTAATTACTTGGATCTCCCTGTGCATAACCATTACTTCATTCAATGTTTTGATAAATGGGAAATCTAGTTAACTTAGTAAGGGTTTTAAAGAGCAAAGGCAAGATGATTGATCGCGGTTTTATGATATATGTAGTTTTAATATTTTAACCTCGATATCCGATAAGCGTACAGGTTGTTCGCGTAGTATCTAAAGTATCGATCTCACGAGAAGAGTTAATCTAATCCTAAACTCTAAGGGTGAATTGTAGAAATTCTACTGTAACTAAGTTAAAATAATAACATAATTTAATCAATTAATTCAATCAACCAATTCAACTCAAGAATAAATCACAAAATATTAACAAATCAGCAAATTGCAATGCAAACACCAAAAATCAACCTAAGGAACTACTAATTAAGAGAAAAGGGAAATTTTTACCTATCTTCAACACTAACCTAATTAATTATGAAATGTCAGATTATTGGTCCTGGACTATCCTAGAGTTGGTTATTCTCTCTCGAGTTATAACCAAAAACCATAACCTTGAAAATATGCAATGTAAGTTCTAGAAGTAAACATACATAGAAGAGAAAATTATATCACTCACAAGAAAAATAGGATTGGGTACAATCCTTTAGGCTCAAAATAACTCACTCGGTGATGCTTACTCATTATACTCATTCAATCAATTTAACATTATAACATCCAATTGTGATGAGGCGTGTAAACAATTTAATTATATTATGTATCTTATTTAAGATCAATCTTACCTATAATACAATTAACTCATTAAATTGAATTGTAATGACAATTAGAACGTGAAAGATGTATAAGTATGCAAACATGCCTGATGAACATATGCATAATTAGTTAATGCAAAACTACACAAAATTTTACACAAATTTGACCTTTTAGATGGTAAAATCTCTCCTCAGAGTCTTCACAGAATTGTAGAACTTAGAGTCCTCTCCGAAAGCACACTTGAATGACCTTAATCTGACATCCATAGCAAAAGTTATGTCTCTTGCCCTAAAATGTATCCATTTGCCCCTATTAAGTAATAAAGTTCAAATGTGTGAGAATTAACCAAATAAAGCTCAAAATTCACATAGAGATAAGTCAAATTAGTTCCAATTTATCCCAAAATCATATATAAATAATTTGACTTATCATTTATTAATTTAATTATCTTTTGAATTTCTCTACTTGATCTTGAGTTTGTTGTTAATTGTTGGAATTACGATTCATTGTCATTGCTACAACTCACAATGGAAGGATGGAGACGAGACTTTTATGGGAACCGGAATATACATTTGTTAACTATGACATCACCATATGGGAGAGTGAGGTGTTCTCATATGTTTTTAGAAGCTCAATTGATATTCAAGTCGTGTAGCAACATTAGTGGGAGTTATCAGTACAATCATGAATATCGAGCAACTACTTATACATGAGAGTAACCGAGCATGTACAATCGACCTCATGGTGCACTATACGACGATAACTACAATTTAAAGTGGAGCAATTCTTATACTTATGGATGGAACAATTACCCTTAAGCTGGATAATTATGGCACCAAGTACCTCCGGTTAATGAGCTAACTTTGGGAGATAAATTAATGGAAACCCTTATTGAAATGAAAGCTAACTAACACAAATTTGAGAGTACAAAAAAGATAAAGGTAGGTTTCGTAAATGGAGGGACATTTCAAAAAGAGCTTCCAGAAGAAAAATAAAGTATTGTAGATCCACTAATGGAATGCCTTGCTGTAACACCCCATACCCGATAATAGAATCTGCATACCAAGTGTTACCATATTCTTAAATACCTAATACTTCGAACTACAAAAATTTTCTACTTAAAACCTCATTATTCTAGTAATTACTATTCACCTTACAAAATTTTGACGAAGTTTCCTCTATATATATTTAAAACCTCCTGCAAGAAATTTCAATACATTTCTATTGCATACTACTCAATTGTCCATCACCATGTCAAACTCCTTCACAAAATAATTTATCCATCCTCTAATACATTTTAACACATCTAAACTAGATTTTATAAATAACTTTCATTTATCCATATATAATTCACAATAAAATCTTGTAAGATCCTTCACTTCCTTATATGTACATGCCATAACCAAAAACAAAATAAAAATTCATACATCTACCTCCAAATCTTTCGAAATCCTCTATGTGACTCTTGTCTTGTAGTTGATCCACCACAACTTTCTTCTAATTCTCTTTAAAACCTAGCGCGGAAAGAAAATCTACACGCTAAGCTATATGCTTAGTGGCGTTCAAGCAATTCCATTTCTCTTTCAATTCAATTAATTCAATCATGACATGCGTGATATGTAATATCTTGCACATATAAATATCTTCATTTATTTTTAAGTGGAAATAGGCATTTAAAAATCAAGTTATGAAATACAAGCATGTATCTATTTTAATAGTTTATATAGAAATGTACAATGATCTCATTTGAAGTCCTTTAATCACTAATCATACATTTATCTACTTTCTATAATTGCCGCAAAGTAAAATCCATCAGAATTGTATCATTAAGCCGGATTAGTAGGTTTTAAAAAAATACAAGATTGGACTCTCGGAACCATACAAACCTTTTTTTTATACATTCATATTAGAATTGAGCTCTTGGAGCTATGCAGTTCATAATCCAAAACAAATATCTTACACCAGAATCGAGCTCTCAGAGCCATACAGTCCAGTACCATGTATCATGATGTAGTACTGCTAACTCCCTAATTGGCATGCCAACTTTATTACATTCCTCCAATTCCTATTATTTTACTAAGGGAAAATCTAATTAAATTCCATTGAAATTTCATAATAAAAGCTCATAATAGCCTATTCAAGTTATTCCATATTCAACCAAAGTAATTTTTTTTTCTGTTATTGGTTCTAATTTAATTCATACAACATTCAAGACATATTCATCTCACCAATTAGTCAAAAATAATATGTATATCAATTTTCTTAATTCAAACATAATGTATGTTAATTGGAGAAAATACAAATTAGAAGTCCAAAATCTTAATTAACCATAAATAATACTTCACTTAACATCCAATTAAATATTTTTAACAACAATTTCATAAACCCCCAATTTTACTTAAGAACCCTAAATTTCCTAATGCACAAAGGAAAAAGTAGAATGACAAGAACACATACCAAATTGATGTCTAAATCTTCAAATTAAACTTCTGTAAACTTCAATTTCATCATCAATTCCTTATTCCTTATTCCTTATTCCTTCTCTTTATCTTTCTCTCTCTCCTTCAATTCATCTTCTTTTTCTTCAGAATATTACATAACAAATTTAATTTCATGCATTTTATTCATCAATGCTTGCAACTACACCAAAAATAATGCACTAAAAATAATTAAAACTCCATTAACTCACCTTATAAATTTTTGGGTACTATTCATCAAGAACACCCATATAAGTTTTCTTCATCTTTTCCTAATTTTTTTGTTGATATGGTGAGACTAGGGACCCTAGGTTGATGATTTAGTGTTTAATAGGTGGTTTGGGGGTTAAAACTAAAGAAAATTGACCTGAAAATGTAAGAAAAGAAAGAAAAATGGAGAAGAAAGGAGGGAGGTATTCTTAACAATGTGTTGAAGAAGAAGAGAATGGGTAGTTGACATGTGGTCCCTCATTTAAAATTTTCCAACTCTTTTTTTTTTAATTTAACTTTTTTAATCCATTCTTTCTTTTTTTTCAATAAAAATACCCATAAGAAAAATATCAAGTTCACATAGAGCCCTTAATTAATATCATTTATTTTTATTAATAGTTTCAAGTTTGACTTTCATCCTTTCTTAAGTCAAACTTTGACTATTGTTCAAACTCTCAAAACAAACTCATTTGGAGCTTTAATTTGATCTTCAAGCCATCCTTCAACAATATTATCTGATGCCAAAAAAATCTAAAGTGTAATTTGGGTCCCAAGTGTCATTATTCACCTTGGGATATCCTATTCACGACCCAAAAAGTACTATTCATAAAATTGAGATTTTTGGGAGCATTACAATTCTTCCCCTCTAAAATAAAATTTTGTCCTCAAAATTTACTTGTGTCAAATAGTCGTGGATAAGACTTTCTCATAGGTTCTTCTGGTACCCATGTAGCTTCCTCGATCTCGTGATTCGTCCTTAGTACTTTCACAAGTGGAACTGTCTTGTTTTTTAGTTGTTTTGTGTCTTTTGCTAGAATCTTCACCGGCTTCTCTTCATAAGTTAAATTTGGTTGTATTTCAATATCTTCCAGTTTTATAATGTGTGATGGATCAGACTGATATTTCCTCAACATAGAAATATGGAAGACATAATGAATCTTTTCCATATCTTATGGTAATACTAATCTATAGGCTACTGGTTCTACATGCTCAATGATCTCAAATGGACCAATGAATCTAGGGCTTAACTTACCTTTATTACCAAATCAAAACACTCTCTTCCATGGTGAAGCTTTCAAGAAAACCTTGTCACCATCAACTATTAGAGTTATGTAAATATAGTGCCTTGGACAGTAAGTGTATATACATGTAACTTAATCTTCTTCAGTTACAATTTTGTAATGAAAATATTTATTATTAGTAAAATAAAAGAGTTTAGTTTTTATGAACATTATATATCTAGTCATAAGGTGTCGAGATTCTTTTGTAAGTACATATATATAGAGATGTATGGGAAACACGTATATTATAAGAATCTAAAATAATAGATTCACAGTTGAATAATCAAGTTGATCGCTTGATTATCGTAACATCCCACCCTCAATTGGAAGGGTAAAATAGTAAATTTGACATAGGATGGAATAGATTTGGAGTGCATAGAACTGTTCATGCATAATATGATTGGTCCACAGTCACATTTGTACACATGAAATTACTGTGCATGCATACATGATATTCCCGGTTTACGTGCCTAAGATAATTTTATTGGGATTAACGTGGTTAATGGGTTTGAAAAATTATTCTGAGTGCGCCATAAATTGTT
>JANPWT010000002.1:27645387-27657419 GCA_024678245.1 Erythroxylum densum | reverse complement strand
TTGAATAAAACGCGCTAAAGGGGATTGCCTTTAGGGCACAATTAAACAGTACCGTCCTTGCATAAGTCGACTTACCCAATGTACAAGTCGACTTATCGGTGCTGAATGCGTGTAAGTCGACTTACCGAAGTGTACAAGTCGACTTACACTTACACAAGTAACCCCATATTTTCAGGCAATGGCATACATATATAAGAATATGTAGATTCTGGGTCTATTAATGCATGAACAGAAATGTCAAAGATAGTAAAAGTACCCGTAATCACATCTGGGGCATCCTTGTTATCACAGATCTGCATACCATATACATGAGCTAGAGTGCGAGTATTAGGTCCATTGACTATCTCTAATGTGACCCTCTAACCATTAGCACCAGAACTAGCTCCCGTGCTTCTACCTTTGCCCCTTGAAGTTGTAGGAACTAGTCTCTCTGCTTGACTAACTATTTGATATTGTCTACCAAGGCAATATCTTTGAAAATGCTCTATAGATCCACATCGTAGGCATGCTCCCATTACCTTCTAACATTGTTCACCATGTTTCTTACTACAATGATCACATATCTACCCTACGTCCTGACCCACCTATTGTACTAGCTATAGATGGGGATGGTTGTCTTGCTTTAACTATTGATCTCTGACTTTGCCCTAATTGGCAGTAGGATGTCTGTGTTTGTGCAGAAGCTTGAGGCCCTGAACCATTTTGCTTCTTACTGCCTGAGAAGGATGAACTAGATTGTCCTTGACTCCTCTTCTGCAATCCCCTGTTTCTTCATTTTTGTTCATCCATATTAACCTTATCAATCCTCAAGACTTCCTTCACCATCTCTCCATAATCCCTAATTTGCAATGCAATAATGGGTTTCTTAATGTCATAGTGGAGGCCTACTTCAAATTTCTTACACTTATTTGCCCCATAGGAATTAATCTCTCTGCATACATACTCAATTGATCAAAATCTTTCTCATATTTTGATACTGTCCCATGCCCCTGTTTCAAATGAAGGAATGCATCCCTTATCTCATCCTTATAACCTCCCTTACATATTTATCTACAAATTGGGACAAAAAGTACTCCTAAGTAAGATCCAATGATGGAATAAGCCTTTTAATGGACTCCCACCATTGATACGCTAGTCCTCGAAGAAGACCATCTGCATATTCCAATCTCTCTTTTAGTGTTCAATGGAGAAGATAAAAAATTCTCTTTATCTTGATTAGCCAAAACTTTGTATCTAGAGCAGTAACCGATGAATCCCCCAAAAAATCCTCTACTCCCAACCTCTTGGCTTTCTCCAATGTAAGCTTCTGTAGTAGAAGAGGTGGTTGTGGCTGTATAAGAGGAGTATCATCCATCTATTGTTTCATATAATCCACCATAGTTTGGAAAAAAATTTTCAGGTTAGGATCTGGATGACCAGCAAGTGGTGGTACGAGCTGTACTAGCTGCCTCGCCATGCCCCTATCTATATCACTAGCTAAGGCATGACTTTCCTCCTCTCTCAGTGGCTCCTAGAGCGCCTGGTTCCATTCTTTAATCTATAGCATATAGAAAGGGTGGATCTACATTAGATTCACATCATATTCTCATATAATCCTTCATTTGGCACGTACACAATTCACTTTTCCTTTATTTCCTTAATTATAGACCCTAAAACGGCCTAGAGGCTCTGATATCACTAAATGTAACACTCTATACTTGATAATAGAATTGACATACCGAGTGTTACCATATTCTTAAATACCTAATACTTCGAACCACAACACTTTATATTTAAAATCTCATTATTATAGTAATTATTATTCACTTTATAAAATTTTGTCAAAGTTTCCTTTATATATACTTAAAACCTCCTACAAGAAATTTCAATAAACTTCTCATGCATGTTACTCAGCTATCCATCACCATGTTAAACTCCTTGACAAAATAATTTACGCATCCTCCAGTACATTTCAACAAATCTAAACTAGATTTCATACATAACTTTCATTTATTCATATATAATTCACAATAAAAATCATGTAAGATCCTTCACTTCATTATATGTACATGCTATAACAAAAAATAAAATAAAAATTTGTAGTACATCCACCTCCAAATCTTTCAAAATCTTCCATGTGACTCTTGTCTTGTAGTAGATCCACCATAGTTTTCTTCTGGTTCTCTTCAAAATCTACGTGTGAAAAGAAAATCCACACGCTAAGCTATAGGCTTAGAGGTGTTCAAGCAATTCCATTTCTCATTCAATTCAATTCATTCAATCATAACATGCATGATATATAATATTTTGCACATATGAATATCGTCATTTATTTTTAAGTAGAAATAGGCATTTAAAAATTAAGTTATGAAATAAAAGCATGTATCTATTATAATAGTTTATATTTAAATATACAATGATCTCATTTAAAGTCCTTTAATCATTAATCATACATTTATCTACTTTTTGTAATTGCCCCAAAGTGAAATCTATCATACTTGTATCATCGAGCCGGATAAACAGGTTTTTAAAAAAATACAAGATTGGGTTCTTGGAACTATACGATCCTTTTTTGTATTCATTCATATTGGAATTGAGCTCTTGGAGCCATGCAATTCATAATCCAAAACAAATATCTTACACCGAAATCGAGCTCTCAGAGCCATACAGTCTGGTAACATATATCGTGACGCAATACTGTTAACTCCCTAATTGGCATGCCAATCTTATCACATTTCTCCAATTCCTATTTATTTTACTAGGGGCAAATCTAATTAAATTCGATTGAAATTTTATAATAAAAGCTCATAATAACCAATTCAAGTTATTCCATATTCAACCAAAGTAAAAAAAAATTCATTATTGGTTTTAATTTAATTCATACAACATTTAAGACATATTCATCTCACTAATTAGTCAAAAAAACATATATATCAATTTTCTCAATTCAAACATAATGTATGCCAATTGGGGAAAATACAAATTAAAAGTACAAAATCTCAATTAATCATATATACTACTTCATTTAACATTTAATTAAATATTTTTAACAACAATTTCATAAACTCCCAATTTTACTAAAGAACCCTAAATTTCCTAATACATATTTTTTAGGAAAAAGTACAATTGCACGAACACATACCAAATTGATGTCCAAATCTTCAAATTAAACTTCAATAAACTTCATTTTCATCATCAATTCCTTATTCCTTCTCTTTCTCTTTCTCTTTCTCTTTCTCTTTCTCTCTCTCCTTTAATTCATCGTCTTTATCTTCATAATATTGCATAATAAATTTAATTTTACGCATTTTATTCAATAATGCATGCAACTGCACCAAAATCATGTACCAAAAATAATTAAAACTCCATTAACTCACCTTATGGTACTATTCATCAAGAGCAACTATATACCTTTTCTTCATCTTTTCCCAATTTTTTTGTTGATATGGTGAGTTTAGGGACCCCAGGTCAATGATTTAGTGTTTAATAGGTAATTTGGGGGTTAAAACTAAAGAAAATTGGCTTGAAAATGTAAGAAAAGAAAGAAAAATGGAGAAGAAAGGAGGGAGGTATTCTCGACAATGCGTCGATGAAGAAGAGAAAGGGTAGTTGACATGTGGTCCCTCATTTAAAGTTTTCTAATTCTTTTTTTCCAAAAATTAAAGTTTTGTAATTCATTTATTCTTTTTCTCAATAAAAATACCCATAAGAAAAATATCAATTTCGCATAGAGACGTTAATTAATATCATTTGTTTTCATTAATAGTTTTGAGTTTGACTTTCACCCTTCCTTGGGTTAAACTTTGACCATTGGTCAACTCTTAATCAAACCCTCAAAACAAACTCATTTAGAGCTCTAATTTGATCTTCAGGCTGTCCTTGAACAATATTATCCTATGTCAAACAAAATAAAATATAGTTTAGGTCCCGAGTGTCACTATTCATCTCGAGATACGCTATACATAACCCAAAATGTACTATTTATGAAATCGAGATTTTTGGGACGTTACACTTGCTAAGAGAGTAGCCAGCAAACGTGAATTTGATAAGTGATTTCCTTCACTTGCATATGATGAGTATAATTTGAGCTTCCAATTGTCTCAGAATAAACAAGAGACAATAATTGATTTCATAAATAAACAAACATTTTAAGAAAGTGAGGAGGTAATCGCTGGTCTGAAAGATATGATGATTAAGTTTTTTCAAGAATCCAACATGATGCATTAGGAAACAGAGGCTCGTATATAGAATATAGTGAATCAATTAGATCAACTAGTGGAGATATTATCTAATGAACAACTAGGGAGTTTGCCTAGTCCTAATGAAACATATCCTAATGAACTTGGAATGGCAATCACCCTTAGTAGTGAAGATGATCTCTTAAAAGAGGAAGAGGAAGCAACTATTACTAATAAATTAATAGAACTCTTTGTTGACATGAAAGTTGAGCGATGCAAATTCGAGTGTGAGTAAAAGACAATGGTTGGCTTCATGAACGGATTGAGATTCCAAAAAGAGTTTCTAGAAAAAGAAGAAGCCTCCATCCAAGAAGAGGAGGTAAAGAAGAGGTAGAAGATAATTGAAGAAGATGAGATAGAAGCCTCTATCTAAGAAGAATAAGAAGAAGAGTGGACAGAGGTGGTTGAGGAAGAACTGGCGGACAAACCAACAAGTAAGGCAACTACTAATGAGGCATTGGTAGTAACCTTAAGTACAGAATCGCACTTCCTCAGAGACAAGTTGTTCAAGTTAACCGATGATTCAGGGAGTTTCGTTATTCCCTCTTTCATTAATAGTTTGCCATTAAAAAGGGCATTATTGCTTCAAATTGGACTTACTAATTTAATAAATTATGTCCTTGTGATTATCTTACAACATGTGGCTTGTTTATAGGCTATGAAACCACTTTGTGGAGAAAAGGGTAAAAGCAAGCCTCTAATTATTGATCTAGGATGACATTAAACATAAAAGATACATCGAGCTACAAATGTTAAAGAAGCGCTACATGAGAGGCAACCCATTGGATGTTAGTTGCATATTGGATGGATCATAATCAGAGAAATCGTCATATTCAAAAAAGTACCACTAAACCCTCTCACTTTTTTCATAAATATTTATATTGTGTATATTGAGGACAATATGCAACTTTAAGTGTAGGGATAGGTTTATTAAAAAAATTTAATTGATTTCTCCAAGCTTATTACAATCCTAATTATAATTTTTAACTGATTTTTTGAATTAATTGAATTTATCCATTAATACTTTACTTTATTGTTGAATATTAACTTGAATTAGTATGCAAAAGGATGATGGTTAGAATGAAATCAACTTTCTAAGTCATAATTTTCGTAATCATTGAAATTTTTAAGTTGAATAAAAATTGCATATTATTTACACACATATATACCCAATTTTTTGGGTAAGCTTTTAAGCCTAAAAAGCAAATTTTCAAAATTTTTAAAGTTCTTGTTATTCTTTCATATATGTGTTATCGTTTATAGTAGGATAATTCAAGAACTTGCCTTTATTATACATATTGAGACCATATTTGTTAAATTAGAAGCATTAATATGATGATGGCTTTTAGATTTACCAATTTGCTTAGCCTATTTCTTTGAAATCACCACACCCTAAAATTTACCTTTAGGAATAACCAAGTTGAGTCTTAGCCTTTTTTTTCATTGATTAAACCCAAAATATAAACCTTTTTCTTATTTGTTCTTTAAAGACCTTTTATTGTTTTGAACCTTGAAGGTTATTTACGTTTTTTGCTTGTTAAGATTTGAAATTTGTGAAAGGTCCAATATTTGTTAAATAATGAAAAAGAAAAGCATAAGAAAGAAAGAAAGAAGAAGTTTCTGGTACCATTAGAGTTGCATTGAAAGGAAGTGTGTATATTTGTAAATAAGTCTATAAATATATTATATAGTAAATTTCCTTTAATTTAACCCTTTAATTACCCCAATCATACTGTACCTAAACCCTATTACAACCTTCTAAAGACCTTTTGATTTTTGTTTCTAGTTTGTATATAAGTGGTGGAGATGTGATTTTATTTCAAGCCTATGTTAAGAGTTCTACTACGCATTGATTGAGATTTTAATGCTTCACCCTAAACAATTGAGTGCATTGAGTGAAATCTTCGTGAGGGTGTAAAGAGATATGCTTTTGATTTTAATGCGATTGTTGATATGGTTACTATTAATATTGCATAGGAAGTTAATTTTAAGACAACTTGACTCTAACTGTATGTTAATTTGATTCAATAGGATATGATGATTTATAGTATGAATGGATAGGTTGCAATTGATGATGGATTGATGTTGTAAAATTTATAATTTTGATTATGGTTTGCTTGAGGATAAATGAAAGCTTAAGTATGGGGATGTTTGATAGATAGATATTTGACTATATTTTGAAACCTATGTTTGATGTATTTTGCTTGATATTTTATATTTTTTATCCTATATTGGGTACTTATCTATGTGCTTTCATAGATTATAATTGCTTTCATGGATTTAAAGGAGAAGAATTTGGATGAAAACATGGCATAAAGAGAATATTTGATGCATAAAAGTTATGCATGGTTTTTAGCTTAGATGGAGAGTCCAAATCTAAACATTGTCTTTAGAGAATAATTAGAGGACAACTTAATATTTTTAGAAAGCCCAGATTCGTAGTTGTTCGAATTCGTTTAGACCAGTAACCATTTGTTCAAAGTAAAACTTATTTCTACAGAATTGACAACCTAACCACTGGAGCTTTACATAGACATATCTAAAGCTTACGATATCCAAAGGAGGCGATTTAGAAGCCCAGATTCAATACAACATTCTTAGAAATAATTCCTATGTAGAACTCAAGGCCCAAAAGTTCTTTTTTGAGAGGTTAAAATGGATAAGAATGAGATATGAAGTCTATCTCGGCCTAGTCTGACCTTCCGTTGGTTTTTGGCCAATAAATTTAGCTATAGGGTTTTTTTCAAGAAAAAGAGGATCTGTTCAAAAGCTGAGAAGTGGAGCTACAATTATGTGAAGACGTCAAGACCTAAATATGAAGATATCAAGGTCAAAAACTTGAAGGAATGCATAGCTGTGCATCTGCGCGTGCACTTTCGTCATTTTCATACATTTTTGGTTATGCACTGTTGTGTAAGAGACCGTGCATCTTCCCATAACCCTAAATTTCATAATAAAAAGATGTTTTCAGGCGGAGAAGAAAGTAGGAGAAGTTGGTGTGATTTCTAGTAGTGAGACTCATTCTCTAGGTGCAATTTTGGTCCAAAGAAGTGGAAAACACAAACATTTCATTGAAAGATCCATCAAAATACAAAATCAAGCCTCTACATCGTAAGAACATTCAATAGAAGACAATCAAGGAAATTTGGAATTATGATTCCATTATTTTTTACTAATTTTTTTGTCATTATATGTTTGATTTCGTGTTTGATAATGTATAACTAAATGTCCAGTTAGTATTTAGGTTAGATGAACCTAATATTAATACTTTGATATGATTTGATTCTTTTATCAATGTAATATTTTATTTGCTATATTATGATATGATTACAAGTTTTATTTACGTTCTAATAACTCCAGAATATTAGATCATAATTTGATTTCATACTTAGAGATTGAGAAATGTCAGTGTGAATAGATCTACTGTAATTAGAAGGAGTTAATTGCAACCCTAGAGATAGAAGGAAATAAATCTTTTCGATTAGGGTCAAAGCTAATAGAGGGATTCATAAATAGGTAATGTAATCCTATAAGATTTAACCTGGGTATTTCGGTTAGAGACTTTAGGATTACTTGTTAGTGGACTCAATGTCAGCTATTAGCATACCATAGGAGTCTTCATGGTCTAATACATCAACAAAAAAATTTCATTATAAAAGATTAGTATGTTAAGGTTTTAGGGGGATTCAAGCCTAGATACTAATTTCTGATAACGATAGTTTTTTGAGAGAATTCCACTATCTTTGCATTCATTATCATTTCCTATTTCTTTAATTATTTTAGTTTTCATTTTCTTTTTATTAAAAATCTAAAATCAATCCTTAGGCTAGATAATAGAGGAAGGTAAGTACTAGTATACATAGTCTTCGTGGGATCGACCCGTACTTACTGGTACTAACTACAACTATTTAATGCACTTGCGGTTATTACAATTTTGAGCAACTCACAAATAGGTCAATCACTTGAATGTTAGTCCACCTTAGGTTTAAGCTGCCTAGCCAGTTCAATGAGAGACCTTTATGCTTTGAAAAATGCATTGTAGAACTTAAGAGAAAAGGATATACTCACCTTTGTGTGGAAGTTGAACTTTAAAAACTACTACTAGACATATTGAAGGTAAAACATTAAAATGAGGATAATAGGTTACCAGATTCAGAAATTACTCAATCTTATGAAAGGAAGCCTAAGATCATGAAAAAAAAAAGACATGGGAGCTTATAAGAAAAACCTTTATTAAAAGGGAAATCACATAAATCATGAATTCAGGCCCTACAGATCCCTAACTAAACACCAAGGTGAAAAACACTCAACCTGAAATTAAAAAAAAAATCAACTCTCTAGAATGAAGCTAATCCTTCTAATTACTACAAGTCTTTTAACAAAACGAATATGGCATATTAACTGCTACTTAAAGAATCTAAGGAACATTAATTAAATTAGGGGAAATAACAAGGAATGGCAGGAATGAAAATAAAAATCACTAGTCAAACATCAAGGATTAGAACTTAACCATTGAAAAAAAAGTAATAGGCTAGACCGAATTCCAACTGAAAGATATTAGAAAGATTAAAGAGGAGGCTTCACACAAAGTTAGTGTTATAAACTCCTTAATTGATAAGGAAAGGAGGGAATCTAAAAGGAAAATGAAGAGGAAAGGGATACTAATCCCTATCCCCAATGAATGACTATAGTTAGGAATGTGAGAGGCATAAATGGACATAATAAAAGAAAGGTATTATATGACTACCTTCTAGCCAAAAAAAGCTTGTATAGTAGGTCTATTAGCAACAAAATTTAAGGAAATTAAAGTTCAAAACTGTAAATAGATCTTTGCAAGCATTAGGAACTACTCATTAATCGCTAGTTACATTATAATAAAAGGATTGTAGTTATTCTCAACCCTATCGTGGTGAATGTGTATCATTATATAGTATCACACCAATTCATACAAATTGAAGTATCCCTCAGGTAGTTTTAGTTCAAAATAATAACTACCATAACATAAATTGCTAATTTTGAGTTTTTGTTTGAAGGGAATTGATCACTATCAGCTCCCCTATCTAAGTCCTATAGATGATCTTAAAAGACTTTAATCAATTGACAAGAACAGATATTTTATCAATTTTTTCAACATCATTGGATTAAGTGATCTAAAGTACAATGGTGCTTACTATTCCTAGAGTAATAAAAAAGTTAGTGAATGGATTGTAAGGAAAAAATTTAGAAAGGACTATCATAAATTCTCTTTGGCTCGCAAACTTCCCTAGGAGCAAGACTCATTTTCATATTCCCTTATGCTCTTATCATAGTTCCATTGAAATTGATATAGGCTTAGACTTAGGAAATTTAAAATATCCATTTAAATACTTCAAATTCTTATAAAAATTGCAAGGCTTAAAATTGAAAAGAGGAATTGATATTTAGATGGAAGGATATGAAAGACACACATTTGTGAGGAAATTACAATATGTGAAAATGGAATTGAAAAATCTTTAAAAGGAGAAAGTTCAACACATAAATGAAACTATCAACAAAGCTAGAGAGAAGATGGAATCTTCCCATCTAAAACTGTAAATTTCTCCTTAAGATAAGGATAATAAGGATAGGGAATTAAAGTGCTTAATACTTACTCCAAAGTTTACAAAATCATTATCTGATCTTAAGGTAGAAGCTCAAAATTAATTGGACCAAAAATGGAGATAATAATACAATAATAGATAATAATACAATAATACTACATTCTTTCATAATTCAATTTTAGGCAAAAGAAACATGAACAAAATTTACTCCCTAGAGAATGAAGATGGAAGGAGCATTAGTGACCAAGAGGAACTAAAGAAATTAGTCCTTAATTACTTTAAGAAAGCCCTGTGGTCTCTTAACAAAACTTTTTCCATGTGTACATGTCTTTAGGAATGTGATCACTTATTCTATTTCCTATTAGCAAAAGGAAATATTAATCAATCCTTTCAATGTTTTAAACATCAAGATAGCTCTTTTTAGCATTAATTACAGGCACTGCATTTTTTAGTTAACTTAGAAACAACTTCTATTATAGAATTCTTATCCAAAGGAAAGTTATTAAAGGAGCTTAATAAAACTTATGTTTGTCTAGTCCTCGAAAAGCTTAATCTTAGCACCGTAATGACTGTAGACCGATTTCATACTGCAATCTCATCTACAAAACCATTTCCAAGAAGATGACTTAAGGAGGAGCTTAAGACTTTAATTAACCATAATCAAGGGACTTTTATTTATAGTAGTAGAAGCATAAAGGATAATCTACTACTTCTCATGAACTTTTTAGAGGCTATCAAAGCAAAAGACCTTGGACATTTGTTCAATAAAGATTGGTTTTGAAAATATTTTTGACTCAATTAGTTGAAGCTTCATAATTGATGAGCTAAGAGCCTTTATTTTTCTTTATCACCTGAATAGAGCAATGCATAACCTGGATTTCCCCAATGAATTTAGCACCTAGATAGAGCAATGCATCTTCATTACAATTCTAGGAAACGGTGAGCCCATTGAGTGCTTCAAAGATGCCAAAGGATTGAAGCAAGGGGAACCTTTGCCTCTTTACTTCCTCTACTTAAGAATTGAGGTCCTTTGTAGAATGAGAATTCATGAAACTAGATAGGATAACACATTCAGGTACCATCATAAATGTAAAATGTTGGGATTGATAAATCTTTCCTTTACAAATGTCCTTATATTTTTTATAGGGCTGATGTTAATTTAATTAAGAAGCTAATGGACATCTTGAATCTATTCATTCTTATGTTTAGATTAGCTATGAACGAAGACAAGAGTAATTTATTTATCTCAATAGATAAGAGGAAACTAAGGATCACGATTTGAAGAATCTCATATCTGAAAAGCCAAGGAACCCCAATTCAAATATCTAAGGATTCTAATCTCAAATAAGAGACAAACATATAAATACTACCAACCTCTATATGATGCGATTAGGAAGAAAATTGATCATTGGAGAAATAAGTTCCTAACTTGATCTCTTTAGTTTTAAACAATCTTAACACTCACTAGTGTTGTCATTTACTCCTACCCCAAAACATGGTAAAGGAAATTAAGAAGATCTTAAAGAACTTATGGACTAGGAAGTAAAATGTTGCATAAAAAGCTAACGTGAAATGATCTAAAATTTACTACTTAACGAAGGAAGAGGGTTAGCAATAAATTTACAAAGGAATTTCAATAAAATGTTGCTTACTAAATGCATCTAAAAGCTTTTTATACTGAACCCATCTAAAATCTTTTTACAAATAAAGAATCTATTTAATTTAAATGGATGCATTCATACATCCTTAAGAGAAGAAGCTTCCAAAATACTAAGCCAAGTCAAAGTAATTATTAGTATGTAAACTAGATACTAAAGTTGAGATGCTTCATGAACTAGGAAATGAGAATTATTATAGGCAATGGTAACGAAGCTTAGTTTTGGTTCGATGATTGGAATGATCTTAGGATATCTTCATCTTCCACAAGGTATGGAGAATCTCCAACTTCTAGTTTCCCTAAAAGTCAACTTAAATGCCATTTTAGAAAATGGAACTTGGCATTGTAGCACTTTAGAGGTTTTAATACCATTTTAAACAATATTACAAATGACGGGCCAAATAGTGAAGAGGAGGATAAAGTTACTTAGAAAAATCACAGCTCTAAAGTCTTCACTAGACCTGGCAAAACGGGCCGGTCACCCGTTTACCCGCCCGTATCTGCCCTAACAGTCCGGGTATGGGTTGGTATGTTTTTTTACCCGTTTCATATTTACCCGTACCCGACCCACCCGTTGAT